>JARHVA010000853.1:3142500-3742500 GCA_037957365.1 Torreya grandis | reverse complement strand
TGTCATGGCTATTAAGTGTTACTGAACTTAAACATACATTACCCATAAAAATATAAATCAACTATTATAGATGAATATATATATATATATATATATATATATATATATATATATTCAAGGTTATTTATTGTTCAGTGAGGATTGAAAAACTGTTTATAAATTAAAAATTGTATTGATGTTCATTGCAAAATGTGTAAATGTGCATTAATTAGTATCACAACCCTTTCAGAAGTGTGTCAACTATAAACTAGCATATTATGTATGTGCATAAACTAATATCATGCCCCATGAATATATACCAACTGATATATAATGTTATGTGTCTATACGATGAACCTGAAAACCTTTAACTCCATAGTATGTGTGTATGTTAAGATTTAAAGCTTGCAAAGAAAAAAATAATGAATGCCAATTTCCTAATCTAAATCTAACATAACCTTAGATTGAGTAAATAAAAGAGAAAATAATTTACCTTCACCTATCAAGCAAATAATTTCCTTTGTTGAGTGATTTAATCATGTGATAAATGGATTTTGGTTACTCAATGGACTTGTGCAAGAATTTCAGTAGCACATACCTATATTTTAATGATTGCTTGATTTCTTGACTCAAATTGTCCAAGGATATTCAATGTGAGAATGAAGGATAAATGGTAAATTTATAGATTTTTGGATGGGAGGATGAACAATTGAGATTAATTTGATCAAATTTGGAAACTATGAGATTAACTCACTTGATCTAAAGCTTGCATGCTTTAATTTGATTTGAAACTGATTTAATTTAATTTTGATTGGATTGATTTATTTGCTTTTTTGATGTGAAAAAATAAATTAAGGAGTTAACTGATTGCATGGAGGATTGATGAGTGGATAGGATTGATTTTATTTCCATTTTGATCAAGGAGTTGACTGAGTGATAATTAACTAAGTGATGACATGGAGTTAGTCAAATTTGAGGATAATTAATGTTTTTATTTATTTTTATTATTTACATATGCATGAATTAGATATGAATTAATTAAATACTTGATAATGATTGATTAACTAATTATCCATGGGCTGTAATTAGTGGGATTAAATGGGGTCAATTAATTAATTAATGCAGTGGTGTTAGTGTGGATTAGTTAGGATGATAGAATTAGAGTGGAGTAATTATAATTAATGATGGATTAGATGGTGGTAAATTGATAACAAAATTAGAGTGGCATAATTAGGGTGTCTACATGTACCCCTCTTTGAAAGAGTATTACAACTAGGAGAAGCAATGGCTTTTCAAAGAATATAGAAAAATAAAATGGGCATAAGATGATGACCCTAGTGGCATGTTTAGTAGAGATGATGCCCCCTTTAGAGGGCATGTGGGGATGAAAGAGACATATGGGCTCTCAAAATGAGAAGAGGGGTCAAGAGCTAAAATGGAGGGTTGGGGGTGAATAAGTAGAAGGTGGTGGGTTAATTATGGATAGTTAGTTAGAATGAATGTTAATAAGGGATGAATTATGAGATGTGATGATGATGAATGTGGTCAATCTTACATTGAATTCCAAATGTTTGAGCACCCTGATATTTGTTATAGAATATAACATGATGCAGCATGATATGAAAAATTGTGATGACATCATTATAATATGCAATAGGACTAACACATACATAACAAATAAGAAAATACATAGACAATAACAAGAAATAAGAACACACCCAAAAAAAGTACATATTGTTCATTATAAAGTTAATAAAATTAACTTTGAGTTGCCCTAAATAATAATATATGCGAGGGGGTTGTGTTGGAATGATATATCCTGATAAAGTTACAGTGATTAGTTTAAAGTTGAACAAGGATTTTAAAAATACTAAGGACAAGATTGATGGGTTTTTTTGGTACATTTTTTAGGTTTAAGCTTATTTTATTTTATTTTATGGGTTATTTTGACCAATGATGATGCTACAAACAAAGGGAAAACTAGCTCTAGCATCGAGAGTAGGGATGGCAGTGGACGAAATGATATGGATTCAGGATGGGATCGAATGGAATAGTGAAGGGATCTAGGATGGGATAAAATGGAATGGAGGGATTCAAGATGGGATCTCCAAGGACTACATCATATAAGAACCATATATTTCATTTTTTCATGATTTATTTTTATTTTTTATGATTTTTTTTATAACATCAAAATATTCAAGTATGGAAATGTTTGAGATGCATGATTTGCATGGGTTCATCTATATCTTGTCCATCTTGCGTGTCCAACTTATATTCACCATAAATTTTATTATGAAGTTGTTTGATTACTAAATTTGCTTCTTATGAATTTAGACATCTTAACCAATTATTACCATAGGCTTTATGATAGAGGGTGCCATTAAGGAGGGTAGAGTGGGATGCGTGTTGGATAAAAGATTTGATTTAATTGTGTGAAATATTTGGAGGGATGATTTCATCATGGATGTAAGTGTAAATGTTGTGATACCAAGGAGAATTATGACCAGCAATCTCACACACCATTTTGAATTCTGAATGCTTCATGAGTGCTTCATACAACATGATTTCGCATGATTTAGGAAAGAGATAAAAGATGTCTAAATTTTTAGTTAGAAGGGCAATGAAATATTATTGTTCTTTTAGACTAAGAGTAGTTCTAATTTTAATGATATTAGGATTCTCCTTTTGCCAATGTTAACCTAAATGGTTTATTCAATAAGTGATTTGGAGTCATCTTCAAACTGTGATGGTGAAGGGAGAAGAGTGAGCTCCTCATCTATTGGTGCCTTGGAAAGGTTTTGCCAATAGACTCATCTCTATTTTATTTATTTTTATTTTCTTTGTACATTAGTGCCTCATAGAGGTTTTCACTAGGGGACTTCAATTTTTTATTTTTTTGTTTCTTTTTATTTTCATATTTATTATGACTAAGGAACTCTTCCTGTTCCCCAAAATATGTTGTTACATCAAGCTTGATTTCAAATCCTTTTTATGATCTGCTAGTGGGATACCATCTCAAGGTCTCATGAATTCTTCCCTAGCTTCACCATTTTTGAAGAAGTTGACTAGCATGTGATTTTGTTGGTCCCAATCAATGAGTTCAAGATATTAAAGGTCAAGGTTTATGGTTAGGAGAACATTGTCAATAAAAAGGTTTGTGGTGGAAATATATTCATAGAGGAAATTGAGGAACCTATTTCAATGTTGGATAAATATTCCTTAGAAATTTTGGAAGTGTCACTAACATCCCCATACTGATCACTAGGGGGTTTGTACTTGATGTCATGTTATTTTTGAATTACTCACACCTATAAAAGTTATTAGATTCCATGTTTATTAAGTCCTAGTCCTTTTCCTTTAAATTCCATGAACTAATGCATTTTATTTATATATGATACTCATTGATTTGGAAATAATAGGATAAGTCGTCATCATATAACCAAGAGTCATTGGAACTTTAATAATTCTCATCTGCAATGAAACCTACTTTGATAAAAGAGGTTGGGCCAAATTGATAGGATGCCTATTCTTTCTTCATGTTCATATTATACCTACCATGACTTCTAAAATAAATTGGGAGCTTACCCACATGGAGGGTATATTGGATTTCATATTCTTTGCAACCTTTATCAATGATCTTGAAATGGAATTTAGAAGGAAAATTTTTGGATGTAGATGGGAGGTCATAAAGATGTATGTAGGATGTAGGTTTTGTTAGTTTTAGTGATGTGGATCTTTTTATTTCAGATGTGTTTTCAATGATAGGAAAATAGTTGGTTCTAAGATATTTCCCTTCCAACATTTTTTAATATTGTAAAGCTTGAGGGTCACCAAGGATAGTCACTTCGATTCTTGAATGGGGAAACTTGAGGCATTGGTGGAAGGTGGATGGGAGTGTTTTCATGATATGAATTCATTGTGAGCCAAGGGGGATCTTGTAGGGGAGATCAATATTGATGACATGGAGTAGGGTTTGTTACTTGATAGGCCCAACCATGATAACAATTTGAATGGTTCTTGTTGATTCCCTTTTTGCATTAGCATACGCCTTGATTATGATGGTATTTGGATCCATTGTTGCTATAAAATAGCCAAGATATTTGATTAACGTCAAAGTGTAGATGTTCAAACCTAATCCATTGTCTACACGTACCCTTTTCAATTTGTGTTTGGTAATGTAGGCTTTGATGTATATAGGTGGGTTATGTAATGGACCAACAAGATATATGTCATGTTGGCCAAAGGTAAGTTGATGGCTTGAGGATAAGTGTCCAATGAGTGTTTAGAATTGAGATAGATCGATGTCATTAGGGACTCTTAACTCTTGAAAGGTTTTATACAAGATATCCTTATCAATAATGGATTTTATTAGAAGGCCCAAAATAGAGATCTGGGTAGTTTTTTTCTCAATATGTTCAATAAGGTTGTATTTTCCTTTAAGGGTGGGCAAAGGAGGCCTTTGGACAATGATTTTATTTCACCTAGTTGTGACAATGAATCTAAGGTTTTGACTTTGATGGTGATGACTTGGTGATGACATGATTATTTATATGTTTGATGTGACCAACAACTTCATGGGAAGTTTTTTTATAGTTTACATTATTGAATTAGGCATTCTAACCTTGAATTGGTTTTAGATGAGGTTGATCATGTTTTGGAAAGGGATCTTGGTATGTCCCCATTTATTGATTCTTGAAGGTAGCTATACTTCTTTCAAGTTCAATATCTCCATTATCAATTAGATCTTAGACATAATTCTTTAATTTCATGTATTTATTTGTGAAATGCCCATTGATTTTATGAAACTCATAGTGTTCATTTTCTTTGTACCATGTGGGTTTTAGTTTGCTTCCATAAAAGGGTTTTGTTTGTGGGAAGATGATCATGTTTATAGCGACTAGTTTATGAAACATGACTTATAGTGATTCCCTTAGAGGAGTATATTATCATCTATTGATTTCCTATTTGGGTTGGCCCATAGTAATGGTGATGTTGGATGTACTTTGAATAATATGGATGTGTTTTGAATCACTCACTCCATCACCCACAAAATTATTATTTTTGCTAAAGAACTTAAGCCTTTTTTTTAATGTTTGATTTTGGTGATCTTTATGAAAAAAATCCCACAGTACTTTAAATATAAGGGATTCCTCAATTTGAACTCCTTTTTCAATGATTTCATCAAAAGTAGTTCTTGACCATTTTTTGGTCTTACAGGCCAAAAAATTGGTCTCCCTTCCTTCCCCACTATCTTGAGCAGTCAGTCATGTTTTGACTCTTCTACTGTTGTGCTTTTCCCTTTTGTAATTGGCCTATTTTCTGAGCCAAATGACTTGAGCCTTGTATATATCTTAGGTTGATCCATAGGCTTTTTTTTATTTTGGGTAGTCGGTCTACAAGCCTTTGGCAAAGCATGAACCGATTCAAATCACGCAAGTCATTTTACAAAGCTCCAAAGACAAAGTGCCCTTGCGAAGGGAAAGCAAATGACCAATTGGGCCTTTCATTAGGGTCTGAAGGGTAACTTGGGGCCTAAATGCCCTTGCGGAGGGTAAGGAACACTTGCAGAGGGACCAAAGAACAGGGCCGAAAGTTAAGGTTTTCTTCGAAAAAAAGACTAAGGCAAAGGAAGGATTTCCTTCAGAATTTTGTTCGAAGAATAAATCCAAGGAAGATCAATGTGAATTCCTTTATAAAAAATGCCCGAAGGAATTCCTTCGGACATTTTGTCCAAAGAAATTCACAAGGCAAGGAGCCAAATGGAAGATTACCCTTCGAAAAGAAATCTGTGGCAAAATGGCAAAGGCAAATTCCTTCAGACAAAAGTCCAAATAAAAAGACTGACCAAAAGAAAGAAGCACTGAAACATGAAGGAAACATTTTTTTAGGCAAAATGTCTGAAGGAGTTCTTTCAGACATTTTGTCCAAAGGAATTGAGAAGCCAAGGCAGCCCGAAGGAGCTCGAAGGGCAAGTGCCCTTGCAGGGGACTCTCAGCTGCCAAAAGGGGGACCTTTTTCCAAGCTCCGAAGGGACACCTTCCCTTTGGAAGGGTTCAACAACAAAAGGCTGAAGGAATTACCAAAGGGGTGATGAGCTTGAAGACGTCAAATTCAGGACAATGGAATAGCTGTTGGATTTCAAATGGTGATGGGTGCATGAATGTCAACTTTATAACAATAAAATAAATCTTTATTTTTAAATGATTAAGCGCAAACTTGAAGGAATTCAAAGGCCTTAAGGCCAAATGGAAGAGACCACCGAGAAAGGAGCCCGAAGAACCAAGGATTGACAGAAGATAGCCCCAAGGGTTGAAAGAGCCAAGAAAAGACAAAAGCCAAGAGTGAACTCAATGACCCACCGAGAAAGGAGCCTGAAGAGCTAAGCATAAACACGAATAGAATAACCCAAGTGGTAAAAGAAATGTTGGTAGAGGAGTTATGCTAGTGGATGGAACAGTCCTTACGAAATGGTCATCAAAGAGTGCAAACAGTGAATGGTGCGGCATATTTTTCTTCATTTAAGAATTAATGAGTAGACAACCACGTGAACCTCTCTAAGAAGCAGTCTTGTTTTCAAATAGAAAGGCATGACCCATGCTTTCATAATGAAATTTAATATAATTTAAATGCCAAAGTCAAGACTTAGACTACCGTAACATGGTTTCCTTCACTAGACTCCCTCTTCCCAATGAATTAAATGCAGCATGGGCCACTTGTGGAAAAAGGTGCCATTGCTCTCTCTTTCTCTATATATTGTAAACTTTCATTTGAGAAATCTATCTCTCTTTTTGTAAGGTGAAGCCCTACCAAAATTTCACCTTGAATCAATAAGAATGCATTTTACCTCTATTTGATTGGTTATATCTCTAAGGGTGTCTGCGTATTAAACTTGTGTTTAGTCATTGTAGCTTGGTGCTTTCACAAGTTGACACCAACAGAACTGGTGTAGCTAGAGTACCAGTTCTACAGGTTAATAGGAAGTGTTGCATCTAGAGTGTAGAGATAGAGAAGGGTTATCAGACAGTGTGTTTTCTATAACACCTATGGTAAGTTCATTTTCTGTGTGTCTTTAATAAGCCTCCTTGTTAAAGCTCCCTACAGTATGGTCTTTTCATTAGATAAAGTTTGTGTATGTCCTCCTTTGGTCTGAAGTGTGAGTAAATGAGTAGATCAAACTTGTTTGGTGCATCACCATCTTAGGTTAGTTTTTGTTTTCAGTATCCTCTCTTTTCAATCCCCCTATATATATTAGCAGTAGTAGTGAAATAACTCAGAGATGCATCAAAGGAAGCTAGCCCTTATCTAGAGATTCTCCCCTCAATTTTGCAAAACCCACAGCAAGAGGGGAGTCTCCATTGTGCGTCATGGAAGACAGAAGATTAGCCTTTCTGTCATGGGTGCAATCCACAGCATCAATAGTTTTTGGCACACCCGATGGGACCAATTTTTAACACTCAAAAAAGTTCCAAGATTGATGTTGGTTCTATTATAGCAAAAAAATCAACCATTTTTCCAGCATTTGGTGACTCCATTATCAAGAGCATCAGTCTCTGGTCAAAGATCAATCTAACATCCTATGCTTAAGGTCACCACACGATCTACTTCTAAGGGTGTCCCTTTTGAATTCATTGAACTACCATTAAACTCAGTAAGGTGATTGAGGTTTGCAAGGACTCATCCTTATTCAACAAGTCATTTTCCCATACTTGCTATAAGATACACTTACGCAAGAAGGCCCCAGTTGAATCCTGTCATAGCTATGGTTTTACCTTTTGTGGCCTTTCATGGTCAGAGTCCTTTGAATCTTCTGCATTATGACCCAATCATAGGTACATCCCTTAAGAGTGTTCCTCCCTTTAATGGAGAAGGGCCTATTACTACTAGTAAGCACATCAAGAATATTGCCAACTTCTACAATATTCACAATGTCACTGAAAAAACATTGTTATCAGATTACTGGCATTGTCTTTTAAGGGCAAGGTTCTAGACTGGTATGGGACTCTGCGTATGAATTTAGTTAGCACATGGAATGAATTGGGCACCCTCTTAACAAACAAATTCAGGGAAAAGAGTGACCACCTCTCACTTGTTGAGTAGCTAACCACCATGCAGAGAGCTCCACATAAATTTATGCAGGATTTTAATACTCAATTTTAGAAGACATGGGACAGAATCCCCATTTTGGTAAGGCCAACCCCAAGTTATGCTTTCCTCTATTATTTGAAAGCATTGAACAGCAACATTGCTGTCATGATATAGTCCATGGGAGGACATGTGCTGCCCGTTTCCTATAAAATAGCCATAGTAGCTGAGAATTACCTGATGCAAGTGGGAAAGATAGCCCCTAGACCTCATATGTCGTTCTTCCCTAAATTGCCACCTCCAGTCTAGACTGTTGCACCCACCTTAGCTCTTCTACTTGGCATAGAAAATCCGGTTGTTACTTCATCTAATGACCTTCATGAAGTCAAAAGCTTGTTGCAAAGTGTGACTAATGAATTGGTGGCTCTCAAAAGGTAGCAAGCTTAAAGTTATCAACCAAATCAGGGATATCAGCAGTTTGAGCAAACAAATAGACCCCCTTTCCAGAATTACAATAAAGGATAGGGTCAGTTTGTACAAGCTAGACCTTATCAAGGCTATAATATAGGCGCTCCTTCATCATCCAAGGCTCTAGTGCCTGCTCAAAATAATTTGGTACAAGAATAACCAAATTGCTCACCCATAGAATATGGTCAAGATTAGGTTATTTATACAAATAAAATGCTGAGTCAATACACGAATACATAAGATAATCAGGCAGCCACCCAATTCCCAAGCTTTGAGGTGTTAGTGCAACTTGGCATGGACAAGAGGCTAGCTTAGTCTAATTCCACTCTCATGAATCACCTGGAAGGTGAATTCTATGCAGTCAACTACGTGGGCAGTACGAATAACCAAGGTGATTATGTTGTAGCTAACACAAGCTCAAAAATGAGAGCTATGAAAGAAGCTCAGGTAGTTACTCAAATGTTTGTAGCATCTTCTTCATCACATGTGAACTAGAAATTTCCAAATTTTAGGCTGTCAATTACACTTTTAGCTCATTGCCTTGTGCCTCAGGCTGCAAGTAAGCCCAAAGAAAATTTGAAGAGGGGCAACCCTTAAATTAATGTGGTGGAATAAATAAATAAGCTACACATGAATATCTCCTTATGGGATTCATTACCAATATCGAGACAAAAAGACATGCTGCAAAAAGAATTACACGGGCTAAATGAGCAAGTTGTCCGATCAAAAGTTGATAATGTTCTAATCATGAATGGGCACCCTTCCACAACAAGCCAAGTAAAGAAAGAAGAAAAGGTTCCCCCTTTCTATCTATCCTTAGTCATAGGATATTTCTTGGTGCACAATTACATTATTGACAGTGGGATAAGCACCTCAGTAATGCCCAAATGCATAGCAGATAAATTGGGGCTCAAATACGAAGAAATGACTAAGGGAGTCCTGCAACTGGATGGAACACCAACAAAGATAGTAGGAGTGGTGAGAGGCTTGAACTTGACACTCCACACTTGTCTAAATTTCTCAGTTCTTGACGACGTGGTGGTGGCAGATGTTCCTCCCTACTTTGCCATTTACTTGTCTAGGGATTTCACATCCAAAATAGGTAGGTACCTAGCAACAAACTGGTCTTACCTAGTTTTTAGAACCAAATATGGGACTAAGGTCAAGATTGATTTAGAGCCAATACATAGAGATCATCTGGATTCATACTCACTCAAGGCGGCAAATGTCAGCTATGCCATTATTGATCAAGAAGAATTCCAAGTAGATCAATCTCTGCCCTCTGCCCTTGAAGGAGTTGTTGACCTGCTCTTAGATGAATGGGGAAGTGACAACTTTGAACATGACCCTTACAAGTTCATAGAAGAGGTAGGCCTCAGGATTTATTGCATGCATGAAGAGGGTACTTTTGTACCAAATTTGATGAAAGCAAGCCAAGAGAGCTCAGGTTTATGGCAGCTTTTCTTTGATGGCTCAAAAAGCAAACTAGGGGTTGGTGGTGGAGTGGTGCTAGTTTCCCCCTCACAGGAGAAATACTTCTCGACTTTTAGGTTCCAATTTTCTTGCACGTACAATGTTATAGAGTATGAATCTCTCATCCATGGTTTGGAGTAGGCGAGAAAAAGAGGAATTAAAGCACTGCAAGTTTTTGGTGATAGCAAGCTGATCATAAATCAAGTGAAAAGCTAAAATCTGACCAAGAATTCCTTGCTAAAGTCATACAAGCACAAGGTGTGGGACTTAGTAGAGAGTTTCCTTGCTTTCAATGTTACTTCTATTCTAAGAGAGTAGAATAAGCAAACTGACAGACTAGTAGCATTTGGTGCTCAGTATAATATCCTCAAGGAGATAGGACGAGACAGCAGTCCACACCATTTGAAAATGGTAATCAAACCCTCTATGTTTGACAACATCACCAACTGACAGGTGTTTGACAATGATCATTAGATATCACTCTTCTTGCAAGAGGAAGCTGAGTTTGCCTCTAGAAACTAGGCTAAGCTACAACAGCAGTATGGTAGCCAGATTATTCAGCTGAAGAACAATAAACTTCCTAAAGGCTTGGTCACTCTCAAAACTATCTTCATCGAGGATGACCAATAAAAAATGATAAATCAATCATCACAACAAAGAAAGAGAACTATGAAAAAGTTGATATATTTAAGAATAGACTGCTCGCACTTAGGAATATATGTATAGATCATGAAAGGTAGGTTTTCATCTTGTGCCAAGAATTTGCTAATGTCTTCTCTTGGGAGAATAGCGACCTAAAGGGTTTTGACCCAAGTTTGGCCCAACACATTATTGAGTTGAAGGAAGGTGCCAAGCCCATTAAACAAAAACAAAAGCCTGTCAACTCAAAGATTGAGCCTCTCATACAAAAAGAACTCACCAAGTAGATTGAGTCCAGAATCATATTTCCAATCAAACACTCTTCTTGGCTGGCAAATCTTGTTCTTGTTTGCAAAAAATGGGGAGATTAGATTATGTGTAGATTTCAGATACCTCAATAGAGTCTCCTTGAAGGACCACTATCCTCTCCCAAGTATGGAGCAAATCCTCTAAATGGTGATAGGTAGCAAACGTTTCTCCCTCTTGGATGGGTATTCAGGGTAAAATCAAATTTTAGTGAAAGATTATGATCAATACAAGACAACCTTCACTACCAAGTGGGGAATGTTTGCTTACCATAAAATGCCATTTGAACTATCCAATACTGATGCCAGTTTTCAATGAGCCATGGACATGGCTTTTTAAGAATTGATAAATAATATTGTGCTGGTATATATTGATGATGTGACAGTATTTTCTAAGGAAGCAGACCAACATATAAGACACTTAGGCAAATTTTCAAGAGGTGTAGAGAGTTTAGTGTCTCTCTCAACCCAAAGAAATGCGTATTCATTATCCATAAAGGTAAATTCCTTAGCCATGTTGTTTCGAAAGAGGGCTTAACCATTGATCTAGAAAGAGTTCGCTCCATCTTAGAGATGTCCTTGCCTAAGCATAAGAAAGACCTGCAAAGCTTCTTTGGCAAAATAAATTTCATTAGGAGATTTATCCCAAATTTTGCTGAGCTAGTCAAGCCATTAACCTTCATGCTGAAGAAAGATGAGAAATTCACGTGGACAGCACAAAGGAAGGATAGTTTTGAACAGATCAAGCAGGCTATCACCTAGGCTCCTACCCTGATAAGTCTTGACTTCACCAAGGATTTCAACCTCTACACCTTCGAAAATGAAGAGGTAATCTTTGTTATGATTACCCAAGCAAATGGCGAGAACCTTAAACGACTGCTTACATTTTTTAGCCAGGGTCTGAGGGTTTTGAGATCTTGTATACATATGTGGAGAAGTAAGTCTTTGTGGTCATACAGAGCCTAAAGAAATTTAGACATATGCTATCTAATAGTAAGGTTCATCTCATGGTGCCACATCCCAGCATCAAAGATTTCTTGATCAGCCATGATCTAAATAAAAAGAGAGTGGGATGGATCACTAAAGTAATAAAATATGACGTGGACATCAAAACCACCAAGCTGGTAAGGGGAAAAGGCCTGTGTGAATACCTTATTGTAAACCTTAAGCAATAAAAAGAGGACATTTTGCTAATCCATGATGAAGCTACAATAGGAGAACCAACAGTCATGAAGGATTGGGCATTAGACATGAAACATTTTCTTCTCACTGGTGAGTGCCCACAAGGCCTTGATAGGACCAAGAGGAGATATTTCAGACTCCAATCTCTCCCTTATATCTTGTTAATGGGGTGTTGTTTAGAAGAGATTTTTTGGGAGTACTCTTGAGGTGCATAGACTGAGGTCAGGTTGACAAGGTGTTATCTGAGTTTCATGATGGCCCAACTAGTGGTCACTTTGCTCCTAAGCCTACAACTACAAGGATTATGAGAGTTGGTTACTTTTGGCCCACTCTATTCAGAGACACCCATGCCTGGGTAGGAAAGTGCCAAAAGTGTGCTCTCTTTGATGGAAAACAATAGCTGGCTACAATTCCTCTACAGCCTATTCAAGTATAACAACCATTCATGCAATGGGGCCTTGACTTCATAGGGATGATTAACCCTCCTAGTGCTGGCCACAAATGGGTCTTGATCGCTACAGACTACTTCACGAGATGGGTAGACATTGTTGCTTTGAAGGAGGCCAATGAAAGTGCAGTCTTAGATTTTTACGAAGGCCTAGTGACAAGGTTTGGAGTCCCAACTACCATCATCTCAGACAATGCATTAGCTTTCTTGGGAACCAGAACTAGTGAATGGGCATTGGGATACGACATCTACCTCAACACTTCTTCCAACTACTACCCACAAGGGAATGGGCTAGCTGAGTCCACCAATAAGAATCTTATCAGAATTATCAGAAGGACAATGGAGGAGAATTAGAGAACTTGGCATGCCAAGTTGAAAATAGCCCTATGGGCAGACAGGGTTACTCCAAAGAGGGTAGTTGGTAATTCACCATACACGCTTGTGTATAGAAGGGAAGCTAGACTTCTTATTTCAATGGAATTGCCAGCTTTGGATCTTGCTCACCAGCTGCAATTAGAAGAAGGCAACAACATGGAGGTTAGGCTGTGTGAATTGATGGAACTTCAAGAGACAAAGGACCAATCTATGGCTTTTATGACCAACCATCAGCAACAAACAAAGAGGCACTTTGATAAGAAATCCTTTTCAAAAGGTTTCTCTAAAGGCAACATCATCTTAAAATGGGATGAGGACCGAGCTAAGCTTGGAAAGCACACAAAGTTCAATGCCCTATGGAGTGGTCCATATGTCATCACTCAGTGCAAGTAACACAATGCATTCTAACTCTCTAGGTTGGATGGTGAAGAACTGCATATCCCAATTACTGGGATATATCTTAAGGACTGTCACTAAGCCTTTCCCCTATCATGTATATATTTTCCTTATTTTTCCCTATTTTCCCTAGGTGCTTTTACACATGTTAGTAGTTTTCTTAACCTTGTGTGTGTTTTGTTTCCTATTTGGGGTAAAAGCTTCATGATTGATTCTTAGATATCTCAAGGCCATTGTCAACCTTTTGGACTGTATTTTAACTCTGTACCCAATGGACTTGTAAGCCACTAGTTTTCCTAAGCATAGCAGGCATGCTTCCCCTAGGAATCACCAAATTTGTTGACCATTTTTTGGTCCTATAGGCCAAAAATTGGTCTCCCTTCCTTCCCCACTATCTTGAGCAGTCAATCATGTTTTGACTCTTCTATTGTTGTGCTTTTCTCTTTTGTAATATGCCTATTTTCTGAGCCAAATGACTTGAGCCTTATATATATCTCGGGTTGATCCATAGGCTTTTTTCTTTGGGCAGTCAGTCTATAGGCCTTTTGGCAAAGCATGAACCGGTTCAAAGCACACAAGTCATTTTACAAAGCTCCAAAGACAAAGTGCCCTTTTGGAGGGTAGGCAAATGACCAATTGGGCCTTTCAACAGGGTTTGAAGGGTAACTTGGGGCCTAAATTCCCTTGCAGAGGGCAGGGAACACTTGCAGAGGGACCAAAGAAGAGGGCCAAAAGGTAAGGTTTTCTTCAGAAAAAAGACTAAGGCAAAGGAAGGATTTCCTTCAAACTTTTATTTGAAGAATAAATTCGAAGGAATAAATCCAATGAAGATCAATGTGAATTCATTTGGACAAAATGCTCGAAGGAATTCCTTTGGACATTTTATTTGAAGAAATTCATAAGGCAAGGAGCCAAAGGGAAGATTACCCTTTGGAAAGAAATTCAAAATAAAATGGCAAAGGCAAATTCCTTCGGACAAAAGTTTGAAGGAATTCCTTCAGACATTTTATCTGAAGGAATTTGTCTAAAGAAAAAGACTGATCAAAAGAAAGAAGCATTGAAACATGAAGGAAACATTTTTTTTGGGCAAAATGTCTGAAGGAATTCCTTCAGACTTTTTGTCTGAAGGAATTGAGAAGCCAAGGCAACCTAAAGGAGCTCAAAGGGCAAGTGCCTTTATGGGGGACTCTTGACTGCCAAAAGGGGGACCTTTTTCCAAGCTCTGAAGGGACACCTTCCCTTTGGAAGGGTTCAACGACAAAAGGCTAAAGGAATTACCAAAGGGGGTGACGGGCCCAAAGATGTCAAATTCAGGACAATGGAATAGTCATTGGCTTTCAAATGGCGATGGGTGCGTGAATGTCAACTTTACGATAATAAAATAATTACTGATTTTTAAATGCTTGAGCATGAACCCAAAGGAATTCAAAGGCCTTAAGGCCAAATAGAAGAGACCGACGAGAAAGGAACCCGAAGAGCCAAGGATTGACAGAAGATAGCCCTGAGAGTCGAAAGAGTCAGGAAAAGACAAAAGCTGGGAAAAGACAAAAGCTAAGAGTGAACTCAGTGACCCACTAAGAAAGGAGCCCAAAGAGCCAAGCATAGACACAGATAGAATAACCCAAGTGGAAAAAGAAATGTCAGCATAGGAGTTATGCCAGTGGTTAGAATAGTCCTTACAAAATGGTCATCAAGGAGCACAAACAGTTAATGGTGCGGCCTATTTTTCTTCATTTAAGCATTAATGAGCAGACAACTGCATGAACCTCTTTAAGAAGCGATCCTATTTTCAAATAGAAAGGTGCGACCCATGCTTTCACAATGATGTTTAATATAATTTAAATGCCAAAGTTAAGACTTGGACTGCCGCAACATGGTTTCCTTCACCGGACTCCCTCTTCCCAATGAATTAAATGCAGCATGGGCCAATTATGGAAAAAGGCATTATTGTTCTTTCTTTCTCTATTTATATTGTAAACTTTCATTTGATAAATCTATCTCTCATTTTTGTAAGGTGAAGCCCTACCAAAATTTCACCTTGAATCAATAAGAATGTGTTTTGCCTCTATTTGACTGGTTATATCTCTAAGTGTGTCTGCGTATTAAACTTGTGTTTAGTCATTGTATCTTGATGCTTTCACAAGTTGACACCAACACACTTGGTGTAGCTAAAGTACCAGTTCTGCAAGTTAATAGGAAGTGCTACATCTAGAGTGCAGAGACAGAGAAAGGTTATCAAACAGTGTGTTTTCTACAGTGCCTATGGTAATTTCATTTTCTATGTGTCTTCATTAAGCCTCCCTATTAAAGTTCCCTATAGTCTAGTCTTTTCATCAGATAAATTGTATGTATGTCCTCTTCTGGTCTAAAGTGTGAGTAAATGAGTAGATCAAACTTGTTTGGTGCATCACCGTCTTAGGTTAGTTTCTATTTTTAGTATCCTTCTCTCTCTTCAACCCACCTATATATATTAGCAATAGTAGTGAAATAACTTAGAGATGCATCAAAGGGAGCTAGCCCTTATCTAGAGATTCTCCCCTCAATTTTGCCAGACCCACAACAAGAGGGGAGTTTCCATTGTGCCACGTGGAAGATAGAAGCTTAGCTTTTTTGTCAAGGGTGCAATCCACAGCGTCAACAATAATAGCTCAATATACTTGTAGATGAAAATTCATTTCCTAATTAAGGTTGGCTACAAAAATGTTAGCCAGTTATTTTTTAGGGATGGACCAAGGGAAGTTATTTTTTAAACTTCTCTATCATTGCAAAAAAGGGAGAAAATTTGTCTTCTTTCTATTGTTTAGTGTTACATAAATCCATCATGGTGAGCTCATGTTCTACATTATAGGAGAAGTGTTTTACATATCTTTCAAAAAGATCTACAAATATTGTGATAGCTCCCTTGGATAGATGCAAGAACCATTCTAAGGCTTGGCCTCCTAGGCTATGAGGGAATAATTTGATCAGGTAGATGTCACTATATGTTACTTCTTGGCATCACATGAAAAAATATTTAACATGTTACCTATGATCACCCTTTGCCTTATATTTTACAAACTTTGGTCATCAAAGTAATGAGGAAAGGGTATTCACAACATTTTTTGATCAAAGGGATATGGGCATATTTCCTCAAACTCATATTTTTTGTTTTGAATTTGGCTTCCATCCTATAGCCCTTAGAGGCATCCTTCATGGCTTGTCATTCTTGGGTAAATGGCATACCCTTGAGGGGTGATGATGGGGATAAGATAAAATTAGGTTTTAGTGATTGAGGGGTTTGATCGGTATTTTATTTTTGATGGTGTTTTGAAGGTTTGGTTATCAAAGGACTAACATGGGAAACTAAGTTTTCCAATTATTTACTTACTTATTGAAGTTGGTCAAATATGACTTGATTTTAGTCTTGATGGAGTTGGTCTTCTAGAATTGATTTCCCGTTGCCAATGTTGACATGGGAGACATGTGAGTTAGGGTTTTCACTAGTTGACTCTAGATTTTGTTTTATGTTGGCCATTGAGATTGTTATTAGTAGCTTGATCTTGATTTGGAAGGGTTTGATCCCTACAACTTATTATGTTACTCAGTTTTTTAGGATTATAATCCTAGAGGAGTTTGGCTCCTATTTCTATGAGTTTCATAATAATATCATCCTTAATTTAAAATAGGTGATGGTCTACTTAGGAACAAACTCGTTCAGATTTAAACAAATCATTGCATTCATCATTGTACTTGCTTTGGTTTACAAGGCTATCAATATTATCATCATGAATGTATTCTTGATTAAGAAGTTCATCAAAGTGGAATGGGTTTTAGTTAAAATGTTTTTTTCATGTTAGTGTCTCGATTCAATATTACTTGATACCTAGTTTCAGATGCCATTGATTTTGCTTAGGTTTATTTTAGATTGGTTTGGTTTTTAGATTGGTTTTTCATAAGGGGAAGACAATGACTCACGTGCAATAACAACCTATGTTAATCAAGTGGAAGTACAACTATATAGTGGCCTACAAATATACCTCAAAGGCAAATTATGGGTAATATTAGGGAATGTTGTTTTCCTAACACCACTATGTGATTACAGTTAGATGGATCTTAAACTAGGTTTGTACATGTTCATTTTAAGTCTTCTTTCAGCCTGGCTATAAAACACAGGTTAGTAGTTTTTAACTCTAGGTTTTCATCACATGATGTTTGTTGCACTCCAATATGACTAGTAGTAATAAAAAAAACTTGACGTGTATATAATAAATAATCAAAATCATAGTGAATATGCGATGCATTTTTAAAATATGAGAGAGGTTTTTGAATAATATCAAAAAATGAACAAAACTCAAAAATTGATTTAAAAATAGATATATATTTTAAGACTTAAGTTAAACTAAAAAAAATTTGTAAATTTTGGAAAATACCTATAGTATTTGTGCAAACAAAAATATATTTCTAATTATATTTATGCAAGTAATAAAAACCTTTGATATTTTTATAAATATAGTTGTTATGACTGAGATATGAACCAAGCAAGGTGGGTGAGTTATAGAGAAACCCAAAAGTGTGGACAATAAAGATTTTGAAATTACAGTGAATTTGCAAGGTATTATAGAAATCTGAGAGATATTTTTAAGAAAATCATAAAATTGATAAAACCTATAAATTTATTTGAAAAAATATATTAAAAAATTAAGTTGAAAATTTTGGGAAATATGTATGGTATTTTTGCAAATAAAAGAAGGTTTTTGATTATATCTATGTAGAAAATAAAAACCTCTTAATATTTTTTAAAATAGAGCTATTATAAATCAGATATGCTCCAAATTAGATAAGTTGCAAGCACAATACAAGTAAAAACTGTCTAGATAAAGGGGACTCTCATCGGGTATGCCACAAATGTGTATGTTAAGATTTAAAGTTTGCAAAAAAAACTAAGAATGAATACCAAATTCTTAATTTAAATCTAACATAACCTTTGATTGAGAAAATAAAAGAGAAAACAATTTATTTTAATCTACTAAGCAAAAAATAACCTTTGTTGAGTGGATTTGTTCATTTGATAAATGGATTGTGGTTGCTCAATGGACTTGTGAAATAATTTCAAAAACAGGTATTTGTATTTGAGCAATTGCTTGATTCAAATTTTCCAAGGATCTCTAATGTTAGAATGAAGGATAAAAGGTAAATTTATAGATTTTTTGATAGGAGGATGAATGGTTGAGACTATTTGATCAGATTTGGAAACTATAAGATTAACTCACTTGATCTAAAACTTGCATGCTTTAATTTGCTTTAAAACTAATTTAATTTATTTTTTATTGGACTGATTTATTTGTTTTTTGGATGTGCAAACATAAATCAAGGAATTAATTGATTGTATGGATTGATGAGTGGATATGATTGATTTTATTTCCATATTAATCAAGGAGTTGACTAAGTGATGACATGGAGTTAGTCATGGGTGAGGATAATTAATATATTGTATTTATTTCTATTAATTATATGTGCATTGAATTAGTTGTGAATTAATTAATTAATTAATAATGATTAAGTAATTAGTTATCCATGAGGTGTAATTAGTAGGATTAAATGGAGTTAATTAATTAACATGGTATAATTAATTAATTCATGTGGCATTGTTAGTGCAGATTAATTAGGATGATAGAATTAGGTTGGAGTAATAAGAATTAACGCATGATTGTTGCCACTCAATCTCACACAGCATAAATATTCATCATTACCACTGGCAATCATCCTTGATAGAGCATGATACTAGTTGAAAAAACATCAATGTGAAAAAATGACAAGACCAAGATACACAAAGCCATGTGTGCCCAAAAATTGTTGTTGAAATTGTGGAGGATTAATGGTGAGATTATGATTGACAAAATTAATGACAATAAATTTGGTGACAATAAATTGTTAACAAAATTAGGGTGGCAAAATTAAGGTGTCTACAATATGTATATGTGAGAACTTGTAATTCATGTTCCTGTAAGCTATGTACATATGCCCATATATATGGACCCAAGTGTGTATGAATTTTGTACTCCAACCTTTATAAAGTAAGTGCATATGCACCCATAATATGTATTGATATGCCAATATTGATTATGTAATTAAACTCTAATAGTTGAACCATTCTAGATCTTTGAAAATTATACTATGATTCTAACAGACTAATTTTTTATTCATGTAAGCTTATGTCTATGTGACAATACCACTGTAATGGCCCCTTTTGAGATGAGGGATGTGTTTTATAAGTTACTCATCTCAAAATAAAAGTTAAACGTATCATGTCATATGTAAAGATAACATCATGTATAATCATGCGATCATGTGGAGAGTATGCTATCATAATAATGTATATATCATCAAGGCATGTGTATAAGATATGTGATGCAGGGCATATTAGTGTCATGTCTAGATAAATGTATCATCAAAGCACATAGTAATAACTATGGCTAAAAAGATAATTAAATAAGACTATGTAGTAAAGATGCATGATATGGATCATGGCACCATCCAATCTTAGCAAGCTCTACAAGTGCAACAAACTCAACAAGCTCAATAAGCTTAAGAGTTAGTGTCATACATAAATCCAAGGGCCACATACAAGGGACATGAAGATGTCACAACAAACAAAGGACATGGCCACATGGAAGGAGCATAAAGATGTCAAAATTAAGGGACATAAAGATGTCACATTAAACAAGGCCAAGCACCACATGTAAGGGACATAAATATGTCACAAACAAAGGACATAAAGTGTCATAAATAAGAGACATAAATATGTCGTATCAAATAAGGTCAAGGGACACATACAGGGGACATAAATATGTCATAAATAAGGCCTAGGGGACACACACCATAGACAAGCAAAAACTTCTATCATGTAAGAGATTAATAAAATTATTGAAGTATACACCAAGTAAAGACTACTCTACACCATCCATATGTATCAATGTCACATCATAACTAATAACATGCTTGTGTAGCACTATGTAAGATAAGAGTAACTAACAAGACATGTGTGAGCAATCTAGATAGCTCAACATGGTTGAGAGGTTATAAAAAGATATAACTTGTGATAATGAAACCTGTATAATATGATGCCCCAAGTATTGGCATGGCCACTAGGTAGAGGAAAGTCCAACATCTATATGTCCATATGTAACCTATATATTGTGTATTGCACTTATATCATGAAATACATGTGTGAATGAAAATAATATGCCATCTACCAAAAATATAATAAATAACATATGCAAATAGTGTAATCTTGTAATCATGTCATGTTCAGGGTATAATTTTGTTTTTTTTAAATATTTTTAATGTTTTTATATTTCATGATATATATATATATATTTTTAAATATTTTTAATGTTTTTGTATTTCTTGAAATATTTGACTTTTATGTATTTTTTAGATATTTGAACTTTGAAAAGTGTTAACCAATAATCTCATCAATGGGAGGACCATGAGAAGTGCATGTATCACATAGTGTAAGGGTCACTTATTATGAATGAAAGGTACCAAATGTAAGCATTTTAGAATTGATTAATAAATCATGTGTTAAATAGTAACTATCATGATCACTACTCAAAGAATCATGCATATGATGGGTCACTTTGGAAGGCCTTGGAATCTATAGGGTTTGTTGCATAGTAAAAAATGTCTCATTTCCAGTGTTCGCTATGGAATATGTTAAACTATCCATGGTACCAACTGAGTACATGTTATAAGATATGATGGCCTCTATGAGCCCTAAACAATTATTTGATATGATGGGCGTTGAATAGTTGGTTTTCTAGTATACTCAACTACTCTCTTTTGAATTGTGTGTATGGCTAAATATCTTGTATATGTGTAACCATTGGCTCTATATATTGAACATGTATGGTGTATCAATTAACCATAGTGGTGGTGGGGGTGGAGGAGGAGATACTACTAGCTGTTGAGGGTACTCATATTGTACACCTATAACTGTGACTACCTTGCTGTAGTGTATGTACTTGAGACATCAATGCATTATAGATGATACTACATGAAGATTTTGCATTAAAGAACATCCTAACAACATGTCAAAGAACTCATTACTCTGTAGAACTAAGGATGAAATGGCTAGTATGGAGGATCCCACTTGAAGAGGTAGCACTATGTGTCTGAGGGTATTATGTTTATGTCCATAGATTCCCTTAACTATTCTTGATGCATCCTGCATATCTTTATGTGTATATCCAAAAGAGTGAATAAGTGTCATTATGTACAATTCTCACTTGATCTATTGTCAATCATGACATTTTGTATGGGTTACTCATGATATAATCTTATATGAATATTACATGAAAACTTAAATCATTATCAACAATATCACTATCGTCAAATGTGATCATAAGAGGTTGTGGTGAGGTGCCAATAAGTGTACCAATAATTACATATATTGGGTGATCATATATCACAAGTGGAGGATACATATTGTATGCATAGCGTACTTCTGAATTATCCTTAGTATTTGTTGTCTCCTACTTTGGAAAATGGATAATTAAATATTTCAACTTATGTTTTCCATTTCTTTGTGGTCTAGATTCCTTTGCAGGTGTACTCAACTTGATAGTGTTGTAATCAATAAGATATTGTATCTTATGTCTTGATTTAAACTATTTGTTCATAGAATGTCCCATAATAGATGATAGTAATAATAACATTGCTATCAAAGTTATTTGGTGTAGGCTTATCTATATTAAAATATTGTGGATGAGGAAGAGTGTTCACTTGAGTAGCTTCTGTAATAGTATATGAGGAGGTGATGGAAATTTGGAAAATTACCTCTTTGGTGGAGCCAATAATTGAAGTTGATTTGTAGGTTATAATACTTCATTAACTATAATATTTGTCTCGTTATTGTTGTTAGTTGGTTTGACCTTGTAGCTTGGTTTGATTTAAAACTTCATTGTTTAAGTAGCTATAAGAGCAGGTGTATACTTGAGTTTGTTCAAAGCCATAAGCTTAATTTCTTTCTATCTTACTCTGTGGCATAACTCATTGAAGGATTTGAATTTCTTGAAGATGATTGACTTGTGGAGTGGTGCAAACAAGCTTTAATTAAATATGTCTTGTAACTCATTATTTGCCATAACAAGTTAGTCATATTAGCTAGCATAGTCTTGTACTAAAGTATGTAATCATTGATTGGCTCATCGAAACCTTGCTCGAGCTTAGAAATTTATGCATAAGCTTATATCTTGTCAATGTTGATAGAGAAATGTGCATTGATCTGCTGAAGGGTTGAATGCTCTGACTAATTGGAGGGGAAGGTCATAAAACCATTGTAATTCGTATTTTTTGAGACTTCTCAAGAATAAATTAGTTAATTTCTCATCATTGTATGTGTAATCCAATCATGTTGCATGGAATGATTGAAGGTATTATTCTAGATCACCTTTACCTTCTTATATTTGAAGCTTAAGAGTTAAAAACCCTGTAGGTAAAATATAAGTTTCTATCTCAGGGGATAATTGATTATGAAACAAGGCGTGTGACTCCATTCACTTACTATCTCTATATGCACATTGTTCTAACTGCAACACCATAACATGTAAAGTTATAACAATTTACTCAAGGGAACATGTAGTAGGTGAGGTTGGTGATGTAACATGCATAATCATCATAGGTGGTAAAGGTTACTTGTGTAGGAATAAGTATGGAAATTTTTTGGAAGCTTCATGTTGCCCCCACTCAGTGGGTGGATGTTACATATGCCACTAGAGGTGTTGATGTAGGAATAGTACAAATGGTAAAGGTTTGAACATCTGAAGTGGAGTACTAACTTGAAAGGATGGGTTGAAAACACTAAAGGGTTCTTGTTGTTATGCCTAAGATGTAGTAAACTTTACTTGGTGTGCAACCTTAGATGCTAGGATCAATTTGACTATTCTATCCACATCTTTAGGATATTGATAGAGTCCTTAAAAAAAATGGACAATGATTTAACTTGGTTAACGTATACCCCATTAAGTTCATTGTCAATTCTATCTAGGCCCTCATGATCATCTCGATTATTGTGTTCTAATGGGGTCATGTCAACATAATTATTTTCTTGCACATATTCATGAATAATTACAATATCAAAATAAAAATAAACATTCATTGTATCTATTTTGGATGAAGTAGAAGGAATCTAGTTATGCTCTATATGTGCCTCACTTAATCTAGCACTACACCTTAGAGGGA
The DNA here is from genome assembly GCA_037957365.1 of Torreya grandis. Lineage (NCBI taxonomy): Eukaryota > Viridiplantae > Streptophyta > Pinopsida > Cupressales > Taxaceae > Torreya > Torreya grandis. Next base: position 3,718,932 of record JARHVA010000853.1, on the reverse strand, counting down.
CAAGGGAACTAGTCATTTTGGATGGCATATGATGGAATCAAGCAAGTGTGTATAAGGTTAGGACCAAATGTAAAACTATTTATTGTCTTTTATGTGGGGAAATCATAAATAAAAATTAAAACCCTAAGACAAAAATTAAAACCCTAGAAGGATGAAACCCTAAGGCTACCTAGTGTTTGACACAACTTGAGAAATGTGCAGGCTTACTAATATATTTTATACTAATCTGGCTTAAGGAACCCTAATAAGATAAAAATTATTATGTAAATTCAAATATATAGATACACCATTCAAGCACACAATGAATGTAAAATACTAAAATTGATTATAATGTTTTGACAAGTAGCATGTGTTAAATAGAGTAAGTACAATAAAAGGACAAGTACTTAGTTTTTTTACTATCTGACTGTTACTGTATTCTAATGGTGGAAAATAAACAAAAGTAGGTATGTGATTCCTCTAGATCTAGAACTATGTTTTTATTTGCACAGGGTTGGTTCCGTTAGCTTTAGGTCAGTACTAATTGTTGATATTGACTTGTAGTGGTTAATAGTGACCTTGATGGAAAAGATGATATGTGACCATATGGTCGCATTCACTTATCTCTGAAAACTCTTATGTGTGATGTTAAACCTTAATGATGTGCATAACTCTAGAAATCAGTCGTTCACCTTCAAACCCTATGTTAAAACTTGTAAAAACTAGGACAGTATAATGGGTCAAGATGACCCCAATCACCCTCATTGATGATTGGTCATTTTATATCTATTCGATACTCTAAGGAGGGAAATCAAGTCACACGTAGTTATCCCACATAGTGTGATTGTGCATTTGCACTCCTTCACTATATGAATACAACCAATGATTTGGATTTGATACTTGAAGATGTTTGATTTGACTTAGATTTGTTATGCTTTAAACTTGGTTGTGGATTGCTCCTAGTGATTTATTTTCAATTTGGGAAGAATAGGACATATTTTCTCAATGTGTAGTATCATATATATGTGTACTAGATAAGTGCTTAGTCCTCTATAAAGTAAGGCCTTATAATATATATATATATATATATATATATATATGAGTTTAGTTGGGTAATTTCTCATGCCACTAACATGCAGGTAGATGGGATGACCCTAATGAAAGATTTGATTTTAAAAAGTATATGTTGTTGGGAGAGAGTCACTATCAATAGCCATAGGTCAGTATCAATTGGCGAGATTGACCCAATTTGATAGCAATGACCCATGCATATGAGGATTAAATTGAGCATCTATGTATGTCTATGTAAGATAGTATGTAGGTTTGAAACATGGAGTGAGGTCCACGTAGGTGTTTGACAACAAACAAATGTGGTCAAACTCATGAGGTAGCACGTAGGTATGAGAAAATTATGGGTTAAGATTATCTTTGTGCATGCAGGTCGTGTGTGGTAAATATATGTTAAATTTGTCATTGTCAAGTACTTAATACCAAATTTAACATCTACAATACACGTGAAAACAAAATGAACATGAATATATAAACATTGAAGCAATAATATTAATATTAACAATAAACAATATATGAAAATGAATATGAAGATTGTTTTGGCATTAATAAACTTTGTAACAATTTTACCTCTTCTTTGCAATATAATTCTTTAATTTGTGCAATTTTTCAAATTTATTATACCCAATAACATAGTAAACATTGAATTGATAAATAAGTTATTATATTTGAATGGAAACATTAATAATTGTATTGGAGATAGCCGTAACAATCATCATGCACTTAACTTGTATTATTTAAAAAAGTTATTATAAAGATTAGCATGATGAAAAAACAAAATTGTAGAAGCAATTTCATGAAGATATTTTATGATTTTTATTTGCATGATATAGAGGTAGTTATAGGCCAAAAAATATTGCCTTTCGTTGCAAATTATTTTGCTTAGGAAATTGTTACAATGGCCCTATAATGAAAATGCTCAATTATTTTGCTATAAAGTTCAACAAAACTGTACTGACAATACAATAAAAACATAAAATGCATCAAACAAAAAGTCACCAACATTGTAATTTAATGACGAGTCTCTCATGAGATGATGTTGTGCAAGCAACAACTCGATGTTTAGTTGCCTCTATTTCTTTGCCCTACAAGTCTGTATGTTAAGGGGATTTAAGAAAAGTGCACTATATTTTTATTTAGGTTTTGGGCATGTAGTCTCTATGTTTATAACAAGGACAAGAAAAAAAACTCTCTCAGAGTGTCAAAGTACCCACTTTGAATTCAAACGAAGAATATAACAAAAAAACATCAAGGCTATAAGAATCAACATATCCAGTTTGTATTCATTTTAAAATCAATAAATCTAGTTCTCATTCCTTTATAAATCAACAAATCAAGTTAAAAAATGAAATCAAGGTGTTTTGCATGTACCTTAAATCCAACAAAAACCAAAAACAACCTAGTTATGGATGGTAGAAATGTATCGGGTAGAGAGACAAACACATCACATAGAATGTCTCTTTGAGGCAAAGCTGCACACGAAAGGAAAAATGTATGGTTTCAAGGAACAACATGCTAACTAATAAAAATATAAAACACAACCAAAACCCACAAAAACACATTAATTTTCTTAGAATTTCATTCTTTCCATCCAACTGACATTAAAAAACAACAAAGCTAGCTTGTAATGAATTAAACATCAACAAACCTAGTTTGCATTCGCTACAAAATCAACAAACCCAATTTATATTTCTTTATATAAACCAACTATGAATAATGATAGAGAAATAAATAAAATGCATAAAATATCTCTCGAACGCAAAATTGTGCAACACCAAAAGTGCTAGATGCTATGTTTGCATTCTATATTAGTATGTAGGACTATTCATAAATGCCAAGCCAATCAAAGAAAATATTAAACATGATTTATGTAGAGACAAATAAAGACAACACACTGACAATAGGAAATAACTCTATTGTTGACAATATAATACTCCTTACCTATGTGCTAACCTTTGCATAATTCTTTCACATTCATGCTCTTCCTACTAACAAAAGGAAAAACCACAAATTGAAAAATCATCTTGTTAAACCACATTCCATCAATAAAAAAAATCTAATTAAAAATAGAAACAAATTATGAACCAACAGTGTAATTCCATTGATTCTTACCAGCAAAGATGACATAAAATACGATAGTATATATGTTTTCATGGTTGGTCCCTTCCATCTAAAAGATTATGTTCTTTTGAGAAACAATCCTTAATTGCTCCAAAGATCAAGATTAGAATTCATTTCATGTTTGCAGTAGTGAACTACAAAATTGACATCTCAATAGATGGAAGAAAAAATAGCCATATTGGACCGAATACAAAGCACAATACAACATAGTTAATGCATTAATCAAGGGACAATGCATGATGCACCATTACTATCAAAATACGATGTCTTCTAATTTTAAGAAAATAGTAAATAAAAATCTACATCAAGTCACTTTATGGTAGTTGTATCCTGCATTAATATTTAGTGTAGTTACTCACAATTCCAGCTCTATGTCAAGCAAGATAAGACCAAAGAAATGAATGTAAAAATCAAGTCACTACGTCTATATTTTATATTAGTATGTAGGGTGACCATTACCCATTAATGCCAAGCTAATCAATGAAAATATCGAGTAGGAATTAATGCCCAAGTAAATAAAGAAAACACTCTAAAAATAAGGGAAAACTCCATCACTGACGACATGACATGCCTTACCTATGCCTTACTTTTTGTATGACTATCTCTCATTCACGCTCTTTCCACTAGCAAAAGGAAAATGTATAAATAAAGAAAGTTACATTTCATCAATTAAAAATAAAAATATAACTTAAAATATAAAAAAAGTACGAAACGATAATGCAATTGTATTGATTTTAACCAACAAAGACAACATAAAATATGACACTATTTTTTTTGGGCTAGTCCCTTCCATTCAAAATATTATGGTCTTTGAGAAACAAGCCCTAAAAATTGCAGATTGCACCAAACTCAATGCACACCACAACATAATGAATGCATTAATTAAGGTGCAATACGTGGTATCCTATATCAATATTTACTATGCTTACTGCCAAATACTTACAACTCCAGCGGTTACGACTTAGACAATACCAAAGAAATGAATGGAAGGAGTTTCCAGTATTAAAACTAATTTTCAAATATTTTTTCAAACTTTAAATTTTAATCGAAAGGATTGTGATCTAAATTAGTGATGGTGATGGTTTGTAGGGCATCCACCAAGGTACAAATCTCATTATATACCTAACACAGAGAATCAATTGCATAGGACCAAGATCATTCATTAGATGACTTTGATAAATTGAATACCCGTAATCGTAATTACTTAACCGAAAAAATGCTCAAATTTAAATATATGCTTACTCATTAATTGTAATCCACACTATATATAATCCAAAACTTGATAAAGATGTCAATATCTATACAACTTTGAACTTCTTTTTAGAAAAAAACAAAACCACAAATTTTAAGCATAATAATAATAATATAATAATAATATAGTTTTAAAGGTCCACCATGCTAATTAATGCCTTGTTTATGATCTACAAGGCATGTTCATCATATGGGACCACCTCATACTCCCATTGTAAGGAGGCACCCTGCTCTGCTACGAACATGAGGCTTGCAATCCCTACCCCCTGCAAGATTTGACTCTGTGACCTCCCTTCGAGGGACACATATTCTTTACCATTAGGCCAACTCAGGGGCACATACTCCCATATCATTGGTTAGAGGTAGAAAATGATTTATCCAAACCAATACCTATGATAACTACTAAGGCAGCTACAATAAAGGTACCCAAGTTACCCATAATACCAATCGTTAAGGCTAAATAAAAAACAATGGAAGGTCCTGGTACAGGCATTTTTCTATTGGTACCCACTCATATAAATATAATTCCTCCTTTATTTCAAAAGTAAAGAAGTAATTGTGAAAGACAACCATCCTTTGACCTCCTTACTTGCGTCCTCATCCATTTTCTTCTCTTCACAGGCTTTCAAAACAATCGGGTGGGGATTCGAACTGCTGACTGCCTTTCTCGCTGCCTCGGCTCAGCTCCATTTTTCTGTTAATAAACAGAAAAATAAGAAACTTAAAAAATTAATCTGTAGCGTGATGGGATTCTGACTGGCTGTCAGCGTGTGTCAGCATACATTTTCATGTATGTTGACGGCGACGGCAAAAACAGGGCTTTCACAGAGCACGACCTCGTAACAACCTTCCTGAAGGTTTTATCAAAATGTTCTGAAATTTTTTACAGGTATTAATTTTAATTAATCGGGAACTTAAATTTTTAAACTCTGTGCTGAGGGGTTTTTAATTAAGGATTATGGATCTTTAGTTTAAGGTAGGGTTTTGGCAGTAAAATTTGGCACTTTTTTGGAGGCTGCAGTGAGGAAATTTAAAGATGAATTCGAGAGGGAGATATGGCGGCCAGGGTAATGGTGACGTAATGCCCAATGGCCGGGCGGGACAGTTTAATTCGCAGCAATATGGTGCGCAGAGAGGTGCGCATCAACAGTATGTGCAGAGAAACAGCAATAATGGTAGTAGTAGTAATAATAATTATATCAAGCACAGTAATCATCAGCAGCAATGGATTAGTAGGAGTCAGATTCAGTCCAACAAAGATGCTGCAGCGGATCATAGTGAAGAGGAGAAGAGGATTCAGTCTGGCGAAGGCGATTCCAGGTTAGGTTTACATTTTCATGATTTTTGTTTTATTTTGTTGCAGTGATCAACTTTTTATTATAAAATTACCCTTGCTGAAGTAACTTTCTCAGATGTTACACTTAGCCAGTTGGATGCAGTATTTTAAACAAATTTTAAAATTTTCATGTAGTGTTTTACTCGATATAAACATTTTATTATGTCAGTGAAGATTTGAACTTAACATTTTATTCCGTTTTATCACATGAGTTCATTCCATTGTACATACATTTTGTGAGTAAGTTTCCCTCACGATGTAACCTTCCACTTAGGTGCCACAGCATACAAGAATCTCTTCTGTCAGGGACGAACACTGTATGGATACTGTATTTTACCAAAAGTTTATCATCGATCATGTGAATTTGAACCCTGGACTTCGTTATGAAATCCTTGATAATTTACAAGTCAAGCTCATCCCATTTGACTTCAAGTTCCTTTTTTGATTTGGTAAATTTTTACTTGTGGGATAATCTTCAGCATGAATGTCCCCTGTCGAAGCTAGCTGGGCCTTGAACCTGGCCTGTGATTGGGGTAGTTTACTCAATTCTAACACTTTATTATGTTTCCTCCTGATTCATACTTGGGGCTTCATTTCGAAAGGACCCGACCACATGTTTTTACCACTTGAGCTCACCCCATTTGACATTTATTTTATTTTTTATTTACTGGTAAACTCCCCTTGTTAAGTAGCCTTACCAGAGGTTTAGCTATTCTGTTTATGTTACCCAGTTTATTTTGTTTTATTTATTGGGGAAATTCCAGAGGTTTAGCTATTCTGTTTATTTTACCCAGTGTATTTTGTTTTATTTATTGGTAAATTTCCCTTTTAGAAGTAATCTTTCGCATGAATTCCACTGTGGAGGGGTAGGTATCTCCTGTCAAAGTTGCCCACCTTGTCTGTTGGTGAGTGCCTAGTATCAAGAGTTGGATGTGGTATTTACCCAATTTCAACACTTAATGTATTATCTGGAGATTTGATCCCCGAGTTGGATTCAGTTTTTACTCAATTTCAACACTTAATATGTTGAACCTTGATCTATACTATGAAGGTCCTCACGATTTGCTACTTAAGCTCATTCCATTCTACTTCATGCTTTTTATTTTCTCTGATATTTTTTTTTTTGGTGGGAAGTATTAGTTGAAGGTATTGTAGTCCCTGTGTTTTACTGCTTAAGCTCATCCCATTCTATTTCATGTTTTTATTTTATTTTAGTATATTTTTCTCCTTGGGGGTGGGGATGGGGGTGCTGGGGAGTTGAGGGTTTTGATCAGAATGTATTTTTTTCCACAACGACGGTCTCAAATAGACCATTAGCTCTGACTTGTTAAAATATATCTAGTTAGAAGTGTTTGCAGTCTTCAGAGCAGCCAATCAGCTACTTTAAAAAGTAGAAATTGGTACTTCAATTTATAAAAAAACTCTTTGTGTGGGGTTTGGGGTTTGGCTGGGGCCTGGGGGTTTTGATCATTCTGGTTGTAATTACCTCTAATAGCTTGCAGTCTTTAGGGCAGCTCCTAAGCTACTTTTAAACAGAACAAAATAGTTTGGATTTCAGCCGGCCTTAGTTTTATTTTAGCTGGACCGCTTTTGGATGTAGAGTCTGAACAGAAATTTAGTCAAATGTCAAATGAGTTCATGGCTATCTAAATTTAAGATGGAAGTGGTCCTAAGTGATATAAGTTTTGATGTTGTGTGTTGCTGTGAAGAGCTCGTTGATCTGATTTCTGAGCATTTTTAAGACCCAAGAAACTTTTTCAGTTTCTAGGATCATGGTCATAGCACTCTTTGCCGAGTGACTGTTTCTCCTGAGTTTGATTCTACTCTTTTGTTGAGGGTTTGTCTATTTTAATTCTAATGATAATGGCTTCCTCAAATGGTGCTTAGTTGTTAAAATGTGTTTAGTTTCTGCTAAAAGATACCAGCCTACGTTACTGGATACTGCACTGGAACAACCGGGTACGATATGGTACGAGTTTGGATACGATATGGGGGGATTGGGGGGGATCAACATTCAGAGTACATCCCTGCCCCTGCCATGGATGTATGTGGGTGTACCCACAGGGGCAGGGACGTACCCTGCATGCTCCCCCCATGTATCCTGCCCAAAAATGCATATTTTCCGATTTTGCTGCAGAAAACGTCAAAAATGCTGTTAGAACTGACATTTTGCAGGATGATTAGGGCTACTGTTTTGATTTCTTTTTAATCCTGTAAACAGCTCACACTTCACTTCTCCCATAATATACCCATGCTCTGCAATAGCCATTACTTTCTGACCCCAAGACTCCAATGGTGCTCAACTCCCTTCATTTTCTCCTGCAGCCTGCTCCTAATGGCCTTCCTCTCCCTCGCAGCTGGATCACAGGCTTTGTTTACAGCACGGGCCACAGCAAACCCTAACAGAAGTAGACCCTGTTCGATGTGTTGCCCAAAGACTTTAACGCGGTAGCTCTGCAATCACAATTGTAAACAAATATTATAAATGGAAACTAACTTGTTTTAGTATTCGAAGTAATAACTTTAATAAAAAGTATTATTAAAAATTATGAAGTTTTTTAAAGTTGATTAAAATTTATGATTATCGTACTCATTTTTTAATAATAAATTTAATGATAGTGATTTGTGAATCATGAATATGCTGTTTTGTCTTCATTTTTGTCCATACATTGTAACATTTGCGCTATGTACCTGTTATAAAACTAATCTAAGATCGACCATTGAATATTATGATATTTGGCATTTAATTACGAGTATGTTTTTTGGTTATTTAACTTATTTTGTTTCCTCTTTATGCATATTATGTGGTTGATTTTACTTATACGGCTATATTTTTATATTTTTAATTTTTTATATATTTTTTTGGACGGCCGTATCCAAAAACGTATTCAAACCCCCCCCAAAAAAAATCCCCGTATCCGTGCATCTGATTCTCATATTTGTATCCGTACTCATATCCATATCGGTAATGTAGAATTAGCAGCCTTTATAGCAGCTCATAGGTCATAATCATAGTCACAGGTTTCAGTGAATTTTTTATTTGAAATTCGAAATTCGCCCAACTTTTGACATGGCAGAAAAAAAGGGTCAAGTTTGGCAAGTTCGGCAAAAAAATCGTGGGAAAACAAATCCCTGTACAAAAAACCCTCTTGTGCTTTTAAAACTGCCTTTCGTCTCTGCTAAACACCAAAAAATCCCTAGACGCTGCGAGATTTTCTGACCCTGAACAGAGGAGGTGGACGTAACAGAGCATGAGTCGAGCTGGGCAGACCTGCGGATGTGAGCTGGGCGGACTGCTCTGCTGTTGGAGGTTGACTACCGTGCGGGAGAAGCCAGAGGAGTGGTCGTCGAGGAGCATGTGATTGGCAGAGCTATGGTTTTTTTTTGTTTATTACGGATTTTTTTTTAATGTTTGTTTATGTTCTTTAGTTTTTTTTTTAAAATATTTAGGTAGCATAACTTTTATCTTTTCGGTTAATATTTATCGTAGCTTTGTTTTTTCTTATGTTTTTAATTTTTTAATTTTTTTAATTTATTTTTAATTTGTATTTTATTTTAGTTATAGTATGATTTTTATTTTTATAATTTTATAATTTAATTTGTTATTTATTTATATATTTTTAATTTATTTTTTAATATTGTTTTTATTTATCTATTTTTATTTTATATTTTATTTATTTTTATCTCTTTTAATTTTAATTTTATTTTTTAATATATATTTATTTTAATTTATATATAATTATATTATTTTTTATTTTTTATTCATTTTATTTATTTATTTTTACTTTAAAAGTTCATTTTATTTAAGTTTATTTTAGTATTGTTTATTTATAAAATTATATATATATATATATTTTTTATGGATGGATCAAATTTAATGTCGATTTTTTTTCCAATTTTTATTGGAACTCGAACAAGAACCGAATTTTATCCTCGTCGAACTCGAACCTTGTGACTATGGTCATAATGGATTTCCTTTACTATTCGTTGTTGTGTGGTGGGGTGGGATTACTTGAAGGTTTTGACCTGATTTTAATCTTAATATTTGCTTAACAGCTTATTCAAAGGACCTACAGCTCCTAATTTTTAGAATGGATTTAATCACCCCATGCAGTTGTTAGAGCAGCTCCTAAGCTACTTTAAGAAAGAATAAAATAGCTTGGATTTTATCTAGCTTTTGTTTTATGCTAGTTGGATTGCTTGTGGATTTTGAGTCTGAATGGAAAATAATTTAAATGTCAAATGAGTTTCATTTTAATCCAATGTTGCTGCAAGTGTTCTGAACTCCTAAGTAATATGTGTTTTGATGTTACATTGCGGGTTGTTGTTAATGGCTCTTGTTGATCTGATTCCTGAGCATTTTTGAGGCTCCCAAGAAACTTTTGCAGCTCCTAGGATCATAGTCAAATTACTTTTCACAAGTGGTGGCATTCTCTTGAGTTTGACACAACTTTCTGCAAAAGAGGGGAGTCAACTTTTTGTGGAGTTTTACTGCTGTGAGACTTTAGCTGGTTAAGCTGTTCCCTAGTTTAAGTCACATGAGTATGCTTCATAGGCATCAAAGTAACATGCATTAAGTAGGCAAAATACTTTCATATTGGTGATGTGCATTTTATTATATATTTTATCCAATTCTATATTCTTATTTTTATGTCTATTGAGTGGATTTGCTATGGAATGAATATCTTTCTTTTTGGGTGAAATTTTGACTGACTAAATATTTGTATTTGTCAAATTTTTTCCGAGTACTAGTTGCACTCTTGATCATTGGCTTTTCCAAGTTGTTGCAGAGTCCAAGTCACACACCTCTGCTTATGATGCTTCTATCATTGGATTTTTAAATTGTATAAGTGCAATATTCTGTCTAATGCTGAAACCTGTGTATTTTGAACAGAATTTGCTTAAAAAGTATTCACGCATAAAGGGAAGTTTTAGCAAAATCTATGAAAAAGAGCTATAGAATTCACATTATATGTGACAAAATCCTTTTTCTATGATTTCTATTTATATTCTCCTTGTATTTCTCTGCTTAGGTGCCATTGGGTACTGCTTTCAAAGCAGAATAATCAATAATGGCATTCCCAGTTTTAAAGAAATATACTTCTTTCATGGGAGGGGAAAAACCCCACACTGAAATTCGATTTTTCTCTCACACATTTACCAAATTTATTACTATTTAGGTAAGATAAATATATTAATGTCCAACTAATGATCACAAAGGTAGGTCAAAGGGACTGCAGATTACAAGAGTGTGTCAGGAACAAGTGGGAAACCAAGAAGGTCTCCAAAGATGAGAAAAACAATGCTGAAAGAAATAGTACAAAACAGGGCAAAGAACAATTACGCTTAGAGCCAAAGAGCCAAAAAGCCAAAAGGCCACAACCAACCACACTCAAAGCCAAAGACAAAAGCAGAAGAAATGAACAACCTCCGAGAATCTCTAAATGTCAGGGACGCAAGAATGAACTTTGAGAAGGAAGAACCAGGGGGGGGTCCATCAAGAGTTTGATCCAACTCTCCTAGCATCTAAGGCCGATGAGAAGAAGCTCCGGATAGAAGTATGACCTGAAAAAGGGGAGGTAGGATGTCTGGTATGTCCTCCAATCCTTTGCCTAGAGGGAAATCTCCTATGCGAAGATCTGGTGGATCTAGTCTGTCTCCTGATGCCAGGGCTGAAATGGATATGTTGATGAAAACTCGGGGAACTGTGGATAGTGTCTTTGGGTCGCATTGATCTAGAATATGAGGTAGTACTGATGTCAATCTGTCGCTTAGTGCCTCTCCTCGAAGGTAGCACCGTGAAGAAAGAAGTGATCTGCTGGATGGAGGCTGGTCTAGTGGGTCTCTGAATAGAATGATCACGAAGCTTAAGAGCTTTCTGTATATATAAAGCCAAACATCTCTGGTCCTCAGTTGAAGAAGTCAAAAAGAGTTCGTGTCCTTCTAAATAGGCAATGAAATCTCTCCCTGATCTTATATTATATGGGACAACGGAAGATGAATTGTACCTTGGACTCCGTCTCCTGGATGTTGCATAAATGACAAATCCTGTCTGCTCGATCTATCTGGTGGTTTGTCTCAATCCTAAGCCTGTGAAAACCCACTCAAAACTGTCCGAATGGGATGCAGAGAGAGTGCATCCAGTAGCAGAATATATATTGTGGATGGATGATAAGCTCGTCACTCAGCTCCAAAAAGTGTTTTGCATAAAATGCCATCTTTGGGTTCATCCCCCCATGAGGGTTTACCCAAGTAGTATGAATAAACTGTCTGTAGATATCATCCTTAATAATTTGGTTCAGCTCCTGTCTAGTGGGTAGAAGATGAGCCGGTGCGTCCAAGGAGTACCTAAATGGAGGAAGGCGGTCCATCCTGATTCCTACATATTCTAATAGATCAAAAACCCCTGGATACCAACAATGGCCATGGGTCGAGGGAGCCAAGAGGGCAAGATTCTCTGAAGAATAGTAGGCTAAGTATGGATATCTGTCATGCCCACTTGTAGAATCAACAAAACTACGGATGCGATGTATGAAAGAGATCAAATCGAATATAGTCTCTAGTCAGGAGGGTCGGGCTCCAAACTCTGTGAAGATAATGTGTTGGGGAATTGTTTGCTTACCTCTGATAATGCGGCGGAAGAGAAGTGTCTGGACCCTCTCGACAACAACCCAATCACCTTCAAGCAAAGAGGGCCCCCAAACTACAGATCTGTAAAGAACTGTGGGTCTGATAAGTGTATCCATGAGGGACATATTGGATGAGATATCCTGAAAGTGATGTCGAAAACACTGTTGTTCAAGAAGAGCTAAAGAACCATAACCTTTGTTTATCCTAGGCTGAAGTCCTTGCCTCAAGCTAAAACGTGGACCAAAAAATTGCACTCCCAGATAAGTATAGGCAGTGGTAATCTCAACCTCCTTGCCTTTGAAAAAGAAATGGAGGTGGGAGGTTTTCAAACCGTTAAACACCATGACCTTGGTTTTTTCCAAATTAACTGTCAACTGTCGGAGATCACAAAAGAGAGCCAAGGCATCCAACTGCAACTGTAAGCCCTCAGGGGAAGAAGCTAGGAGAACAACATTGTTTGCAAACAAGAGGATAGAAATCATAACCTGATGAAGAAGACACTCATCACTAGCTTGAATATGCTCATGAAGAAAGGTCTCTAACTCATCAATGTATATGCCAAATAAGGTAAGAGACAAGGGGCAACCTTGCTTGACCCAATGGTACTCCTAATAAAGTTTGAAATCCCATGAACCGTGCAAAGACGACCAAGAACATTCTCGTATAATCTCATAATGGCTGCCAAGAGGGTCTCAGATATGCCAATATTCCTAAGTCTTTGGAAAAGTGCCTCATGCGGAACAAAGTCAAACGCTTTCCTAAAGTCTACAAAACAACATTAGACTTTGGATGAGGATGATGTGCCTCCTCAATAATGGCCCAGAGTGTGAAAATATGATCAATGGTCTGATGGGTTGGTCTAAATCCTGCCTGTCCCCTAACTCTGAGGTGCCTCTGCTCTAATTCTCTCGAGAGCTGCATGTGTAATACAGTAGCATACAATTTTGAGAATGTGTGTCCAACCATGATCGTCCTGTAATTGTTGGGATCTGAACAGGTCCTGATTTGTGTATCGGGTTAATAATGTGATGTGACCAAGAGGGTGGGAAACCCGAACAAACTGCATGGTTGAAAAGATCAACCAAATAGCTTCCAAAATCTCTAAGACCATGTTTGAAGAACTTGGCTTGGAAACCTTCTTCATCGGCTGCCTTGCTACTATTCATCACCTTCACCGCCTCTCTAATGTTCTTGTATGTGAATAAGTGGGAAGAAGATGGTGGAGGAGCAACATGGGTTTGAGGTTGGATAGGAATATCATAAAGAGTGGAGGTATGGGAAATCATGGATGTGGGAAATGTTGAGGGAGGATGGTACACCAAAAATATTTGGGGGAGTGGATGTAGGAAGCTTGTAAGATCCGTCTCCTTTGAGAAATAAAGAGGCGTTTCTTATGTTGGATAAGGTAGTGGTAGGATGATTTTAAGGTTGGGTAAGAGGGGTGGGCATGGAGGAAGCCGTACCGAAGCTGGCGATGGAGAGTTTTGCAGTCATCATCATACCACTTATTCATGGGGCAAGATCTTTTAGATCGATGGGAAGTAAATGTAGATCTAGTGTAGCTAGGAAAAGATTTGAGGGCAGCTTCCCAAATAATGGAAGAAAGATGTGTATTTGGCAGTAACACAACCAAGCGAGAAGAACTGGGGTTCTGGAGGCAGAGGTTGATGGATGTGAGAGAGGAAAATGTCAGGATCCCCATGATCAAACTGGAAAGTGGTATGTGGTATACTGAAAGAGGGGGTTGTAATAGGAGGGGGAAATTCAGCCCAGAGGGAAAAGGAAAGAAGAGCGTGGTCCGCAAGAGGAATGGGGAAATTGGAAAAATGACGTATGAAGGGCAAAATATTATGATTGGATAAGACGTAATCTACCACACTCTTACCTCCACCATGAGTTGTACAAGTGAAAAAGTGTGAATCTGGAAACAAGGCAACCCATTAAGGATCAACAAATCATGAGATTCCTCCAACTGTAAAAGGTGTCTTCCGTATGCCGTGTAAGGACCTAAAGCATCATCTGACATCCTATGGAACCCTAGTGACTTTGGATCAATCTCCTGTGTGCATAATATGTCAACGGAGTGGTCGTGGAGAGGTATCTGAAGGTCTTGGGTACTGGCATTGAAGTCACCAAGAAGGATAACTTCCCCAACAGTTGAATATTGAGTGATCCTGGTGTACAAGTCCATAAAAGGGTCCCTCTCTGGACCACTATGGACGACATATGATGAAGATGATGGAGGAAAGTAACAAACTGCAATGTAAATATCTCTGGAAAGTGGGGGAGTCCCATTAATCCGGACCCACATGCATCTAGCAAACTCATTAGAAACTTCCATTGAAATTATGCCCTGGGGTGAGTCTCTAAATAAACAAGCTACCCCACTAGAACCTCTAACCACCATAACTCCTAGTCTCCTGACGGTAGGTTGAAAACCAACTATATTTTGTAATATCTGGGAGTGGCCGTATTGGGCTCTCATGAGTCTCAGTAATAAAAAGAATGTCTGACGACCCAAGAGCGTCAAACATGAGGCCTGGTGATGACCAAAAAGAGCCATTACCATTCCAACAGTTGAAGGAAATGTTTGAGCCCTGCTTCCTCTCCCAACGAGCCCGTCATTTAGAAACCCTGGTCGGGACTCCCATCCTGGAGGGAAGGAGTCCCTAACCACTATCTTGAGGTTCCTAATAACTGCCCATTTTCTTGCTTTTCATGCTGCCATAACCACCTCTTTGGAATGTTTAAGCTCCACACCCTGTGATTTGGTGAGAGCTTCGTCAAGAAAGTTATTAGGGAGAGAAAACAACGAACGCCTGGCTCTTAAGGACTCTAAGTCAATCAACAGTGGATCTGAAGTGAAGGAAAAGTGTGGAATCGAACCCCAACCATGCTCTTTCCAATACCACATCTGAGATACCCAGTTTGTCCCAAAGGAACTCGGTCGCAATTGCCATGGGATCCGAAGAGGAAAGAGGTAAGGGAAGCCCCCTCACCTTGAGGTTCAATTCTCTAATACATCTAGTTCGCTCCTCTATGAGTTTAGCTTAAACAATTTCCTCGACTGCTGCTATAGGAGGAAGAGTTTTGTCTTTACCACTGACTACTTGTGTCCAAGATTGAATGTGTGTTTTTGTTTCCTGTTTAAGAGAAGCCTATTGAGATCTGATCTCTTCCTGCTTGTTTTTGATATCAAGGATTTTTGCTTGTAAACTTTCATTAGGGGGCTGCTCTTTGTTGGCTATCCTTTCATTCAAGAAGCTATTTTTAGACTCAATTGTTGCGACTCAATTGTTGCAACTCTAATCGTGAGATCACAAATCTTAGATTGAAGTAATTTGTTAGCATTCTCCACTTGCTGAATTCTGTCGATTAGGTCTTGGATGAGATTGTGATTGTTGTCAATAGATTTGTGTTGATATTTGTGCTAAAGGGGGAATTGGCTCATCATTTTTCCCCATTGCATTCAGAACCAGTCGATAAGACTATTATTACACTTGCAACACAATGTGTACCTGTACTGTCTGATCTTGTTTTGCAACTTCCTTGCAATCGGACCACTTTGGGATCCGTGACTTGCTTTCCCTGCAGTCTGCTTTTATGGTTTCTGTAGTTTTTGTATTTTGGTTGCGTTTCTGTTGTTACAGTGTGTAGGTGTCTGGTTCTTGTGTTCTTGCATTCCTCTGTTCACTGTCTCTACACTCAGGTTGAGCCAAAAGTCTCGCTTTTAGAGTTACCAGACGCGTCGGGAGATGGAAACGAGCAGTGCACAGGTGTTGCTATTCGGAGATGGAAAGACCAGATCCAACCATTACTTCATTCGCGATTAGGTGGACAATAGTGTTGGCTACTTGAATGGGAGTTGCAGACACTGAACTTGCGCTAAGGCACGACATGAAATTGATTTCAACGTGCTGGCAGACTCGAAGCAAAAGACTCTTTCACGAGTAGATTATGCCAAAATCCAGCCGTGATTTCATTCGCGGTCAGATCAAAGAGGCGAAGATTATGTGTTCCATAGGGACTTTGTTCGCGGTCAGGGGGACAGAGTCGAGAGTATCTCAAACTATACACCCGTGAAAACTAGCACGCAGTAAGGAAAACAATTGCAGCTATGTATACAAAAAAAGAAAATCGCGATTTGGAGTGTCGTGGTGCCTTGGAGTTGGAGAAATGCGAGTCCTTCCTACAAACGCAAGCCTTCAAATGCGAGATTCCTGCAAACGCGAGCCTCTTGCCTTCTATGTGAGATTCTTGCAAATGCGAGCCTCTTGCCTTCGACGCGAGCCTCTTGTTGCTGCCCCAGAATCTTGTGGGCCTAGGGAGATGAAAAGATTATTCACCTTTGTAACTGCAATCTCGAGCTGTTCAATACTTAAGTCTTCTGCTCACCCATAACATAGAAATATTTTCAACTTCTACGAGCCTTCTAGAGAAATGATTGTAGAGATCACATAACTCAGAGTGATAAGTATGTTTTATATTAGTTTTTGAGCAAATAAGAGTACAATGCGTTAGTTTTAACAAAAAGAAGAGTACAATGTAGATCCCAAAGCAAACACCTTCAGAAAGAATACCAAAAACCCAATTCCTACAATGTATCGAGTTCTATAATTCGTAAGAAGCCAAGGACACAAATATACCACATCCCAAAGATAGAATGCAAGTTTAACTGCCGCTACAAGAAACTTATCTTTTCTGCCTTTATTTTCAGTTTTCTTTGCTAGGAAAGAAATATTGCACGCCTTTTTCTATTTTCATAAGTTTTCGGAACAGAACAAATGAAGGAAAAGCTGCGATCTATTGACTGATCTTCCCATTTTAAAGTTCATTATCTTCATCAATTCCTCTGTAACAGGGTCATGCAATTCCAAACTTTTAACCCGCGTCTAAAGGGAATGCAATCTATCTGGGTCTTATTCTTTGCATGCCGGAGTATCTTTTTAATACTTGGGGGACAAAATTCTTTCTGCATTGGGGCTTTCTTATTTCCATCCAATTCTCTGAAATCAGGGGTTCCCTATGTGACATGGCAACTAAAGCTGTCTGAGATCTTGCAGGAGTCCCTTTAATGGATTTGTTGAGTCCATCTCGTGGGTTTTGTCTTGCTGCACAACATCCTCCATGTACTTGTGCCCCTTTTTCTACCGAATATCCTCTGTGTTCTCATCAATATCAAATGCTTCTTGGTGTTGGCTAGCCTTTTGAGCTACAAAATTGTGACTAGCCAAATCAAAACTATTTGTAACTGCAGAATTTTTAATATGTACTTAGTAAACGTTCCCATTCTTTGGTGTGTCACATGCTGAGCTTGCGGCTATACTATGTTAATTTCCTGCTGTTCTGATTTAGCAGCTTTGGTTATGTTTAATTTCCTACCTGCATGGTTCTTGTAGATTATATTTTGGTGCAATTAGCTGTTGTACTGAAATCAAAGTCATTCATTGGCTCATTGTCTGCTGAAGGCTTCCACATTGGCTTTCAGTTGGCTAATCCTGCTCTCATCATAAATTTCTGGTGCAAGTAGGGTCATGCTCCTCTGCCTGTTTTGTTTCAGTTCAGTCCTCTTAGGCTGATCCGGTTCTACCTGGGATTGGCTTTGGTTCTAGCCATCTACCAGTGTATATCTTAGGGTTACAGGTTGGTACTTGCCAATATCCTGCTGTAAACTATGCTCTGACCAATTTTCTGAGAGTTGTGTCTAAGATATACCAACTTGCGTTCAGGCCCTGCCAAATAAATGAAAAATTGTTGCACTTGCAATTTGGTATATGGTGCCGTTAAATGTGTGAAATTATCCTCTTTAAGTTTTCCTATAAAACAGAACATTGTTCCAAAATAATTTGAAATAAACAATAAACTTGATAAATAGGTGCAATACCTCATTTATATCTGCATGTATGTGGGAGAATTGACAAAGGCAAACAACATCATAAACAGTTCATGTAGACCATCTTTGATTGGAAAACCAGTATTCCATTTGTTTCCTCAATTCAAATTTATTACCTCTGGCAGGAGTTACTACAACATGCACAATCCCCACCTCCTGTCCGCAATCCCCAATCTCTTCGATGACTTACTTTCTATTGTGCCATCTGAAACCCTTTGTTGGCCTTTGCATTTGCAAAGTATAGTGTTTCTATTTAATTTTCGCTTTTCCTAAATGTGAAAAGAAGAAACTAGTTAAGAAGGGTGTGTAGAAGAATCCCTGTTGAATGCGTGCGTGTTGAATCAAGACTTTGTGGGAACTCCTCTTGGGTTAGGGAAGAATGACCTACAATTAGAAAGCACTACCACAAACTTGTTGGTTAGACAAGTAGTTGGGTGGATTGCCTAGCGTGAGCTAGATCCTAAAAACGAAAGCTTTCTAGGAGGCTGTCAATCCACCTTCTTTAAACATTTAAGTTGGTAAATGAAAATGGAAATATTTGCATAAAATGACAACAAATTGAAACTAAAAACAACAAATAACAGCAAATTAATTAAGAAACTAAATGCTTTGTTTAGATGGCTAAAATAAAACAACTAGTTTAAATAATGCTAATGCTGAAAAATTGGCTAAAACAAAGTTGTGGTTTTTGGTTTGGATTGGTTTGATAAAGGTCCAAAGAATGATTTGCTTGGGGTTGAGAAATGGTTGGAATGGTGAAGGGACATGTGGTCAAAATGAGGCCAAGAAGGCAAAGGGGAAAAATGGTCAAAATGAGGCCAAGAAGGCAAAGGGGAAAATGGTCAAAATGAGGCCAAGAAGGCAAAGGGGTAAAGGGTGATCAAGAGGGTAAAGGGATATGGGTAAGAGGATAAAATTACAATAGGGTGATGAAGGAAGCAAGTGAAAGAAGAAGGCCAAAGGGAAAGGAAGGAAAAAATTAAGATGCCTAAACAACAAGATTACCTTAATGCTTGAAGGTGTTTGTTGATGAAGATTGGCTTGTTGAAAATCTTTGATGATTTTGACAGAGTTTCGTTGCTTCGTGTTCTTTTCCTCCAAGATGTGGATGACTTCCAAAATGATAACCTCTTCCAAAGACTTGCAATGAGATGTTAATGACCAAAGACTAACTTGTCATTTAACCTTGGGTGAAGGAGAGGGGTATTTATAGCATTTGATGTTAAGAAACATGCCAAAAGAAGAGAATAGTGAAATATGGCGCCATTTCTCATGTGGTGCATTAATGAGTCAAAGATGAGGTTGGTGGGGATTCTCATTTGAATTGGTGAGTCTCCCACCTTGCACATGAGTCCAATTTTGAATGGGAATCGTGCACATGGGTTTGAATGAAGCTTAAAGACTTTTCACCACCCTTTCTTGTTTTCATCCAAGCACTTAAAGAGGTGGCACACCAAATGTGGCATCATTTTTCATGTGGTGCATGAATGGTCAAAGATGAGGTTGGTGGGGATTCTCATTTGGGTTGATGAGTCTCCCATTTGGGTTAAGAAGTTAGAAATGGACGTCCTTTGTCTTTTCCAAAGCACTAAAGAGGTAGGTATCTCATCTTGAAGGTTACTTTCATGTGTGAAGGCAAAATACATGTTGAATGATGGTCCCTTAAGGGAAAATTCGTCATATTTCAAAGGGGGACCTTGTGATGCTTAAATGAGATCATTAAGCACCTTGAAAAATGGTTCCAGGTATGAAGCCATTTCACTTCTAAGCCATGTCACTTGCCCTATCATTTGCCATATCACCTCCCATGTTACATTCCATGTCACTTGCCATGTCATGTTTCATGTCACTTGCCATGTCACATCAAGCCATCTCACTTCTAAGCCATGTCATTTTTCATGTCACTTGCCATGTCACATCAAGCCATGTCACTTCTAAGCCATGTCATTTTTCATGTCACTTGCCATATCACCTTTCATGTCACTTATCATGTCATGTTCCATGTCACTTGCCATGTTACATGCTATGTCACATGCCACGTCATCATGAATAGTAATAGTGAGTCCCATAGTGAATAGTACTTTCAAATAGTAATTTTGAATAGTATTATGTGACTAGAAGAAAAGTGATTTGGTTAGGTTAAGAGGGGTTGGTTAAGGATAAAGTTGGTTTAGGGGGTCTCGAAGCATTTAGTCATTGAAAATTGTGTGCAGTTTTTTAGTGTCTACATTTTGCCTCTTTTTGTTATGCGGCTTTGAATTAACACGCTGCAAAACAAAAATAAATTGCTTGGTCGAAGGTCAGGGTGAGTCGAGTTTTAGGAGGTGGGCTTCTATTAGGATCTGCATAGTCGGTTTGGCCAAGGTTCATCACCGCTGCGAGCCAAGTTTTAAGGGTAGTAGCGAAGTGACGACCTGCAAAGAATTTCTTTGACGGCTAAGTAGATTCTACAAGGAAGTTAATAGCGTGGTGAGCGACAGAGGATGGACCTAGCCTGACCCAAGAACTGCATGGGTAGGCTAGACAAAAGGTGGCAATGTTTGCATCCTCTATCCCAATTCCTTGGAACTGATAACTTGGGGTTCTACTTAGAAAAGGTCTTGGTAGTAAGGAGCTACGTGGTCCAGGCTATTGGTTGTACAGTTGGAGAAGGCGACTGTTCCCCTGCCATAGATGAACTCTTAGCAGGGAAAAAAAAAAAGATTGCCATGTTTGAGTAGGCACTGCCAATGGTTGGGGTTTGACGTTCAGACCCTGTGGCAATAGGCTGGTAGTAATAGGAGGGTAGAGGGGATAGGAAGGTGAATGTATTGTCACGAATTCATGGCAGCCTACCTCTAATGTAAGAGTTTCTACAGTGGCAAGCATTTGGGAGTTACCACCACCAACAATAGTGGCAGTGGTGGAGGTGTGATCATTACAACGATGCATGGTTAGAAGCCAATTTACGTCAACTGGGCTAAAGGTGACAATGACGCAAATGACCACCAGGCCTACAAGGATCACAAGACGACAAAGCAAGGAACGACATCAGATGCGGATCGGATGATAAGGGCAACAAAAAGATATCATGACGGTGCATAATGGCTTTATCGAGACGACCAATTAGATCGAGGGTGACGTGTCCTTACAAAAAAGTAAGTAGACATGACCGTTTCAAGTGGGAAGACTATTCAAGGGAATCAATGACATCATATGACCTTCCCAGTCGGTGGAATGGAGAATCATGTTGGCGAGGAAGAATAGTCAGGTATTCTATTTAAAGAATCGTGATAAGGACGAGTTATTTGGTTTTGCAGGTCATAGAGAGTGTAGAGAACTACAAAAGGTTGAAGATGGCGAACAATGGAACAATGGTAGAGATAATCAGCAACCCCCGTGACTCGAAATAATCAATATGGTGAATGTTTGGATCTATCAGATACTGCAACATGTAATAGCAATAATGGAAGTACTATTAGATCAAGGGGAAAGGCACCCATGGCCCGAGCTTGACCTTGAACTCTTACCTCCACAACAACGAAGGAGACGAGAATTTCATTGCGCAAGATGCAAGGCTGAAGAACATGATTGTCGTCCTATTTATGGAGGGAACCCTCACTATTTAAGGGGATGTGTGCTAGGGCAACAACCGACAGTACCTATGCGAGCAAAACAACTAGAGCAGAGGGATGCAATCGCTGCGACAGGCGAGCAGGGTGAAAGACCCAGAGTAGAATATGATTCTCGTCTTGTGGGGATGAATATGGGAGAGGAGAACAAAGTATACCCTTTCGCTGTTGCTGAGACAAGGAATGCTACAGATGTTAGTTTGGGGAGTAATCAAGTAGAAGGATGGCTGAACACAAATCCAGAGCCACCAGATAATTGATCTAATGCTTAGGTAGGAAAATAATGTATGCATTGTGCTTTAGGCAATGTGTGTGTAATCTGATGACTATGTATGTGTCGTGCGACTCCTCATACCCTAAATAAAATAGTGCACAGTTTGCTGTAAACATGTACAAAATGTGTTGGATGTCACTGATCGAATGTTATCATGCTTAAGGTTGTGTGGATACTTATGAATATTATGGTTATGGTTATGAGTGATATGGTTATGGTTGTATTCTCGCTTAATGTAAAAAGAATGATTATTGTTGTTGCAACACTGGATGGTAAAAGTCATGGTGAAAACATCAACCAAGCACAATAAGATAAGAATAGGGCATGATACTTTGTTTTTGACAAGGACCGAAAACAGACCCGAAGTGGGATTGGCTTAATGAATATAAGCCCTTCAAATGCTGTGCATGAATGGTCGTTAGTGGATAAAAAAAGCTTCTTGATCACAGGGTGTCAAGTAAGCTCTAAATCTCTTGATTTACAAATAGTCTAAAGGGAAGATAGGTGATAGGTGGTGTGAAGGGTAATGGGTGATATGCATGATAACCTCATGTGAATTAGTTTGCCCCTTCTATAGGTGACCTAAGAATGGTAATAGACAAGTCCATGTTGTATGCTAGATGTACACTGATCAATGTGGGAAGTTTATATGTGAAAACCAATTGCGGTCTCCAACTTATTATGCTGCTTGAGAGTTGCTTGCGGCTTTAAAATTTGTTGGAATAGTGGGTCTTTTGCTTTATTAGTTGTATATGAGAAGTTGATCGATGCGGGAAGCTTCCAAAAAATTGCTCTGCTTTTGACAAAATGAACTTAGCCATCCTTCAAGGGAGTGGTCTAAGCTTATTGGTTTTGTATAATGTTCTTAATAGTTGTCCTTCAAGGGAGTAGTCGACCTTACATTTGACAATTTTTATTTTGTTTTTGGGCAGCTGTCCTTCAAGGGAACAGTCTGCAATGCTTAAGATATTGACCCAAGTGGTATTTTGGTATCCAAATTGTGCCTAAATGCAATGTGTTTAGACATGGACAAATCTAATTACGTTCAGAGGTTTACCTTTATGAGGCCAAAACTTTAACACAAGAAGGTCAATGATATGTGAAAGGGTGTGGTTTTGAAAGATAATGACCATGGGATTTCATCTTGTTAGAAATGAAAAGTATCCATGAGAACCATGCTATGGGTAGAGCCGTGGTACCCACATTTAGGATTAGGCTATGACTGTGATAGTTAATTGCATGGTTCTATGTTGTAATCAATTATCCTCAAGAGGAGAGGAGACAGATGGGTGAAGGTTAAAATCTTGTAATCAAGGGATGAGCTGAGCTTAAGCTAGACAACAAGAGTGAGCTTGATCCTTCTTTAACAGAAAAATGGACGCAAATGCGAAGCGTTCAGGGGCTCAGGTTCTGGTTTGCCTTCGAGAGAGGACAAACGATAAGCTCCTGATCCATACTTATGAGTAATAATGTAGGGTCCAAGCTAATTGAAAGCAAACTTGCCTCGTTTACTCTTTTTCATGTTGGTCACGTGTTGGTTTTTTTTTAGGACAAGGTCTCCGATATTGAATTCCCGTTGTTTGAGGTGCTTTTTATAAGCGCGTTTGATACGCTCTTGATAGATACGGAGGTGGGTGAGGGTTGCTAAATGACGCTCGTCAAGTAGCTCAAGTTGAGCTAAACGGTGTTGACGAAAATCTTCCTTAGAAATAAGCTCTTGCAATGATATGCGAAGAGAGGGGATTTGGACTTCAAGAGGCAAGACTGCCTCTAGTCCGAAGACTAAAGAGAAAGGGGTAGCAGCCGTAGAGGTTCAAATGCTAGTACGATAGGCCCATAAAGCGAATGAGATGTGCAAGTGCCAATCCCGACCTAAGCCACTGACGGCTTTGGTGAGCATCTTGTTAAGGGTTTTGTTAGAGGCTTCCGCTTGTCCATTTGCTTGTGGACGATAAGGTGAGGAAAAAGCTTAACTCGATGCCAAATGCGTCACATAGCCCTTGGACCTGCTTATTTTTGAAGGATTTACCATTATCGGTGATGATCTTATGAGGAACACCGAAGCGACATATGATATGATGGTTGATAAAGTCGACAATCTTCTCCGCTTTGATCGAAATAAGAGGGATAGTTTTCACCCACTTGGTGAAATATTCGGTGGTTGTGATGATGGAGCTATGCCGCTGTGAAGAATGGGGGTTAATTTTTCCAATGAAATCGAGCTCCCATTGAGAGAAAGGCCAAAAGTCCTTAGATACCTGAAGGCTATTGGTTGGTGCGTGATGTAAATTAGCGTGTTGTTGACATTTTACACACTTTTTTACATAATCACATCAGTCTTGGTTGAGCGTGGGCCAATAGTAGCCAAGACGAATAATACGTTAGCGACCGTTAGGCTGCTAAAGTGTCCCTCACAGATCCCATCATGTGTTTCCTTGATGGCATGGGAAGCTTCATGGTTGCGTAGGCAACGAAGGAGACCGTCGAAACCACATTTGTAAAGGATTCCCCCTAGGATGGTGTAACAAGAAGTACTCTGAACAAAGGCTCTTCGGGCGTTCCTAGAGAGGTTGGGAGGAATGATGCCTAGGTTAAGGTAGTTAAGATTTTGGTCATACCAAATGTCGGGTGAGGATTCCTCTACACTACAAACGATAGGGAGATCAGATTGGTTATAGGAGGGAGTGGTAAAACGATGAATGGTGACAAGGATTTTGGAATTGGAAGGCTGAGAAGGGATCTGGGAAGCAAGGCAAGCTATCATATCTGCGAATTTGTTGGTAGATCGAGGAACAGATTGGACCAGGTAATGTTCAAATGATGTTAAGAGTTTATCAACTAAAAGTTTATATTTTTGCAAGATATCATTCTTACATTGATAGGATCCATTGACTTGGTTGACCACGAGCTGGGAATCACCAAAGACATGGATTGTCTTAGTTCCCAAGGCTAGAGTAGTTTGGAGACCTATCATTAGGGCTTTATACTCGGCCATATTATTGGTCCATTCAAAGTCAAGTTTGAAGGAGAGAGGAAGGGGGTTGCCATCGAGAGGAATGAGGATAACTCTAGTGACCCCTCCTTGTTGGCACTTAGAGCCATCGAAGAACATGGCCATTTGGTAGGTTATGCCATCCTCTTGAAAAAGAGTCGCGATAGCTTCGTCTGGAAAGGCAAGAGGAGGTGGTTGGTTGTTTGGTAAAGGAGCTTCGACCAATTGGTTAGCAATGATCTGCCCTTTAATCGACTTCTGTTGGAGAAATTCAAGGTCGAATTTAGCTAAGAGCATGAGCCACTTTGTTATACGCTGATTTTGGTATGGTTTAAAGTGCATGTACTTGAGCGGGTCGGTATTAGTGATGACATAGGTTTTATGGTTAAGAAGGTAGTGGCGGAGCTTGGTGGCCTTGAAGGTCAGTGCTAAGCAGAGTTTCTCAGTATGTGTATATCGAGTCTCCTATTCTATAAGCGTGCGGCTAATGTAGTATACAATTTGCTCTTTGTGTTGTTCATCTCGGTGAGCCAACATTGTCCCTAGGGAATGGTCGGTGGCAGAGATATATAGGTAAAAGGGGTGGCCATCCTTAGGAGGGGTGAAGACAGGTGGTGACAAAAGGTACTATTTGAGAGAATCAAAGGCCTTTTGACAATCACCATTCCATTTGAAAGAGACATCCTTCTTCAGATTGTGATGGAAAGGTTGGCACAGATATGAAAGTTGGGAAATGAAACGACGAATGGATTGAAGTTTTCTTTGTAGGATACGGAGCTGCTTAAGGTTGGTTGGAGGAGGCATGTCTAAAATTGCTCTGACTTTAGTAGGGTCTACTTCGATTCCACGAAGAGAGATGATAAAGCCAAGAAGCTTTCCTGAAAGGACCCAAAAAATGCATTTTTTGGGATTAAGGCGAACATGATAATGGATGAGGCGTTCAAATATGATTGTAAGAACAGTCAAGTGATCTGTTCGGAGTTTGGATTTCTCGAGAAGGTCATCCACATAGTCTTCTACAATCTTATGGATGGTATGATGGAAGATATAAGTCATGGCACGTTGGTAGGTTGCATCAACGTTTTTTAACCCGAAAGGCATGACTCTATAGCAAAAGGTCCCCCAAGGGGTCGTAAAGGCGGTTTTATGCTGATCTTCAGGAGCAATCAAGATCTGATTATAACCCAAAAACCCGTCCATGAGAGATAACATCTTGTGGCCGGTCGTGAGATCAACAAGCTGGTCAATGCTAGGTAGAGGAAAGTCATCCTTGGGGTAGGCGAGGTTAAGGTCACGAAAATCTACACAAATGCGGAGACCCCCAATGACTTTAGTGACAGGGACAATATTCAAGACCCATTGGGGGTAGTCAATGGGTTGAATGAAGTTTACAGAGAGGAGATGCTGAAGCTCTTCTTTGACGAGAAGGGTTGTGCGAGGAACGAGAAGGGCTATGCGAGGATGCATGCGTCGAAGTCTTTGTTTAACAGGCTTGGCATCACGATGAGTGACTATGTTATGGGTAGCAATGGTGGGGTCAACCTCAGGCATATCACTGTAAGACTAAGCGAATGCTATGCTGCGGTCTTGGAGGAAAGAGAAGTTCAGAAATTCCTTGGCATTCCGTGATTGGCCCAATTTGACAATGTGGGGGTTGTCCAGGGTGTCCAAGTTGATATCCATGGTGGATTCATTTGACATGGTCGAGGCTTCAGAAGGAAGGGATGTGTGGATAGAAGAATCCCCCGCACCGAGGTAGGTAAGAATGGAATCATCGTCTTGATGTTGGATGGTGTTGATGGTAGAAGAATCGTTTTCTACCATTTCAGGGTGCACGAGTGGAAGGACTTTGGTTTGGCCACCCTTTTGGTAGATGAGAGGGTCCAAACTAACGGTATTAACTAGGAAAAAAAAAGTTAGGGGTGATGATGTCAAGATCTTCAGGCAGGGAAAGTGGTTCGGTTGGTGAGAATGGGATATTCTCCTCCATGGTGGCAAGGGGTTTGGGTGAATTGGTAGGTTCTTCAAGTGGTTCATACTCAAGGCCAAATGACTCATAAGGTTGCAAAGTTTTGATATGGTGTAACTCATGAGGCCCTTGTTCATAGTGACCAAGGCCAAATCCTTTCCAAGCACATCTATGAAGATACAACTTAGCGAACTCTGGTTTGCTAAGATAGGAAAAGTTAGAGGTAAATGGTCAGATAGATGAAGTAGTGGTAGGGGTTAGAAATGGTTGATCAAGTCCCTCCATAAATAAAATTTGTTTGATGGTTAGGGAGTCCGAAGGGGACGATGGTTCCAATGTTAGGGTCGTAAGAAGGGTCATGTCTAAGATTCCCATATTCTTGGGGAGTAGAGAAGGTATCCAAGGCTAAGAGTCTATATTCCCCAAGGGAAAGACGTTGGAATGTGGTTGCCACGGGGTTCTCTACAGGGATCTGGGAAGAAGGGATAGACGAGCTAGTAGAAGTTTCATCAACATTTGGTGTGGAAGTGTCACGGGTTTTGGTTGGTGGGGTTGTGTCGTTAGCAGATGGCTGTGAGGTGGATGGAGGAAGGAGGATGCCATTAGGCCGATATGTCATATTGCAAGATGTGAAAGGACTAGGGTCAGCGTGAATAGTCACAACTTGCCCTTTGTGTTCAAATTTGACACATCGATGTAAAGTGGAAGGGACACAACTCATGGCACGAGTCCAAGGGTGTTCGAGTAAAACATTGTATTGAAATTCTCCTTCCACAACATAAAAAAGTTCGGGAACGGTATGGGGCTCTACTCAGATATGGAGGGACTACTGTGCCCAAGGTAGTAGCCATGGTATCATTGAAAGAATGAAGGACCGCTGTGCTTTCAGACATGACGTTCGTGGGTAAGTGCAGTTGGTCATAGGCGTGGGAGGAGATAATATTGATGTTGGGTCCTCCATCAATCATCACCCTTTTGATGCGGTTTTGATTAATGTATGTCATAATTAAGATGGGGGATTGGGATCCTCTGGATAAATAGAAGGTATTTCTGAATCTTTGAAGGTGACAAGGTTGGAATTTCGAAGGGCCCCAACAAAGGCGACGAGAGGTTGAGGGTTATTGGGTTGGACTTTGATGGATTGCAAGGTTTCTATGAGTTCTTGGCGGTGATGGGGAGAGGTAGAGACTAACTTATATAAGCTCATTTTTTTCAGAGTTTGGTGAAGCTGCTTGAGGATGGCTTTCCGAACGGATGTTGTGTATGGGTTAGGGTATGGAGTGTTAGATGGGGAGGCACCTAAGATAGACACCTTGGGTTTGTTTGAAGATAGAGATGATCAGGTATTGTTTGCTTGGAAGTTCGGGGCAGGGTATGTCCAAGGGATGGATGCCTTAGCCTTCCCTTTATCCTTTTGTTGGACCTGAGATCAGGTAATCATGTGAATAGTGTGGATAAGGGGGTTTTCTGGATTGGGTGGTTGCTTTGGTTCCTCCTTTTTACTTTTGGGTGAGATTGAAGATTGGATGGGTTGAGTTGGTGGTTGGATTGGCAATGGGGATGGAGGTTCGTCTGATAATAAATCATCTTCATACATGTTATGAACAAGTGTTTGGAGAGCTTTACAATTTTCTGTGTCATGCCCTGGTGTTCTATGGTATGCACATATCAAGTTATCATTGAACCAAGAGGGTTTGATACGTGAAGGGTCAAAGGGTTTGATGGGTGTTAAGTTCAAGGAAGAAGTTTGCAATAATTGTTGGAGAATGGTTAAGTAAGATTCGGCTAAAGGTGGTAGAGGTTTAACTGTTTTTGTTTTGGGTGTTGAAGTAAAAGGTTGTGTGGACGTAGGTTTGGTGGTAGGTGTCTTGGGTAAAGTGGTATGTTTGGTTGACGGTTTTGGCTTAGGCAAGATGGTTGCCAAGCTAGAGGCAAAGGAGGGCAAGGTAGGTAACTTAGGAATTGTCAGTGTAGTGAGGAAATGTGTCTTAGAAAGCAAGTATGAAGGTGTGACCAACAAAGGTGGTGGGGTTTTGGTAAAAATTTTGGACTTCGTGTTCAAGATAGAGGGATGAGGACCCAAAATGGAGGGCAAAGTTGAGGGAGGTGGGCCTTTTGGTGGTTTTACTTCTTTGGTTGTTTTAGTTGCTAGTTTTGGAGAGGATTTGTTCATTTTAGTTGTCTTGGTGAGTTTAGATTTTTGAGGTTCAATTAATTTGGAGGAGGTTTTGGTTGGTTGGGTAGAGGTTTTAGTTGGTTTAGAAAGGCTAGGCCGGTCTGCCAAAGAAGGGGTTAGAGGTTCTAGTTTGGTTCCTTTTCCTTTGTCTTGACCTCTGACAAAAGTTCCGAAATTAGAGGTTTGGTGGATGGAGTTATCTTCTCTTGTGAGATAGCTTCCAAAGAGGGAGTGGATGTTTTTATAATAGGGGAGGTAGGTGTGGTATCCTCTAATGGAGGTGTCGGTATGGTGGCTTCCTTTGTTTGGGTGTCCAAAGGAATAAAATGCAGTTCCTTCCCTTCCATTAGGGGGATGGGGAAAGAGGCGGTTGAGGTAATGTTTTCTTCAATAATACGTTCGTCCGTAATCACATTAATAGTATGTGCCGTGTGAGATAGGTCTGGGTTATTGTCATGGTAAGGGGTAGAAGGAGCATGATTAGGAAAAGGCTTGCAGAGTATGTCAAGGCCCTGATTTGGTGGTGCATTGGGATTGTCCAACGTAAGTTCCCCCTTATTTGAAGGTGTTGCACCTATTGATGTTGTGTCCTATGACTCGGTGAAAGGCGCAATGGTCATTCTCATTATATCAACCTGGTATGGGGCGAGAAACATGACACTGTTGGGGTGGTTTAATTGGTGGAAGTTGGATGATATTAGCTTTTAGTAACTTTTTTTAAAATGGAAGGATAGGGCTCCCCAATTGGAGTTAATTGCTTATGATTATTCCAATTTTGGTTCCTTTGGTTTCGGTTTGAATAATTAGAGGAGTCAGAGGTTTGGTTCCTTGGGTTTTGTTGGTTGGTAGATGGCGGTGGTGCGGCTTTGAGGACAATGGCGTTGGCGGATGCTTTGTTTTTAGTGTTGGGATTGGTTTGGTTGTTTGGTTTGGAAGAAAATGGCTCATTGAGTTTGTAATTTGGGTTCTTGCTTTTCAACTGTATCCTTCTTTCATCAATGGCTCTGTTTTCTAGTTTGCAAGCCATGGTAAAAGCTTCATCAAAGGTCCGAAAGCTTTGGACACGCAATGTAGATGAAATATGTTTTGCACATGCCCGGGCAAAGAGCTCTATAAGCTCAAGTTGAGGCAATGAAAAGGAAAGCTGGTTGATTAGGCTCCTCTAATGAGCCACAAAATCGACAATAGATTCATCTTCGAATTGCTGAATGGAATAGAGGTCGGTGATAGAAACTTTCTTGGATAGATTGATCGAAAAGTGATCCAAGAAGTTTTGGACTAATTCGATGAAAGAGAGGATGAAATGTTTGGGTATGGCACTATACCAATCCAATGCTGGTCCGGATAATGACATAGGAAAGGTACGGAGGAGAAGAGCATCATCGTGGGCAATCAAGTAGCATGAATGCCTAAACGCTCTTAAATGTTGTTGAAGGTCTTCTTTACTGTTAAACTTGGTAATTTTTGGAAGTTCCCATTGGGTTGGGTAAGGTCTGATGGGGACCGAAGGGTGAATAGGCTCATTGCAAATTTGATCATAAGATAGGAGATTAGGGGCTTCGGAGATGGATGATTCAAAGGTAGTCATCTTATCCATGATCAACTTCATGAAATCTGCTTGAGGTTGTTGGGATGTGTAGTTATATGGTATGTTTTGTTGAGGTTGGGCAATGTGTGAATAACTAGTGGATGGTTGAGATGACTCCATGTATTGGTATGTGGTCTTTGGAGGTTGGGTGGAAGATATATATTTGTATGCGGATGTTAATGGTTGGGTAGAGGCGGGTGGTTGGGTAGTGGGCACATGCCCTTGTGGGTTATGAAGATAACTAAAGGTTGCGTTTTGGGTCAGAGTAGTGGTTCGGTTAGTGGCTGATGGAAGGGTGATGACTTTTGTGCTGATTGGTGGTAACATGAAGGGTATGGACACCTCAAAGCTTGGAAGTGGAGTAGTGTTTGATGGATTGAAGGTAACTAGAGGAATATGGGTAGAGTTAGAGGTGGACACTCCTGTTAGAGCATTGGTAGTTTGCGTTGGCGGGTTAGTTTCGAGGGAGTTGTTGGTTGATGATAATGTTTGGCCAACTATAGGTTGAGTAGTTCTTGTGGTAGTGAAGGTATTCCCCATGAGATGTAGAGGCATGCCATAAGGCGGGTCTACAAGGGGGGTCGAAACCGGGATTTGGTAAGACGTGGTTTTTAGATAGTGTTTTAAGGTTGCATGGTTGTTAGGAAAATGGCAAAATCTGCATCTCCCGGGACTACCTGAGTAAGACTTCCCGGAGAGTGAGGGGAGTTTGCAGGTTCGGAAGTGTGTTCCATGGATGAAGAGGTGGAAGTTGGTGATGGTTGATTTGGTGGTGTGTTTTGTTCTTCTAGGTCTTTTTCTTGTTGGCGAGTGAGAACCATACGAAAATGTAAGAAAAGGATGATGCGTTCACAACTCAAACAAAGAGATAAAAAAAAGATTCAAGGCAAACAATGCATTCACTAAGAGTGCATTAAATCTTATGATTTTTTTTTATCTCTCTTTTGGCTTATGCCTTGGAAAAACGTGAAGAGGAAATTGGCTTAAATAGGTCCTAAACAAAGTAGTCTATGTTTGGTTTCAGGTTTATGTTTAGACGCTCAAGAAGAAGTCTGTATTGGATTGAGTACGTGGCTTGGTGCTTGGGGCTTGCTCTCCTCACTTCACGATCCCGCAGCCAGTGCAGGCGTTTAGCCAATGTATACCGATTCCCAGAGTTTATACTCAACTAGAGAGCTGAGTTGGTTATCTCCTCGGTGATTAAATCCATGTACGATAATTGAGAAAGGGTAAGGTGATCCGCTAGGTGATGAAATCTTAGTCGGGCCTTCTCTCAAATGAGTTTTATGTTGTTTTTTTTAATGCAAGTGGTTTGGTTGTGTAACATTTGTGAACTACGATTAATTTGCTTTGCTTAATTAATTTAAGTGAGTTAGAAACAAGCAAGCAAACAATGGATGCAAGGTTTATTTTAAAGCCAAAATAAAATTTCAGATTTCTTTAAATGCATACAAAATCTCTAAGTGCAATCTTAATGCAAGTCCTAATCCTAGGATGATTGCTCTTTTTATTTATTTTTTAAAAATGCAAGAAAAATAGACTTTAGCTTTTCTTAAACAAAAATGCAACTAAAACTTGTGTTTTTGTTTTTTTATCAAGAAAGAAGGAAAGCTTAATTTTCCTAGAATGCAACTAAATGATTTTCACTAATGCAATTCTAAATGTCCTAAAACATCTATGAACCCAAGAAAACTCAAGGGTCCCATCGGCGTGTCAAAATGTTTCTATCTAATTTTTGTTTTTTCTAAGTGTGAAAAGAAAAAACTAGTTAAGAAGGGTGTGTAGAAGAATATCTCTTGAATGTGCGCGTTTTGAATTTAGACTTTGTGAGAATTCCTCTTTGGCTAGGGAAGAATGACCTGCTATTAGAAAACACTACCACAAATTTGTTGGTTAGACAAGTAGTTGGGTGGATTGCCTAGTGTGAGCTAGATCCTAGAAGCAAAAGCTTTCTAGGAGGCTGTCAATCCACCTTTTTTAAACACTTAAGTTGGTAAATGAAAATGAAAATATTTGCATAAAATGACAACAAACTGAAATTAATTAAGAAACTAAATGCTTTGCTTAGATGGCTAAAATAAAACAACTAGTTTAAATAATGCTAATGTTGAAAATTGGCTAAAACAAAATTGTGATTTTTGGTTTGGATTGGTTTGATAAAGGTCCAAATAATGATTTGGTTGGGGTTGAGGTTGAGAAATGGTTGGAATGGTGAATAAAAATGTGTTCAAGAAAACAAGAGGAATAAATGATCAAAAAGAGGGCCAAGAAGGTAAAGGGGCAAATGGTCAAAATGAGGCCAAGCAGGCAAAGGGGCAAATGGTCAAAATGAGGCCAAGAAGTCAAAGGGGTAAAAGGTGATCAAGAGGGTAAAGGGATATGGGTAAGAGGATAAAATGACAAGAGGGGATGAAGGAAGCAAGTGAAAGAAGAAGGCCAAAGGGAAAGGAAGAAAGAAATTAAGATACCTAAACAACAAGATTACATTAATGCTTGAAGATGTTTGTTGATGAAGATTGGCTTGTTAAAGATCTTTGATGATTTTGACAGTGTTTCGTTGCTTCGTGCTCTTTTCCTCCAAGATGTGGATGGCTTCCAAAATGATAACCTCCTCCAAAGACCTGCAACAAAATGTTAATGACCAAAGACTAACTTGCCACTTAACCTTGTGTGAAAGAGAGTA
Source organism: Torreya grandis (assembly GCA_037957365.1). NCBI lineage: Eukaryota > Viridiplantae > Streptophyta > Pinopsida > Cupressales > Taxaceae > Torreya > Torreya grandis. The sequence goes on along the minus strand of JARHVA010000853.1, from coordinate 3,685,361 downwards.
GGGTATTTATAGCATTTGATGTTAAGAAACATGCCAAAAGAAGGGAATAGTGAAATATGGTGCCATTTCTCATGTGGTGCATTAATGAGTCAAAGATGAGGTTGGTGGGAATTCTTATTTGAATTGGTGAGTCTTCCACCTTGCACATGAGTCCAATTTTGAATGGGAATCATACACATTTGTTTGAATGAAGCTTAAAGACTTTTCACCACCATTTCTTGTCTTCATCCAAGCACTTAATGAGGTGGCACACCAAATGTGGCACCATTTTCCTTGTGGTGCATGAATAGTCAAAGATGACGTTGGTGGGGATTCCCACTTGGGTTGGTGAGTCTCCAATTTGGGTTAAGAAGTCAAAAATGGGTGCCCTTTGTCTTTCCCAAAGCACTAAAGAGGTAGGTATTTCATTTTGAAGGCTACTTTCATGTGGGAAGGCAAAATACATGTTGAATGATGGCCCCTTAAGGGGAAATTCACCATATTTTAAGGGGGGACCTTGTGATGCTTAAATGAGGTCATTAAACACTTTGGGAAAGGGTCCCAGGTGGGGTATGATGTCCCACATCAAGCCATCTCACTTCTAAGCCATGTCACTTTCCCTATCACTTGCCATGTTACATGCCACGTCACTTGCCATGTCACATGCCACATCATCATGAATAGTAATAGTGGATCCCACAGTGAATAGTAATTTCAAATAGTAATTTTGAATAGTATTATGTGATTAAGAGAATAGTGATTTGGTTAGGTTAAGAGGGGTTGGTTAAGGATTAAGAAGGTTTAGGGGGCCCGAGGCATTTAGTCATTGAAAACTGTAAGTGTGTAGTTTTCTAGTGTCTACATATAGCTTAAAACAATTTAACCGAGAAAATTAAAGTGCTTAAATAATAGTGAATTCTATAAGGTAAACATTGCAATTTGGAGGTACCTTAAATGCTTCATTATGATGTTTCACAAATCTTGCTGACGTTCCCACAGACATAATTGTTTTGTCTCTGTTTAAGTCATGTATATAGAGAATTTTATATGGCATGAATCCAAATATTTTATTATTAATCCTTGTTTGCCACTTCCATGACAAAGGCCGATGAAATGAGCTTATTTTATGAATTGGTAGAATTTTGATAAGAATTGGTTCATTACCTAGAAGGTTTGTGTGGACGTTCGTCAAATGTTTCATTGTGTTGTTTCAAAAATCTTGCCAATGTTGCCACAAACCAAATTGGTTTGACCCTATTTAAGTGGTGTAGATAGAGAATTTTGTCTACCATGCAGTTTGGAGCTATGTGAAAGTCATCCATTGGATGCAATCTGCATGGTTCAACAGGATTATGTTAGAGAATGAACAAGGGCAACATACATAATGCAGATGACTGTCTCACAGTTATTAAAAGCACTAACCATATTTTCTAATATTAGGAGAACTAAAATGGTAAGAAATAGACTCGTGAACATGGTAAAATTAGAGTGACAATCAATTCTAGATCTTGACTTACTGTTGTTTAACTATAATTTCTATGTAGTGTCTTGTTTTGACCCACTAGTCAACATGCCTAGAGCCTCTATACAGTTTTGAGGTATGTGGGAGATTGGGTTCCCTATCGTGACATTGGTAAACTAAGTTGTGTAATCAGATTTCAGTAATACTAAATTTATCTATCTGTTATGTTTTCCTTTTCTTTTATTGGTAGATGACTTTGTTGTGCCCAATTGTTTTTGAAAGGATTTGCAACACTGGTGTCAAGGCTTAACTTCCCTTTGGTTATTTTTTGCTTTGCTGGTTTGATTCTTGTGTCTGTCATCATTGATCTTACACTGAACTAATTCTTCTTATTGGGAACATAAAAAGAACATGGTGAGCAAAACACCCGGAACAATTGAGTGGTCATATTGCATAGATGATACAGTTTGATGTTTGGCATTTGGGCGCTAAGTGCATGTTCATGTGATAAATCCGAAGTGATTGAACTGACAAGCAATTTGTGGATTCCCTTTCCTAATTAGTAGCTTAGCCTTGTTTTGTCTTTATTGTGAATATTACCGATGCAATGAAGTTAATCTATTTGTGTGCACTGACTCTGCTTTTGCTTTCATCATTTTCTAGTGTGCAGGACTGGAAGGCCCAACTCAAAATTCCACCTGCCGATTCACGTTTTAAGACTGAGGTATCTTCTTTTTTCTCGTGATTCATTGTCAATCAGTTTTCTCTCTCAGTAAACTAATGTGAAGCAAGAAATAAACATAGCCTTATTTTTTGAACAATCACAATTTGTCCAGGACAGCTCCTAATGGAATTGCTGAGCTGGATATCTGATATGTCTTATCGCATATTTGACGTGTGTTGTCCTAGGCTCTAGCACATTACAAATAAGGGGATTATTCTAAAGTTAGAATAATACGAAACTTGACAAAGTAACTTAAGATGTTTCAATTTGCAGCAAGAACAACCTAAGCATTTACTGGCAGCAAAAACAATAATGTTTCGCACTAAAGGCCAGTCAGGTATAATATCATGTCAAATGCTGCCCAAATGGTTATTATTGATTAATGTGGAAAATCAGTTGAGGTTAGCTTCTGATTAGCCTGGAATGAAATACATGCATGAGACCTAGAGCTAGGTGGGTTCCAACTTCCAACCAGAGTGATCCTTGTAAAGTTTATTAGGCTTTATTGGTATGTTGGGGTTGACCAGGGGTTGATTGAACAAATTTTATTACAGAATGGTGCTCACCCAGTACTTATTATGGGTGTTCAGATTGCTGTACTCTCTGTGCTAAGCATCTTATATATGATGTTACTGTAAAATACTCGTAACTATCATATCAATGATAAGCCTTTGTTAGAAGTCGACCCCAACTAACTTTGTTAGGTTCTGTGTCACGTTTCTTATGCTATATCACAATTTTTTTTAAATTTATTTGTAGAAATTCCACCTAAATATAGCATCTCACTCTCCTCCAAGAAGGTTTCTAGTTATAAGGTGGGATTTTATCCTCCAACCTAAGTTACCAGCAATGCAAAACATTAAGCAGGACATGGATAATGATGGAAGGATTTGCATGAGAAATGGTTTTACCGGTATACATAAACAGATATAATAAACAATACACAAGTTATAAAAGATTTTAGGCTTCCACAGTCCATATTTTGCGAAAAAAACTTTTGGATAAGACCTATGCATTGAATTTTTGAACCATTGACTTGTCAATCACACTATTTGATTCATCAACAGGATGAATGTGTGATACAATGCAGATCAGAGTTCCCAATATAGATTACTCTTTGAAGCATATAATAATACATTAGATGCAAAGTGGGGCTATATAGTATGTGGCATGAATTAATTTTCAATTTCATTACTTGTTTTGTTACTAGTGTACTTCTATAATAGTTACAAGTTACAACCTCAACCAATTAACAAAATTAATAAATAAATTGAATTAATTGCTCCTCTCAGTTGTGGAACCTTTTCTGGGTTTGAGTAAGATGGGACTTCTGGAGTTGGCTCGGGCTCGGGCCTTCATCTAGGTTTAAGCTGTGGGGATGTTTTCTAATCTTGATAGTTTCTCTTAAAACATATTTTGTAGAAACTCTTTTCCTTCACTAAGACCTCAGCTGCTTCAATACACATATGGTGCTTTGTCCCATCAGAAAGCTCTGCCAAAGCTGACTTTTCTACCCTGTTGAGCCGAATGTATGCTGTGTGCTTTTTAATCCTTGTCTGAATCAATCTGCCTCTCTCCAATATTTTGCCTTCCACACAAGCACTTAATACAATAAATTCCACTCTTTGACGATGGTTCCAAACCATCTTTAGAAGATTTGAGGATTAGCTTTTTGCGGAATGAAGTTGTCTTAAGTGCAACATTTAAATTCTACAAAACTAAGTAGGCATCAATTTTGAATTTATGATTTAATTATGGTTTCACATACATAGATGATATGATGATGAAAATATAATGAAATAAAATGAACTATACTAGTATCTGTGTGGCACCTATATACATGTTTTGTTAGAATATCTAATTAATATAGTCTAGGTGAATAATATGAATGTAAGTGGTGTTGTTATCTTATTACAACACGTTATATTGTTACAATACTCACGTAGATTAGATTAATATTGTTAGGATGCTAAACTAAATAAAGGATGTAGCATCTGTAGAATAGAATTAGTTAGGATTGTGTTAGACTTTTATATATTAGACTCCTTCAATATAGGAGCTAATGGTAGTCATTAAATTTGTATAAATAATGGCTATGGCCATTATTGTTTAATCGATTAGAATAATATGGATTTTCGCTTCTGATAAAATTTGGTATAAGAGCAGACTAGATCATAGAGTGGTTAGGGAGATCAGAGAGCAGGTAGATAAAGGAGGAGCCTCAGTGCACTCCATTCTTTTTCGTGCAAGCTCTATAGCAGCATGTTCTTCATCCTCAACTAAATCAGCTCTTCCCATAACCTCGCATTGTTTGTTTGAGAGTATTGTATATTTCTTTTTCAGCAGCTATACAAAAGCTTCCAGCATACAAGGCCAGCCCAAATGCCCTTGTGAAGAAGAAGCTCTATTGCATGAGAGTGTTGACATTGCTTGCAAAGCACGTGAGAAATTACTGGTAAATAGCACCTTAAGAGGTGAAAAGATAGAGAGGCGCAGCCTACAAACAACAAAAGCACCATTTCTGCCCAAAGCGCAACACATAGAGGCAAAGCCACGCTATTTGGTGGAGAGAAGCACCATTCTAAGACAAATTCAGCACCAAAGACTTCATACAGAAGCGCCATCATCAACAAAAACGCCTAACGTGCAACAGAGATCAAATCAGGGAAAGAAAGGAGCACCCAGCATTATAAAAGTGCCATTGTACAGCCACGCCATCTCTAAAAAAAACACAGATTGAAAGAAACATTTCCAAACATTATTTGCTGCAGAAGTAAAGCACCATTGTGCTTGAAGAGTGCTATGCACAGATTTTTCTAATTGGCCAGCCAAGATTTTAATGTCTTTTGAGCCCAAAGTTTTTTGTTTTATGAAAAATTAGGGCAAATAATATTTTATTAATATTTTAAAAGTTTATAAACTTCACAAAAAAAATATTTTTTGCCTTAAAGAGAGCTTAGAAAGAAATTTAATTGTGCATATGACAAACCGTGAGGAGCCAAGACCTGAAAATTGGCCACATTGATTGAATTTACCCGACAAAACCAGTGGAAGTTTAGTTTTGCCTGAAAATCTGTCAAGCTGCCTATGTGTTTGTTTTTCTGTATTTGTGCCTAGAATCATACTAATAAGATATCCAGAGCTCCAAGATGAATTGTTTACCGAAATTTTGTGAGCACACCAAAGATTTCAGTCTTAAAAAACCCATTAAAGGAATTTTGTTCAGCTTCTTTAGTGCTCCAAAATAATTGTTATTCCAAATTAGGCACTTTGGGTCTATTGAAAGCCTTGAAAACCGAATTGTGTATCTTGCAAACCAGTTGTCGGTAGGCGATAAATTTTTGTAAACTTGTGTGAAACATCCTATCAAAGCACTCCCTGAAACGGTTTCGTTTCAACCTTCATAAAACTCTATTTAATTGTTTTTGTGTATAACTGTGTTCTGGCAGTTGTAAAACTCATAGGAGCTGTCGCTTTGGTTAAAGCAGTTATTTGTTTTACTTGATTTGTGTTGTGAGGGGTACTGCCCCAATACTAAAGCCATCAAAGATCACTACATATAGATTTTAGTTTTCATGTACCTCACTGTATATAGGAAGTGCCTAGATTTTTCTTGTTGCCATTAGGAAGCCTTCCGACTGTTTTTTTCGGTGTTTGCACTGGTAAGTGGTTAGCTTCAGGTAGTTATTCTCTATGTACCTCAGAGATGGTATAGTGCAGCCATGGGATGGTGGAAAGCTCTATAGTCAGTGTCTTTTGGACTTATTCACTATTTACGATTAAAGATAAATATATCAGAGAGCTTATAGATCAAACATACCTCAGCATAATATTTCAAAAATCAAGCTCGTATCATAAATAGAGACAACTGTAAACATATAATGATCGGAAATGAGCCAAGATTTGTTTTCATTGATACACAACTTCTTCATGGTGATGACTATGCTGCATGGAAAACCAAGGTGAAGACTCACCTAGAATTTGAAGATCTCTGGGTAGTTGACGACACATTCACCCGACACGCCTCAAACGCTGACCAACAATGGAAGTTTGACAAAGCAACCCAGAAGGTGAAGTTGATCATTATGTTTGGGCAAGGTTACCGGTTTGTTTTTGGTTCTGGTGCAGGTTCAAAGAACCCGGTTTGCCGGTATGGCGATTTTTTTTTCCTTGGGTTCATTATTGGGTTTGTCCGTACAAAAAATATATTAAAAAATAAAAAATATAGAAATTCTAGCCAGATACATAGGAAATTAGTGTCATTGTCATTAACCACTAAACAGATAGAGATAATGAGTCATCACAAATGATAAGTTGATAATGATAAATGATAACTGTAAGTACAGCTATTAATGATTAAACAAAAATGATAAAATGATAAATGAAAATCATATATATTAAAATATGAATATCTATTATCAAATATAAAAAATTATCCTATGGCTATAATTAATTACAAGATGCATCAAAGTTCAAAGTTCAAACTATAAAAGTCAATTTTCATGGTCATATTGCTCTTCATTTAGAGCATCAACATCATCATGATGTTGTGGTTCATTAGAAGTAGAACCACATGGACTATCTGCACTGCCACTCACGCTAGCTATGTTTTGTGTCCTCGAACCTGAAGGACTGCCAATGTCATCTAATGAGAAGTGGGGTATGCAAGCATCCAAGTCAACAACCTCTGGATCTATATCCCAATGCTTTGACATCCCCTCCTTGTACTCTGGGTTCTTGTGTGATTGAAGACACAAATTAGAGTGTATGTAGACCAACTCCTCGGCCTTTTTAGCTGCGAGCTTGTTGCGCTTTTGTGAGTGAATGAAGTTATATGTGCTCCAATTCTGCTCACAAGAAGATGAACTTGCAGCCTATATTCAAATTTAAACAAAAATTTAAAATTTTTAAAAGAAAAAGAAAATCTTAAAAACTTAAATAATAAATTTAAAAACTTAAAACATATGCAAAACTTACCTACGACAAGATCTTGATTGCAAGAGGTTGCAGGTTCGGTGATCCTTGACCATGAATGTACCACCACATAGGACCATCCTTCTTGTATTTGTCTCGAAGAGCACCAAGACTATGACCTCGGGAGGTAATGAAAGCCCCAACTCGCTTGTAACCAAGTCTTTTATTTCAAGATCAGGGAATATCCTAGACATTGCCAATTTGTACCTTTCAACCACTTAGACATCACTATATGGTGGCACCCTCCTTGGCAAAGAAAGGATCTTCGTGCTACAGAAAGGAGGAATCAATGCAAAGGCAAGGAGATGTAGCAGGGTGGTCTTTTTGTTCCACTGCTCAACAAGGATAGAATGCACTTGTTTGAAAAATTTCTCCTCAGGATCTTGCTCTTTTTCATTAATGATGAATTTTATTTTCTCAATCATTGAGTCTATGCCATCATATATTTCCCCCAAACATGTCTAATCCATGTCAGCAAAATGGATCATACTCATGATGGGCTCAGTGAAACTCAATAAATAATCTACACGGGCCCACCAATCATCATCTAGGATCAAGTTTTTCACTCGTTGGGCCCGCTCTTTGCTCGCCTCCCTCCATACACCCCACAAGTTGCTGATGACCATACTGCTAAGTGCTCGTCGCACTAGTACAAGTCGTCTCAAGACGATTGTGTGAGAAGCAAATCTAGTCGGAGCAACCTATTACAAAAATAAATTAATTAAAAATATAGTTATACAAGTATGAAGTACTAGTTTAAAAAATAAAAAAGTTATAATTTTAAAACAAAAACAAACATACTAAAATAAAAATACCTTCAACAAGTCCAATGTCGAGAAGGATCTAAAAATGGCTTGAGAGTGTTGATGGTTGGTGGCAAATATTTGAATTTGCTCAACTTCATCATACACTTGTTTGATCCAGTCAATTTGCTTCCCCATCTTTTGCAACATGAGGTTGATTGAGTGGACAACACAAGGTGTCCAAAAAATGTGTCCTTATCTCGCCTCCACCACCATCCCTGCATCCTTGCAATTTTTGGCATTATTTGTTATAACTTGGATAACATTTTCAGGTGCAATTGCCTCAGTGGATTCAATGAAGATGTTGGCAATGAACTCTGCATCCTTCACACACCCCTCACAATCAATGGCCTTCAAAAACATTGCCCCTTTAGGGCATATTGAAAGCACATTGATCAACTCCCTGTTTCTTGCATCTTTCCATCCATTAGAAACGATGGAGACCTTTGTTTCAGCCCATGAATCTCTGATTGGCATCAAAGAATCTTCAACAGTTTTTCTCTCCTTCGCCAATAACGTGTTGCGGATTTTTTCAAACCCTAGGCCTTTGTAATCTTTTGGGGCCTCATTGATTGCTTTCACCATTTCTTGCCACTATGGTGATCGAACCACATTGAAAGACAATCCATTTGCATATATGCATCATGCAATTTTTTGATCCGCAATCTCCCTGCCCTCATTTTGAAAAGACCTATCCAGTGGTCCTCGTGTTCTTTTGTTTGTAACTGGAAGAGAAGCCTCTTCTTGCATTAGGGGCTGCTCCCAAAAATGGATGTCTTCCAACAAGCACAACCGGAGAATTGCTAGTAGAACTTGGGGAAACATGTGGCTTCCCAGATCCCTTGCCTTTCTTTGCTAAAGGGTGACTGAGTCTCATGGCATGTGCGGCCTTTGCATCTTCTTGTTCCTTTGATGAATTCAAGGAATTTTGAATGTGGCAATGGAGAGTTAGTCTTCCCTGTGCAAAATTTGATTCCACATTCATGTATGTGACATAAATGTGCTTTCACCCTAAAGTATGAACTTGTGAACTGAGAATCACAAATATTGCATTTCCAAATATAGGCCCCACCACCTGAAACTTGGTCTATCAATGTTGTATATTTCCACACTGGTGAGTGTTGTTGCTTTTGGCCGTTGGAGGAAGAGCTACGAGACATTGTTGATTGTAGTAATAGACTAATAGTATATATAACTACAAGTAAAAAAACAAACACAATTAAAACAAAATCAAAACAAACCCTAGGGCAGCAGCTAGAAACTAGTAAAAATTTAAAAAATGACAAAATAAATAAAATAAAACAATATAAAACTTACCTTGACAGCAAATGGCTTTTCAATCACTGTAGGCAAATGACTAGAATGATGCTTGATGAAGATTCAAACTTGCAGCAACAATGGAGTTGAAGTATGCAATGAGAAATTTAGAAAAATAATTGTTCTTCTCATTTGTGTTGACATATACTTTTGTTTTTGGCTTTTAGGGTTGAGGAAGGTGTTTTTTATTATTTCAATGTATTGGGTTTGGTGGAAAAAAACAAAAAAAAACCTTTTTTTCCCAGCTTTTGGGCGTCGACCACTGTGGGTGCGCTGCCCCAACGCCCAGGGTTCGCCCCTGGGCACCTGAGTGCATTGGGGGTTCTTCCCAGAAGAACCCCCAATGCACTCAGGTGCCCAGGGGCGAACCCTAGGCGTTGGGGCAACGCACCGGACCCTGCACCGGCACTGGGTTCGACCCTGGCTCCCAAATGCATGCCTAGGGCTGCGAACCGGTAACATTGTGTTTGGGGTATTGGATGAAGTCCAACCTTGTATCCAAGATGCTAATTCAACAAAAAAATGCTTGGGACAAGCTCAATATTGTCTATGAAGCCAAGAACCAAAACATCATCCTGCATCTAAAAAGCCAACTTCATTCTCTCAACTTGAAGGCAGGTGAAAAAGTTGAAGGTTTTCTTTGTCGTGTTGCAGCATTGTAGGCTTCTCCCCTAGCATTGGGTGAGAAAATGGCAGATGACTCCTTGATACCCATCATCTTGAGAGCCTACCCCTTCACCTACAAGATCTTGTGACTTCTCAAAATATATCAAAGACGAAACTAACTTTCAAAAAGTTGGTTAATATGTTGTCGCAGGAAGAATCCATGCATAGAAAAGAGGAAGATGACAAAGAACATGCACTTGCCTCACATTAGAGGGGGAAGAGTCCCATGGAGCCTTAAAAGCAATCCCCTAAGCAGAGCAATCAACATAACCAACACGGGAACAAACCTCATTCCTAGAAGCTTTGTCTAATCTGTGGAAAGACAAGCCATGAATTAAAGAATTTCTAGTACAATGTTTACACAAGGCTCATCTAACAATAAGAAAACCATTCCCCAACAATCTCCACAAGGACAAAAGTAGAAGCCACAATTCACACATAGCTGGAAGAAGCCACCCCCACAGTAGCATGGGAACATTACTGAAGACAATGATCCTTCAGACGAGGATTATGTCTTTGCTTCTCAAACAAATGAGATCACTCTTCCAAATGTAGTTTGGTATGTGGATTTTGGTGCCACAAGACACATGACCTGATGAAAGGATTGGCTCATCACTTTGAGCCATTCATTGTATCATGGTAATGTATTTCTAGGAGATGATTCATCATATAGTGTCCAAGGCTGTGGTGGTATTTCTTTATCTTTCGGAAATCATGCATGTAAAATCACATAAGCTCTATATGTTCTAGGGCTAACAAAGAAATTGTTGTCTGTAAGTCAATTGCTTGATCGCAACCTAAAGGTTGAATTTGATTGGCAAGATGGCAAAAAGTTTTGTTTCATTAGAAACAAATCTAGAAGCTCAAAAATTATTGCAAGAGCTTCTAGTGTAGGCAAAATATTCTAACTTGATGTTGTCCACAACAACAATCAAGCTCTTGTTGTAAAAGATACAGAGTCAACAAATATGTGGCACAGGGGATATGGACACTTAAATTTTGGGTACTTGATTGCACTAAGTTGACACAACATGGTGAGCAGCCTTCCCTCACTAAAACAAAATAATGATATGTGTTTTAGTTGTTTAGCTGGAAAATAACATAGAGCTCCATTTGGCACAAGTACATATCGGGCTCTTGGTCCATTGCATTTGGTGCACATTGATTTTTGTAGGCACATGCGACACGGTGTTAGTGGATTCAATTATTTCAGCTCGTTGTTGATGACTACTCACGAAAAATGTGGGCATATTGTTTGAAGACTAAGGATCAAGCCTTTCAAGTCTTCAAAGAATTCAGAGCCACTGTGGAATGACAAACTGGTCATCGCATTAATGTCCTCAGCTTAGATGGAGGGGGGAAAACACCGACAAAGAGTTCTTTGAATTTTTGAAAGCACATGGCATTCACCGACAACTGTCTACACCTTATAATCCTCAATAGAATGGTGTTGTAGAGCGGTGTAATCGCACTATTATGGAGGTGGTGCACAACATGATTGAGGACTCACACCTGTCTTGTACATATTGGGCAAAATCAGTTTGCATAGCAGTCTACTTGCTGAATTGAGCACCCACCAAAGCTCTCAATGGTATCACACCACAAGAAGCATGGACTGAGGATAATCCCTTTTTTTCTCATCTTCGTGTTTTTGGTTGTAGAGCACATATGCATGTCTCTAAAAAGAATAAAAAAAACTAGATAAGAAATCTTTGACATGCATTTTTCTTGGCTTCAGCGAAGAGTCGAAAGCCTATCGACTCATGGATCCAAAAACTAGGAAGATATACGTCAACATGGATGTTGTATTTGATGAAAAGGGCGAGTCCAATCCACCCTCCACATAGTCACGTAATACAGGCATTAGACCTATAAACATTTCAAATGTTGGTAGTGATATTGATATGATGAGGATAATAACGATAGTCAGCCATGTCCTTCAGCTTCACCACCCATTGTTCAACGTATGCCCAAGTGGTATACCAGCACTATACGAGATGCAAAATTGGATGGAGTATCAGACACTTTCACTTCAGGACCGAGGACTCGTAGCATGGCTACTGCAGAGGTGAATTTGGCCATGATGAGCATAGTTGTAGAATCATTTGAGCCGTTAGTGGTTCGTGAAGCCCATTAGTCATTGATGAAGAACAATACATGGCAGCTTGTTGATCTTCCACCAGGGAAGAAGCCTATCGGTTGCAAGTGGATCTTTAAGGCCAAGTACAAAGCAGATGGCAGCATTGACAATTACAAAGCAAGACTTATAGCAAAGGGCTACGCACAGAAAGAAGGCATTGACTATGAGGAGACTTTTGCTTCCACAGCCAATATAAAGACTATCAGAATGGTCTTTGCTATAGCTGCACAGAAGTGGAGTTAGCATGTCTCCTAATAGATTCCCTCCTAACAATCATCTGACGAGGTTCCCTCCTCACAATCATCTTGTATAAAAAGTTCAGCATTTCTACTGCTATTTCTGCCACCAACCTCTGCTCCTAAAACAAAATGGCCAATCAAGAATACCTCTTTATCATCCACAAGGACATGATTAGGAACCTGTGATTCTACATTCTGCTTGCACCTGATTTAAACCTGGCTATACGTGACCCAAGAAACAAAATGGAAAAAACATGATGGAAAATGCAAAAAGTAGCATGGAAAGCAAGGTTATCATGCAATTTTTTGCAGCATAGCCTTGAACTATTATATATTGCAATCTCTGTTGTAGGATGTGAATGACACCCAGGATCGACTTCCCATAATGCACAGTGATTGATGCATGTCAAGATAAATGAATGAAGATACTTTGATTAATCATACTTATGTCTGGACACATCCGATGTTGTTTTCCTTTATTTTTGTCCTATGTTCTTTACATCTTGTTATTGGTGAATTTATCTCTTATTTTAGACTCTAGACTCTAGATTATGGATTACTCCAAGAAAGTTTCTTTGATATTGATTCTTGACATGACATAAATGGCTGATTTATATCTATTTTCTGACTAATATCTTGCTGGCTAATTATGATATACTGTGACATTTATGACACCATAGGGGGTTTAGTGGGTTTTTTTTGCTATAAACACTTGTAAGCAAACCCTTATACTGTGAGGGTACGGAATGGTACTAGGAATGACAAAAGGTTGGCTAGTTGCTTCAGGGAGCATGCTTGTTGTATTAGGAAGCTTGACAAAGCAAATATGTTCATAAAGTGGAGCAAAGCCTTACGGAATTTCCAAAACTATACACCAAGGATGGTTATTGCAACATTATAATTGTGTACTTTCTGAAATTAAGTATACCTCTTGGCCTTCATCTACTATATTTTAAATTACAATTCTATTCTAACACTATTTTTCTGTTCTTTTAGGATGTAACTGCTACTAAAGGAAATGAATTTGAAGACTATTTTCTCAAGCGAGAGCTACTTATGGGCATATACGAGAAGGGATTTGAAAGGCCTTCTCCAATTCAGGAAGAAAGTATTCCTATAGCTTTAACTGGAAGTGATATTCTGGCAAGAGCAAAGAATGGGACCGGAAAAACAGCTGCCTTTTGCATTCCTGCTTTAGAGAAGATAGATCAGAACAAAAATGCTATACAAGGTATGTGGATGCTTTTTTTGTGCGATATAACCATGGGTTATGAGTCATCCTCGATGAACAACTTCCACCAGTTATTTATTTACCCCAAAGCCTGTTTCCAGATTGACAAATCTTTTGGTGCGTGGAATAACTTATAAACCTACTCTTTATCACAATTATTATTAATGGGGGATAGTCAAGCATCCAACATGTTTTTTGTGTTAACTGGACCTACCATGGTGAACATTATTTAAATGTTTTTTAAATCTTGTGGAATATAAGTGTGCATTACAAGTCATCCTCAATGATCAATTTCCACGAGTAGACATTTCTTCTACAACATTTCACTCGTGCTACTCATGGTATCATTTTTAATGATTGCTTGAGCAACTAGTGTACATCCTTGAGGTCTTATTAACATTATTTTCGTCTAATGATATACCTTAAGGTTTATACACCAACTGTGATACTTAATTTTACATTCTCGAGGCCCTCTTATTGGGATCTTTGTCATAATTTGACAGCTTTCTGTTTTTGAAGGTTGCTTTCCCTTTCATTTTAAGCTATTTTTATGTTGATGTACATAAACTTTCTGGTGTAGCCTCTTAGTGCTGAAGGTTTTGTTCTCATTGAAAGATTAGTGATATAGCTCTCCGGTGGAAACCCATACCACTACATGCAGATCTAGATAATTATACACGTTCCTAATTTTTAAGGGTTTTAGGTTACCATTTCAATAACTTCTGGAAGTGAAAGCATAGTATATAATTTTCCTTGTGAAAAATAAACTCTAGCAGGCCACCCCTGCTATAAAATGGCCCACATTTTAGTGGCAGTTTGGATAATTATGAGTGCTAACTTATACCACTACATGCAGCTCTAGATAACTGCACGTTGTTCCTATTTTTTAAGGGTCCTAGGTTACCACTTCAATAACTTCTGGAAGTGAAAGCATAGCATATAATTTTCATCCTTGTGAAAAATAAACTCTAGCTGGCTAACCCCTGCTATAAAATGGCCCACATTTAAGTGGCAGTTTGGATAATTATGGGTGCTTGTAACAAAATGATTAGAGGGAATGATTGTTTTCTTATATTATGGGTCAGTAAGGTTTTTGTGACAGATTTTTTTTTTTAAAGATTCGTAGGTTGCATTCATAAGGGCTTCAGATGAGTTTCTTGCTAAACTATAGAAGCTTTAGGACTGGGAAAATCGGTTTAAGTGTATTGAAGATTTATATATTTGGCCAACTGCATATCTTCATAGCTTTTATTTAGACTTTGTGTCACTAAAGTATATGAATGTTCTGTGCAGCTCTCATTTTGGTTCCGACAAGAGAGCTGGCACTTCAAACATCACAAGTATGCAAGGAGCTTGCCAAGCATTTGAAAATTCAAATAATGGTTACTACAGGAGGAACTAGTTTAAAGGATGATATCATGCGGTTGTATCAGTCAGTACATCTTCTAGTTGGAACGCCAGGCAGGGTTTTGGATCTTGTGAGAAAGGGTGTTTGTAACTTGAAAGATTGTACAATGCTGGTTATGGATGAGGTAATAGGTTTTTCTGTCTGCACTGTTGTTTGTTGGCTCTTTTCATGAAGTACGGCAGTCAAGCAGACTGCCTTGATCATCATTATATTCGCATGGTTGATTGTTGGCACAGGGTTTTGATCTTTATCTCTTGGTTTGCAGCTGCTATTTTGAGTATATGGAAATGCTAAGTCTCATGTCACAGACTTTGAACTTGGATTCTTTTTTGCCTACTATTTATTTGAGTTTCTAGATTATGGATTCTGGTAAATATCCTTTTGGGATGCTTTAAATTTCTCGTTATCGAAGCATTCAGAATCTGAAAGACGGGCTGGGCTGGATGTGCTAATAAACGTTCTGTTGACAGAAGTTAGTCAAGCATAATACTGACTCCTGAGTTTATCTATTTTATGGAATTTTAGTATGTTTTAACTTCCATTGCAATACTAATTTAAACTTTTTGTCTCTGCACCTTGATGCCATATTCACAAGCGCTTTGGTTTGAGAAATCTCGATGCATTAGAACTAATATTGAATATTTCACTTTTTTTTTTAGTTATGTTTGAATGCTTTGCATCCTTGGCCAACGTTTATATTTTTGTGTTGAAATGTCTGATAAATATCTATCTGTACAGAGCAATGGGTTGGGCGGCTTGCTATTGTATTTTCACAACAGATATTGATGGCTAGTTTTTGATTTGTCAGGCGGATAAACTTCTTTCTCAAGAGTTTCAACCTTTGTTAGAGCAGCTAATTGCATTCCTTCCAGAAAATCGTCAAATTCTGTTGTACTCAGCCACATTTCCAGTCACTGTGAAATCATTCAAAGATAAGTTTCTACGGAAGCCTTATGTGATCAATCTCATGGATGAGCTAACACTGAAAGGTATTACACAGTATTATGCTTTTGTGGAGGAGAGGCAAAAGGTTCATTGTTTGAACACACTTTTCTCAAAGGTTGGTTTGAACTTCAGGAGTATCTTGTTCCATTGTTGTCTTCTTTTGAAATATGGAGTATATGTTATGGAGGAAAATATTTTCAAATCTTGTTCATTTTCACTAGTTGAAATCTATCCGGTTAAGATTGTGTTACTGAGATCTAGGATTTTATTTAGTATATATAGGTAAGATATCAGTGTGCTGACTTTGTTAGCGCAGGAAGTATTTAAAAGAGTTGTATTTCTGAGGCTGGTCTAATAGCAGATTAAGTCAAAGCATTCCACAGGTCGTTATTTAGTGAAGTTTGCTAGCGGTCATAACAATCTCTACTGCCGAGTATATATTTTTTATAATGAGGAAATCAGAAAAGCAACAAAAACAATCTTTTTTATAAACATTTTCTGTTCCCTGTTTTTGATTGTGTTTCATTTTTATGGTTATTGCAGCTTCAAATCAATCAGTCAATAATTTTTTGTAATTCTGTCAATCGAGTTGAACTTTTGGCCAAAAAGATCACAGAGCTAGGGTATTCATGCTTTTACATTCATGCAAAGATGCTCCAATCTCATCGGAATAGAGTATTTCATGACTTCCGGAACGGTGCTTGTAGAAATCTCGTATGTTCAGGTGCATAATTGTCATTTACCTTTCAACTTATATGTTGATGACATTTTCATGCCTATTTTTTATTTTTACAATTTGTTTGTGAGGATTATTTGATTCTTCCCAACACATTTGGCAGATCTTTTTACGAGGGGCATTGATATCCAAGCAGTTAATGTTGTTATCAATTTTGACTTTCCCAAGAATTCAGAAACGTATCTCCACAGGGTATGTTATTTTCTAAATACTATATCAGTGACCATCTTTTGACAACCTTTCAGAAAACCAAAAGCATTTTCCAGAAAGAGGCAAAACAATAATTGATGTTGAATGGCATTTGTTTGTTTCATTGCATCTGCTTTTATACCGGGCTGTTATTTTAAACCAAAGTTAATTAAGTATTTCATGTCACCGATATTGCCTTAGGTTGGACGCTCTGGAAGATTTGGTCATCTGGGGCTTGCTGTAAATCTGATAACATATGAGGATCGCTTTAATTTGTGAGTATCTTCATTATCTTTGAGGTTTACTATCATTTGCAATGTTCCATTGTCTGCTTTTCTATGCAGTGCACTGCCTCATGACTCTTTTACTTGCAGGTATAAGATTGAGCAAGAACTTAGTACTGAAATCCAGCAAATACCACCACAAATAGATCAGGATGTTTACTGCAGATGATAGCCCGTAAGCAAGAGCATTTGCAAGGGTCTTAATGCTAAATGCTCTAAATGAGAAATTAGCAGGCTTTGCATATAATTCCCGTTCAGCTATGTTATATTGTCCCAATAATTATTGTGTGTTACTCCTGAGTACATTACTCTGCAATGGAAAATGTAGTCGTAACTTATCTGATACCCAAAACTGCGCAATTGAAAGAGTCTTAAGAAACTTAAGCCTGAAAATTGCAGAACTTGTGACCCTTGTGGCAATTTTATGCACAAAATTCTACAGGGGAGGCAAAGTGTATCATTTTCATGTCCTAATTCTTTGGTTTCTACTTTAATGGCGTCTTTTCTGATACTTTCTCGAGTATTTTCTTTGGATCGTTAATATTCTTGGGAGGCACTTTGCCAGCACAGAGGCATCTCTGATTCCTTTAACATTATGGTTATTAAATCCTTTGCACTTAGGCAAAGGAGTTTCGGGATGCGAGTGATTATTTCTATACTTGTTCTACTTAAGGGTCGATGTCCTTTAAAGTTGGTTGCAAGGCGGATGTCCCACTCCCATGTTAACTTCTCAAACTTTTGAATGATTTACTGTTAAAATTTTCCGTTTAGAGGTGCACAGCTTAAATGTGCAAAAAGTGTTCTAGAGTATTTTACATTCCTGCTGCTCAGACTTGAAAGATAATTTTGTGACAAACCATATGTAAGCCTGTTTTTTGCATGTTACGTTGGTTTGTTATTTATCATTATTTTGTTTCTCTTACTACAAGAATAATGCTGTGCACAACATGCCAATGATACCGTATGTGTTCCAGCAGATCGTGCTTCAGCATTTATCTCACGGTACAGCTCATAACTAGACTTTGAAAGCTAGACCAATCTTATGAAGGATGATAATTTTGAAAGCCAACCCACAGACTCATATGAGTCGAGAACCCATTGAGGTTGAAATTTTAGAGTCCATAAAACAAAATTAGAGACATGGAATAGAACTGGTTATTAGGCCGGTAAGAAGATGGTATTTCAAGCATTCTTTTTAAACAGCAATTGCTATTTTACTTGTACCCAATCAAATTTCTGGTTGCGTTGAAAACATAGTTTTTAAAATCCAGTGGGATCCGCGCAAAAATTGGTTGGTTCTGTTTGTTTCGGCTGCCCTAGATAAGTTGTGTCTGGGTCGGTCATGTTTTCTGATTTCTATTTAAATATGAACATAGTTTTATTAAATTTAGTTTAAAATTTATGTCATAGAATGATTGTATAAGCTACAATACATATCTTTGTTTTAAAGACAATGGAGTAGCTATTGGGCACAATTCACTTATCAAAGAAATGAAAGAAGACTCGTATGATAACTTATTTAACCTTGTGGTTGGTTTGATAGGTGTCTTTGTTTTAACATAGGAAATAAATGTTATTGAAATGTTAGTAATGAGTGACACGCCCATTGATGCATCAATTAATCAAAAAAATAAGAAGATAAAAATATAATATTAAAAAGGTGTCAGGTTGGTATTTATGACTTGATATCAACATTGGTAAAAAAATATAACACAACCATAAAATTTATAAAACGTGATTGGCTAAACGCAACTATATGATGTCTTAAAACGAACATGATAAAATATAATAACAAAAATGAACATCAAGCATAGTTAAATAATTTTGGCAAAACAAGTGCAAACACTTTAATTCTCTATAAGTTGAGCCTCCTAGTTACTTTTAGGTAAAAGTTTACCACCTCTAATTAGTTCAAGCAATGCTTATGTATAGTTTAATACCAGCTTCTATTAGAAAGGAGGAGAGCTTGCCTTTTGCCAACAAATGTAAATAATAATTGGTCCACTCAAGTGTATATTTTTATGTATCTAATCAATATTATTGAAATGATAACAATATTTTATATTTGAGGTGCACAATTTTATCAAGGGAGAGAGTTTTGGAAAGCGTAGGCACCTAATAATGGCTTTAAGTATTTGTTAGTCATTAATTTTTATGACTCTAGTATGTTTGGGTACTTGTTGATTATTGGTTTAAATTAGGTGTTATTGGCATGTTTTGTTGACCTCTGATAGTCTCTAACCTTTATCTTAGGAAGACATTATCTTGTTGGTATGTTGAGGTAGTCAACGGTTAAATCACTTGTATAATTAACACTTCTTGGTGTTTATTTATGTTAATTTATGGACAATTAACAAGATTATACTGTTTTATTCCTCAACTCATTGACAACTTATTTTTTTAGTCTTTTTGATAATAGGATCCTTTCACCCTAACACTTTTTATTGTAATTGAATGTAATCTCGAGTCCCATTGTGCTACTTTTGGTTTTTTTTGACATTGATATAATTGTATTTATTTAATACTTTCTTTCTCCTTCAAGTTTTGTGCAAGTTTTGGATTTCCCTGAAGCATCTGTACACTCTTAAGGCTTGTTCAAAGTGTTAATATGCTTCTTGGGTCCTTTTAGAGCACTCGTACACTCTTGGGGCTTGTGCAAAGAGTCCATAAGATCACGTTGTGTGTTTTTGTGGCCCCTTTGAATAGAGTGAACTTGTTTCCATGTTAGAATTCTGCTCTAACACAACAAATATTTTCAATTAATGCTGGACTCTTGCTTTTCACATTCTCGTCATACATTCATTGCATCTCTTATATGAACTAATGCACCAGTGTATTTATAGACATCATAAATTCAAATTTGGATCAAATTGGCTCACAAGTTGACACAACTAAAGAGAAAATTCAAAAAACGAGGAGCACATGGACAAGGGATCAAAAACTAGGGCCACAAAGGCGGTCGCTCACTAGAACCAAACAATATATGGTTTAGAACAACATACCTAGAACCTAAAGGAAACATGAAGGGAAGATAAAGAAAGAAGAGAGAAGAAAAATAGAGGGAAAATTGCAAAACAAGACCAAAACATAGGTGAGAAATGTGCCAAAAAGAGACTCCAATGAATGCATAATCCACAAACAAGAAGTACCCTAGAATAATGCAATTCTATGACTTGTTTTATGTGGAAAGTGGGTTTACATCAAAATGCAATACATTTACCCATAAACATTGCAATTAGGTTTAACCATATTTACTCTAATAAAAATCAAAATCAAACCTAATTGTGATCATGAATATTATAGAATAAGTAATAAATGCAAAGAGAGGGTTATATAATAATATTTGATTTCTCATGAATTTGGGAACAATCAATAAATATAGACAATAGAAAACAAGTCCTAAAGGCGAGATGAAGAAAACCCCAAATACTTAGGACCATTAGAGAATGTTTTTGGAGTGCCATAAGTGGGAGGATGCTTCCTAGAAGTATCTAGACGGTTTTGATAACTTTTTAATGTATGAATTCTAATTTCATGAACCTGTTCATCTACTTTAGGGCTCTACAAACCTCACTTTTTTTGAATTTTGTGCAGATATCTAGGAAACTGATCTACTTCTTCATGACTCTAAAAACTCATCACATACAAAAACAAAGGAGAATAAATGAGGGGAATGTGATATCCCTCCATTATCAACAAGAAATTCATAGATGCAAATCCTTAATCCTATATGACTTTTCATTCTAGAATGATCAAGTGGCACAATGCAATAAAGGCTTCAAATTTTGATATAAATTCTGCTCTAAGAGATCTCTTCAACAAATTATTAACTTTCTCTTTCAATTTGTGTTTCACACCTTATCATCTCATGTCTCATTCACTTGTTCTATATGCACCAATGCATGTGTATTGATAGGCTTTCAAATTCAAATTAAGACCAAATTGGCACGTGCTGACACACACTGGGTAAGAAAGATCAACAAATAGGGAACATAAGGCATGGGGGTACCAAAACAAAGGTCACAAGGGCTCACCCTAGAACCATGTAGTCCATGCTTTTGGTGACCCAAAATTGTAAAGTGTATGGTCTTGGGTAGCATGCCCAAAATAACAAAAGAATAGGTAAGGAGGAAAGAGAAAGAAGAGAGAAAAGAGAATAAAAAATAAAAAAGGCGGCCAAAAAAGGGGGGGAAATGTACCAATAAGATCCTAATATGAATTGATAATCAAAAAACACACAAATACCTAAAACAATACAATTTGATAACTATAACTACTTCTAGAATAAAATTACATGTCTACATAATACCCCACTTTGATGTGTGTGCATGCATATCAAAGTAAAAAAAACAAGCTTACTGCAAGATTTGTAGAAGCTTGGAGTGTAAAACTATGTAAGATTTCTTAAAGTCAATATAGGAATAAAAGTGAACTAAAAACCAAAAAGAAAGGAATATTCCCTGATTGCCACCACAAAGGGTGTGAGGATCTTAGAATAAAAATCCCTGCTCTATCATGAAATAGAAACATGTACTCTTCAAAGTTAGTGTGGGTGTCCTGTGAGTCATAAGAGAATAAAATATGCATGAATAAGTCTTTATGAATATAGCTTGCTGAAATCAAAAAATAAAAAATGTCAGAAATAATGGAGTAGTTGGTGTGGTTGGAGCATGTAAGGATGCCCTTGTATAAATCCAAGTCTCATAACATGTTCAAAATATGAAGGCATCTGATGGTGGGAAAAAGTATCATATGTTGAGTACGTCTTGAACATAAATATCTTGCTATCATCCACCAGTAGAATGTGGCAAATAAATGACTGCATGACTAAAACTTTTAGTCACAACAACTAAAAATGTCTAAATTCTACTAATTTTTTGCAACTCAACTATAAATGAGTAAATAAATGACTAATTTGGTCATTGACTAAAAAATTATTTAATCATACAAAGAAAAATGACTAAATAGTTACGCAAATACAAATGAGACGAAACTTAAAAAAAATATTTCTGGGGAGAGTGTATTCATTGAATATTTCCTCATTTTGTTAGTTGGTAATTAGCCTAGCACTGAGGTGTTTTGGGTTATAGCAGTGACTTGCATGGGCGATAAAGCTTGTTTAGAGAGGACTTGGAGACTTCGAAAAAGGTGGGCAAGGAATTCAGAGTTTGTTGCAAAGAATTTGAAGTCGGCGAGGCCTTCTACAATGAAGTCAGATTTGGGGACACCCTCTGAAGTGAATTCAAAGGTAATTCAAAATCCTCATTACATTAAACACAAAATATATAGCTTTTTGATTGGCAACTTATAGTAGTTACAAAGGCAATTGAGTACCAGAACCATACAGGCAGTTTAGGGTTTAGGGGACTATTTTTTCATTAGTATTGATTCAAAAAATTATTACAGATGGGGGGTTTATATTCATTCCTTTCTGTTACAAAATTTCTTAGTATTGATTACAAAGTCATTCTGTTACATAAAAACCCTACAGGTTTTATATTCGTTCCAAAAATTTCTCCCTAGGGAAGCTACAAATTCTCAGAGAGCTTTCCCAAGCTCTTGGTTTCCTTCTTATAGGGGTGAAGGAATCTACAAGCTTTAGACCTTTCACATTCCAAAAAATGACTTTTCATATACCCACCCCTTAATATGACCTATTACAACTTATACTTTTTGACAAGTCTTAAAAAGACTGCCAAATATATTTTGAATACATATTGGAAAGCATAAAAATAAGAAAAAGACAAAATAGGAGGATGCCCAAGATTTGTTGGTGCCATGTTGATGCTAGCTTGATGCTCATTCTTCCTTTGCATACTTGCCCTGCTTATTCTTCAGGTATTAAATATTGATTCTCCCATTGGTACACTGTGAAATCACTAGGCCACTTATATTCTTGGATCTGGAGCAGGTTGGCCTGGTGATCTTTCCATCTTTGGTCAAGAAACACTTTGACATCAATGATGAACTTTGAATATTCAACATCCAGAGCAATTACTCTATCCAAAATGACATTGAAACTGAGAATATTTATGTTTTGATCTTTTTTCAAGAAATCAATGACTTGAGAAACTGTTTGACCATATTGACTTTTGCATGCATCAAAACCTTTGATCTTTTTATCTTCTATAAAAATGGAAGGAATAAATTGGTGTTTGAAGGTAGCAAAAGAATCAATCTTTGCTTGCATTTTTTGCCTCTCACCATTCACATACTGAAATTCATCCAAGATCATTTTCACTATCTTCTCTGTTGGATTGAGTGAAGCCAGAGCACCTGGATCTCTTTGTAGAACTTTGCATAAGGTCAACAATGTATGGTGTGTAGTTTTCCATTTCTTGTATATTGGATCCAAAATAGAAAGATTGACCTTTAACTGATCAATGGCTTGAGACAAGGAAGAATAACATTCATACACATCTCCCAACTTGTCAACAACTAATTTTACTTTGTATTCCAAAATCTTCTCAAACACCTCCAGGATTTTCAATTTAGCCTCATCCTTTGTCTTCTCATTTTGCTTTTTCAAATCTTCAATTTCTTTCTCCAACTTCAACTTTAATGCATTCAACTGATCAACTGGGACTGTACTATCACTGGTTATTTATGGCATAGGGTCTTGGTATGGCACAATTGCTTGGCTTTGAGAATCACCACCCTTCAACTTCTGATTTAGTTTGACATTTTCAAAATACAACCTATTCACTTCATCATTCATATCAATTTGAGTTTTTTCATAGTCGAGCAATCTTTGCTCCATTTTCTTGACAACAACTTGTGTGAACATTACAGAGTGCACAGTAAGGGTGGTAGCTTCAAGCACTAATGTATCTTGAAATATTTTCACCACAACTATTCCCCTCAACTCCTAGACTACATCAAGCAATCTTGGCTTGTTGGTGTTCTGTCTAGCCTATATTGCTAGAGTCTCTATCTTTGGGTTAAACCCACAAACACTGACACCATCCTCATAATCAAACTCAGAAACCATTATGGGGTCATCTTGATTTCTCACTTGGTCCAACAAAAATGTTTTATTCAATTCAAGGCTAGGGATGATCAACATATTACTCTTCAAAACCATTTGTCTAGTCTCATCAGGGCTGGCATTTATTTCATCAATTCTCAAATCCTTAAAAGTCTGTGTCATAATTTGATCATGCTGAGATTCATCAGCACCCATTTCATTTATTTCCACCTTTTCTTCAAATTCTTTCATCTTCATTTTGAGCCAAAAATATTTGAATTATGGGGTATTGATGAAATCATCATCCTCGATGAACCTTATAGAAGTCACAACCCTTTCATCTTCTTGTAGTTCAAGCTCACCTTGTGCTTGTTCATCCATTCTTGCTTCTGGTTTGTGTTCTTCTATTTCTTGACCAACAAGGCATTGATCAACTTCCTTTTCCTCTCCCATATGCCTCAAAATACTGGCCACCTCCTCAGAGTCACCAACTCCTTTAGTCATTTCATATGGAACCAATAGAGAAACATCACAGTCTTTTGTCTTTTGGTAGGTGGTGAACTAGGAACAACGAGTTCTTTCACTGACATTGCATCTAGACTAGGTTCTTGAATCACAACTCCTATTTGCTTTTTGACAGGGAGGTTGGTAGCCTTTGTAGGCTACTTCTCAGACTTGACATATATTTTTTCAAAATTATCAATTATCAAATCTATTCTTTTCAAAGGGTCCTCTTCAACAAAAAATCCTAAAAAAGTAGGGTTTTATTTTGTTTTGTCATCCTCAATCTTCTTCAAAATTTCCCATTTTATTTTCCTATTATATACCTCTTGAAAAGTGACACAATTTTTGATCACATCCTCATCAAAATTGATTTGATGGGATATCCCCATCCTGGTAAGGTTGACTTGTCTAACAAAGTTCATGTGACCCTCTGGATCACAAACCCTTTCTGTCATTGATTTCAAATAATATTTAGCCTTCAAATAGGCTTGTAACTCCTCCAAGGTATCTACACCAATGTACCATTCACCAAACGCAGTGCAATCTGGAATAAATGTGCCCTTTTTTTTTCCATCACATCTTTCTCCATCCAGAGCATCTGCCACATGAATTCAAGAAAAGTAATTCTGTTTGGCACAAAATTTGGCAACACATGGGTTGGTTGAGTACACCCATATACTCTGATTATATTATGGTTAGGCAAGAAATACCAATCAACAAAGTTATGTTTGTGAACCTATTCTGGCCTATGAGCAAGAGGTCTCAACATTTCTCTGACCTCTTTGGTCAATCTAGGAAAAAGGCTTCCAAGGGATTCATTATTATGACTAAGAAACCATTATGGAACACAACATAGTTACTATTCTGACAATGAGTCTCTCATTTGTAACACAAGCACTATGTAGGCAATCTCTGTCCCTTTTGATCAATCATGCTCAAATCTATCCTTCTAGGCCAATTCCTTCTATTCTGATACAAAATTAAATAACACAATAAAGAATAATATTTGAACTCCATAGGTGTCTTGTTCTCCCTTATTTGTAAAAATATGTCATGTAATTTTTGCTCAATAAATGATGCAAAATCATACTCAACATTAACTTCTGGGCTCTATATTCTCATGTCCACCATCATCATGCCAACTAGCATTCTATCTTGGGCATCAATTTATAACACTTGACACAAAGAAAAATATATCCTTTTGAAATACACAACAAAGTCATCAATTGGAAAAGGCTCAACTGCAGTGGTTGGGATTGAAATCCTTCTATTGTTGGCCCCTTTCCTCATGTATATGGGCAACTCATCACTCCTATGTGTATTTCTCAGATTGGTATATTCCTATTCACTTTTATTCAATTCAAAATTTGTGAGGGCTTGCTTGTTGAGCATGAAGCAATCAATGATGGCATTTCTGTCCATAGCCACTAATGGTAACCCATTTGGCAACTTGATAGTTTTGGTGGCTGGATGATAGTGTTGTGCCAATATCTTGATCAAATCCACATCAATGAATATATTTGGCACCACAAGCTTAGCCAAATTCAAATTCCATGGGTTTGCAATCAGTTCCTATCCATTTTGCTTTTCACAAAAATACTAAAAAAGGTTCCATCCTAAGATAGGGACTCTAGCATCCCGACACCCCTCTGCTACATCTTTGAACAGTTTCTTATACCCTTTATCAACTAAATTTATCAAAATGTCCAACAGTGACTATTGCAATGGCTACTTCTTAGGAATAGGGGGTTCAGTGTTCTTACTTGCAGACTCAGATTTCTTAGGTGCCATAATTTGAACTAGGGTTTTGATAGTCACTTGCTCTACCAAACCAGTTGAAAATAAAGCACAAACTAAATTCCAACTTTTATGAAGAAAGTGATGAGGCATACTTACCCAGTTGGAAGATGGCCAAAGTGCACACACAAAGCTTGAATTCACCATCTACAATCACCATTAAATTTGCTTGAATGATGAAATATAGAGAAATTCCAAATTTTATTCTACTACGGAGCTGGTCATTTCACCATTACTCTAGTTAGTGTCATGAAATTGATAAATCTCAACATTTAAGTCTTTCAAACACATACTGTTGATTTGGTCCAATCTAATAGTTGGGTGGGTACTTCAATCATGGGCATCAATGATAACCATTGAGTGGTGGTGATATAGTCATTTCAACATTGAATACTTTACCACATCACCACAAGACCTATTTACATCTATCATGAGATCACGTGAGCTTCTAGATGGTTATACCACATCTTTCACCACTTATCGCTACCCTGCAAGCCTTGATACACATCATCGCAGGATGGTGGGATACATGTTACCCCTTATACTTCATACCACATTACCACCAACCTTTGATCTAGCACGAGACCACGAGATCCTTTGGTATTCATTTACTATTTACCATATCATCGTAAGCATTGGCTTTAAGTATGACAGGGGCGCAAAACATACTTTATATAACTATTACCACTTATTGCTAGCAAGACCTTCTTTGAATTGTCATGGGGTTTTGGTATGTGTTAGAAAGCTCCTAATAGGGTTCTTGAGTAGAGAATTCATTTGTTGCTATTCATATGTACCTTCTATAATTAAATTTTTGACCTAGAATGTCACATAAAACATATGAAAAATATAGAGTGCGGACTCTAGAGAGTTAATATCTCTAACTATATATATTAGGGTTTGGGTGGCTAATGTCCATTGAATGACCCTTTAATAGTAAGACATTGTGTGATAGAATAATAAAATCAATGAGAATATTGAAAAACAAAATATGTGTCTCATATAATACAAATGATGGGATGACAGGATACATGTTACCCCTTATACTTCATATTGCGTTACCACCAACCTTTGATCTGACCATCATGGGACCATGAGATCCTTTGGCATCCCTCACTATTTACTGTATCACTGCAAGCATTAGATTTAACTATGGTGGGAGTGTGGGACATACTTTATATAACTATTACCGCTTACCGCTAGCCCACAAGACCTTCTCTGAACTATCATGGGGCCCTGGTAACCTGTCTTTATACACCGTAACACTACAAGTGAAGTTTCTACATGTTGCGACGAAGTGATAACTATCTTTTCACTTCCTTTGGTTCCCACACACCCACCAAAGCTATTTGAATGTACTATGGGGTTGCGGTAAGAGACAAAAAACACATCAATGATCAAAATACAAATGTCTTTCACATGGACATGATATGGGATGCTTATGAGTGTCTCCTAGAATAATTGTAAAAGGAATATGGACTCTTAGGATGAATTTTGGAAAAAATGCCTCAAAGAAATGTGGTCTCATGGTGATGGAATGCCATGACAAGCGAATTATTATGGATTGCCATGACATTCCATCACTATGAAACCACATTTATTTGAGGCATTTTTTCAACCAGTTCACTACCTTGTCTATGCCATTGCTTACTATTATGCTTTGATAGATTTTTTCCAAGCATCCATAGCTTGTTCAAAAGCACTTGTTTTAGGCTTTTAGCCATAGCAACAAGATAATGAATTGTTTGATAAAATGCTTTGGTAGGCATGTATGAAAAATGTGGTAACATAGACAAGGTAATGAACTGTTTGAAAAAATGCCTCAAAGAAATGTGGTCTCATGGAATGCCATGACAAGCAAATGCAATTGACAACTGCTCCTAGTTATTAGTTATGCAATGTGAAGTAATTGCATAACTGATTAAATTGATTTTGTAAAAACTATATTGTAATTGAAAATTTGTCATCTATCAACATCTAGTTATTAGTTATGCAATGTGAAGTAATGTTTTGAGTTTGAAATATGTGCAATGTAATGTAATCAGTAATTTGAATATAAATTACAAAAATCTATTTTTTAAAATCTATTAGTTAAACTCTCTATTTTATTTGCTCTCTATAACTATATTGCTATGGAAATGCCATTCAATTAAAAAAATAGTTTTTGTCTCTTAGTCTATATTTTTTTACATTTTTTTAAAAATCTATTTTTTTCTCGATATTTTTAAAAAATCTTGAACTTTTAGTTTGCCAAATTTTTCTCCAAAATATTTGTATTGCTGTGTAGAACATTACAGATGGATCAATGTCAAAGGTTGACTACAGATCAATATCATGCATTTGAAGAGAGAGTAGCCAATGAGAGGGACATGGACAAATATCCATGTCCATGTAATGACTGTCTTGGTGGAAAGGTGAGAAAAAGAAATCTGATTTATCAACATATGATAAGATATGGGCATAGTGGTATATGCCCTTGGGATTATAATTATTATGAAGATATGATACACTTACAGAGTGTGAGAGATGAAGAGGCAACAAACATAGATGAAGTTGCACCAAACATAGATGAAGAGGCACAAACGTTAGATGAAGGGTTTGAAGTTGATAGAATGTTGAATGAGGGTCTAAACAATGATTGGGCCAAGTTGATGGAAGATGCTTTAAAGCCTGTGTATGCTAATTGTAAGTTAAGTCTTTTGACAACAATCCTTCAAATTCTTAACTTGCAAGTGGTGTTTGGTTGGACAAATGAGAGTGTAGATCAGTTATTAGCATTATTAAGTTCATTGTTACCACCTAACTCCACATTGTCAACAAAATGAAGTCAATGTAAAAAGCAAATCACTAAGCTAGGCTTAGGGTATGAAAACATCCACACATGTGTGAATGGTTGTGTTTTATTTTTTAATAATCTTGAAAGTGAGAGTGAATGTTCAAAATGTCATGAAACGAGGTATAGACAAGGGTTGAAATCAGCTGTGGTTCCTAGAAAGGTTCTTTGCCACTTTTTGATAATCGCATGATTAATCCAAATGTATAGGTGCATAGACATTGTTGAAATTATACAATGGCATGCCCAAAATAAGAGCACTGATGGAAAACAATGACATGTGCCTGACTCTAAGATGTGGATGGAATTTGATAATAGATGGCCTGATTTTTATCAAGATCCTCGTAATATAAGGTTGGGTTTGGCTTTACATGGGGTGAACCCATTCTTAGATCAAAGTACTAAATGGTAAATTTGGCCAGTGTTTTTAATAAATTATAACTTGCCTCCATGGTTAACAACTAAACCATTTTTATTAATGCTATCATTGATTATACTAGGAAAGAAAAGAGTGACTTCAGATACAATCAATGCTTATTTAGATCCCTTATATGATGAGCTAATGGAATTGTGGAAAGGAATTTAAGCAATTCAATCTTAAGGAATTGTGAATGGAATTGAAACAATTCAATCCTTATTGTTTACAATTCATGATATTCTTGCATATGGCATATTGTTTGGTCTTAGTGTTCATAGATACCATGGATGTCCTGCTTGTAACTTTAAGGATTTTGTGAGGCACTTAAGAAGTTTGCATAAGTGCATTTATTGTGGACATCATAGTTCCCTTAAAATGGATCATCCACATCATCAAAATAACACATTTCAATGGTCAAGAAGAGAATCGTGAAGCACCATTACTAATAACGGGTGATTAAATTGTTGAAAATAGACAAAAAGAATGTCATTTATTAAAAATGATGGGATTTCTGGTACTAGATATGATCCAAGTAATGAAAGCGGTGTAAAACAGTTGTGCATATTCTATAAGTTGCCATACTTTAAGGATATAGCCATTAGGCATACTATTGACTTTATGCATACTGAGAAAAATATAGTCTATGCTATTATATAAACTCTTTTTGGTGATTTTAATACTATTTCATCACATGAAGACTTTTTACAACTAAAGATTCATCGAAATCTTTGGGTTGAAAAATGTGATGATGAAAAATATAAAAAAACTAGTGATTCTTATGTCTGGACAAAGGAACAACATGCACAATTATTACAGTTGATGTCTCATACTAACTTTCCCACTGGATATGTAAGTAGTAGTATTAGAAACCAAACTAAAATTAATGGCTTAAGAGGCCTCAAGACCTATGAATATCATGTCATAATCAAGAATATTTTACCTATTGTGGTAAATATATCAAGTTTGGAAAAGGGGCCAAGATTAAAAATTATAAGGTTGGGCCTAATATTAAAGAGAATGAGTTTACATGTATTAGATCTTGTGAACTTTGATAGTTTGAGGGAGGAGGTTGTTGAAATCCTTTGTCTATTAGAATGGGAATTTCTACCAATAATATTTAACATTTCTATGCATCTTTTGATACATCTATAATATGAACTAGAGCATTGTGGCCTAGTAAGAATGAGATGGATGTATCCTATATAACGATATATGAAGGTTTTAAAAAAAATGATTCATACTAGGGCAAAACTGGAAGGCAACATGTCTGAGGGATATTCAATGCAAGAGGCCATGGGATTTTGAACATAATATATGAAGGATTTTAAAAATGTCAATCAACGTGTATGGGATGATGACGAAGATGAGAGAGTTGTAGGTGAAGTATTAGAAGGTAATGGATGTCACTTCAAGCTATCACATCAAGAAAGAAGTGTGATACATGCCTATATTCTTCAAAATACATGTTCGTTTGAAAAGTGGCATAGGTAAAAAAAATTTGACACAATAATTTATTTACTCAATTGCATTTACACATTTATATTATTAATCTTACTATTTATACGTTAATATTCTATGTATAAAATATGAAGAAGAGAATCAAGCTTAGATGCAACATCGACCTCAAAAGCGCAAACGTCATGATTTGATTGGAGGTGATTCTTTTCTAGAATTTGAAAAATAGATTGCTAATGCAGTCCATGATGTAAAAGAAGAAAGTCAAGATATAAAAATGGAGGAAAGTGAGCTTTCACAATCTCCACATTTATGGGCTATACTTTTTAGTGGAATGTGGCCTTATGGTAGTCATTTAAGAAAGGAAGAAAAAGACAAAGGAAAGACAAATTGTGATTGTGTTGTTAGTGCTAAATTTCTTCATGAAAATGATAAGAAATTTTATGTTGGATTCATCCAAGAAATTAATCAAGTGATTTTGCTGAAAATAGTCCTGTATTATTAAAATGTAAGTGGATCCAACCATCCGTAGTACAATTTTATGAGTATAGATTTATACTCACAAATACAGGACAATTTTTATCAGAGATGGATGAGCCGTATGTTTCCCCTCTTCAAATGAACCAATCATTTATAATTGATGATGTAAGAAGCCCAAGATGGTCGTATGTCATTCAAATAAAGTCTCATTTCAAATGAAAATTCATGGAAGTTGTCGATATTATCCTTCATGGGAAATAAGTTAATTTACGAGAAACATTCAAAGAAGTGGATGAAGACGATGATGGAGTGTTTGAAGAAGAGATTTTTATTACCAATGAAGATATTGGGAGAGAGAATGTATTTCATGTCATAGATGAGGATGAGGAAGAAAATCAAGTAGATGCAGACATGAGTGATCAGGACTCATAATTGTCAATATCTAGTTGAAATAAGGGATAGTCATATTGATAGTCTAATACCTATAATTGTAAACATCTTGGTTTTTTACTGCAAATTATTTTTAATCTATAAATTGAATTATTTTTTAAGCTTCCATTTACAATTATCAGTAGATTGAAAAGTCAACACTTATCAACTTATGAACTCAATAAAGTTTTATTGATTTAAGTCATTGATTTATACATTATTGTTTATTTGGACTTCAAAAAATGAGGAAAATGACTATAAGGCACAAATTAGTTGATGATAGTGATCATAATGCTGAAATTTCATTGATATATTATGAGCGCTTTCATAGAGAATGGTCAAGAATAATGAATATTTATTGTGTCTTGGTTTGACAAATAGGCAAGTTGTAAAACCACTAAGTAGTATATTATTTGTTTAATAGTGTTTAATGTAATTTTAAAAGCAAGATCTTTATGTATATAAGACATAATATGATTTTTTTTTTGTTTTATGGGAAAGAAAAAGAGTGCAAAAAAAAATGCAGAGAAAAAACAAAAGGAAAGAAAAGATACAATGCTGCCATCTTGTAGAAGCCAATGCATTTGTGATTCAATAAATGCAGTTGGTGAAAATAATAGTTGTGATGATGTGCAGCTTGATATAGCATATGGTGATGTGCAACATGATATAACACATGGTGATGTGCAGCCTGATATAGCACATGGTGATGTGCAACATCATGATGATCTCTTAGCACAAAGTCTAAGAGAGATTATTGAAAAAAATCAGAGCAAAAGAACAACAGGTCTTCAAATGATTTATTCAACATTAAAGGATATGTTTGAATTGAAATCTGTGGAGACCGATACTGGTCTACCTACTCATGCCACACTTGATGTGGCCAAGGATCATGAAGTTCCAATTAATGAAAGTCATGAAGAGAGACCGCTTGCATCTGTTGTGCCTCAGAGTGCACCTATTACATCTAGAACTTTTGATGGAAATAGCGGATCAACCAAAAACAATGGTAGTGGTTTAATAGAAGATGTGTCTGTGTTTGTGAAAAGACAAAGATTGAGTCAAGATTTGTATAAATCTACAGAGAGGAATGTAAAAGAAAGAAAATTAGAAGGCAAGAAGCCATTCTTGGTTGAGGTATCAAAAGATAGTGAGCCCATTGGGCCAAATGTTGTAAAGTGGGCCTCTGAGTTGGGTGTAAGATGTAGGGCCCATTTGGATATTTGAAAATCAAGTTTTGTAGAGAAAGATCCATGAATTGTGGAAAATGTTATACAAAAAATGGAAAATGCTTTTGAGACTACTGGTGGACAAATCTCTAAAAAATATTACAAGCAAAAGATGAGAATTTTGATGAACAATTTTAGATACAATTACAAAAAAATAATCATGGAGGGAAAAGAGAGGTTAGACTCCACTCAATCTCCCAAACAGTGGGAGGCATTGAAAGAAAGTATGCATTCTAAAGAATATTTGGCAAAGAGTAACATAGGCAAGAGAGTAAGAGATATTGTGAGGGCTGAATATACATTTGGCCGAGGTGGGTTGTAGGCCAAAATGGATAAATTTGCAGTACGTGTATCACTTTTTGGTTCAATTTACATTATGTTATTTATTTCAAAATTTTTATTGAACTGACTATATCTTGAAATTGACATTGTATTTTAGGTGGAAACTAGTAATAGAGAACCAGGTCCAAAATATATTGTCAATTATATGGTAGCACTAGATCGACCTAGTAAATCTAAGAGTGGGATGAAGTAGAAATCTAGTTCATCAACAAAGATTTCATAGCGATCTATTAAATGCCCAGTAGGAGTCTCTCTAGATCATGTCAACTCAGATGAAAGGTACCAATAGGTAATGAGTTGCATATTTGGTCTCACTCAACAAGTTCCACAATTGGTTGCCTTCATTAACCCTATAATTTTTGCATGAAATGAACATAAATCCATAGATTCAATTGGGGTAAGAGGCTCTATTGATCTCATTTCTTCTTGTTTGGCAATTCTGTATACAAATGCCTCTTAATATGTATATTTTTGAAATCTAAGCATAGGAGAATCCAACCTAGTTTCTTTATTGTTAGAGTGATCTAGAAAATGTTATTTTCGACAAAATTATAGCTTGCAATCTTTACTTGAATATTGAATGCTTTGTATACTTTTTTGCATGATGGTTAAACCACATGCAGAGCTATTTTATCAAAGAAATAGGAAAACAAAAATGCCTTCATGATGTCAATAGAGCTACCATTATTGATAGTGATCATGATGAACTGGACAAGAATGTACAACATAATCATCATAGTTGTGTTGAATTAGTTGAGGTAATATAATAGTTGTCAGTTATCTGTCCCAATGTTTTGTCATTCTTCATGCTTAAAATGTTTTATATCTCAATATAATATGTATTTTTTTTAATTTTTGTAGACATTTATTGATAAAGTCCAAGAAGGGGATAAAGTCTAGGTGTTGGATCTATTTGATGTTGCTGCTATGGGCATTGGGCAGATTCACTCACTATCTATTGTACGTGGAGTCAAATTGAAAGGAACATGAGATGCAAATGTAAATATTTTAAAGGTCACAAGTAACATACCCCTCAATTATGAAGACAAAATAGATGGAGCTGTCTGTCTGAAAGAGAAAGAAGGGACCTCCAAACAATGGCCACTAAAATATTTGAAAAAAATGACATAGTTGATGTTTATCATGTACTAATTGTTAGACAACTTGGCCCACTGCTTTATACAATAGTTTGAATGTGTTCATGTTCAAGAATATTCTTAGTGTTTTTTGTCTGTTTTGGAGCTGTATAAGCAAAAAAAATCATTGTAACTCAATTTTCTTAGTCACAACACTAAGAAACACACTATGTATTAACACATTTTCCAAATCAAAGACACATATTTTTGTCTTTTATCTGTTGTAAGAACACCTTTTATCAATAAAATTTTAGTATTTTGCCTTCTTAATAGCTGTTTCATTATGTGCATATGAATGATTTATTATGTTTTTGTGTGTTTTATGTCATATGTTTCTTGGCACCTATATCTAACACCCAAACATTTATTAATTCATCCTGAGTTTCAAATTCGAGTAAGCTATATTCCCTAATGTTGTAAATGTTGATTCATGAGAAATATTCATGGATTCATCATAGTCATGCTCTACATATTGAGAAAAATAATATTTATGCATTTTATGTGGTCTATGAATAAAATTAAGGATCACTGCCATATAACATGGGCCATATAAAAGTCTCATGGCCACATGAATCTATGACTATTGTTAGTGCTGTAATTGGAGGTGACATAATTAGTTTCTGACAAATTAGAGCTAATTTTCTTGTGCCTTATATTAAGGTACTATTATTACTTAATTGGAGGTGACTTAAGCAATCTGCAGCCTAATTGGAATTAACTTTCTTGTACTTAATATTATGACTTAAATTTTTTCATACTCTTGTCAGCTATAAAGTAATGAAGAATTTAATGGAGTCTTAATCAATATGGTATGTGACAAATCTAAAATAGGAGTCTAAAATTTGACATCTCTCTACATTTTTTAGATAGATATATTTAAAATATCTGTACTACTACTACTACTTATGCATCCAATGGAAGCTGAAAAGATACCCCCAACTGTAGAATGTAACAATTAAAACAATGTAATGGGTTCTGTAATCATCATTTTTAATACATATTGAAGGTTTTCTAAATTATTCTTTCAATAAGTGAGCATTTACAATTACATTGATAATATGTTTTTGATATTATAAGTCTGTAAAGAGGGTGCAGAGCCCAAGTACAAAAAGCCCAAGGAGGAACAAAATAGGCTAAAGGCCACTAACAACCAAAAAATAATAGATAGACAAAAGTAAAACAAGAAACAACAAATAAACTAAGGATTAAACATAATAAAAATAATAGTTTTTGATCAAATCTTTCCAATATTCTTTGATGAACTTGAGAAGGTCCTTTATGCTAGCAATTTTTCCTTCTATATCTTTATCTTATTCTAGGAGGTCTTGTAGAATCATTAGGGAATAAGCCACATGGTGGATAAATTTTAAGAAAATAGTGGTTAACGCCTTCATTTTATTCTGAAGGGAGTGCAAACCATTCTTCCCTTCATTCAACTTCCTTTCAATCTAGCTATCCTCTTCACTGGTATCCATGAAATCCTCCTTGTTAGAATCATAAGTGGAGTCATTCAACTCCTCAGAATAACTAGTTCCCTCCTCCAATTGTTGATCAAGAGTGGGTTTATCTTTTAATTTACCTGCTTCCTCTCCCTGATCTAAGGTAGAGGGATCATCCACAGTCTTTACCAATGA
This sequence comes from Torreya grandis, assembly GCA_037957365.1. Taxonomy (NCBI): domain Eukaryota; kingdom Viridiplantae; phylum Streptophyta; class Pinopsida; order Cupressales; family Taxaceae; genus Torreya; species Torreya grandis. The sequence continues at coordinate 3,649,040 of JARHVA010000853.1, read as the reverse complement.
AATTTTTTCCCCTACTAGTCTGTTGGATCTCTTGATATTCATCAAATTTCTTTCCATACAGCTCTAAAATTTATTTCCAAGGCCTCTAGGTGCTCTTTATCATTGACCAAATTGTGAGGTTCCACCCCCACCACTTTATTGTTCTTACTCTTTCCTTGATTGATCTTCTCAGAATTGATCTGAATAATTGATTTCCTCTTTTTCTTGCCAAAAAAAGAAGGGTTATTTTTTAGCTCCCACAACCCTTCGATAGCCAGAGAGTTAAAAGTGTCAGGGGATCTAAAAGTCATAGTTATCAGGGGGGACAACCAAATCCTAATCTGAGAGGGAAAAAGCTTTCAAACTTAGGGGATAGGTTTATAGAGGGGGGAACAAGGTTCTTGGAAAAGGGTAGGGAACCATGAGGACCCATAGAACCAAATCTGACACTCAGGGGAGTGTGATCATCAGGGTCACTATCATGGGAACTATCTAACACCTATGATTTTAAAGGCTTAGAGGGACATAACACAAGGGGAAAGTGATAAAGCTTAAAGATAAGACCTTGGTGGAGCAGAATGGTTGAGGTAAATAGTTTTTTTCCAAGGAATTTTTGATAGACTTAATAAATGTCTCCAAGGATGATAAAAGGAAGAAGGAGAAGTTAACAAATATATTGTGATGAAAGTGATTCAAAAGAGGAAAATGGTAATGATAAAAGCACTTAAAATGACCTTCAACGATAAAATATTTCATGATGGTGAAGCATACTTTATCCCAAAGGTTAAACAAGCTCTCTCTATCAAAGCCTCCTTATAACTTCATCGATGCTTCTCCTTCAATGAAGAATTTTTCAACCATTTTAGGTCTTGAAATTTGGTGAGTATTTTCAATCTTCTTTGCTCGCAATGTAAACCTGTGGCCTTAACAATTGACTCCTCACTAAGAACAAACTCTATACCTCCAACCTAAACTTTATGGTCACCATTCTAGCTCGAAGCAAACTGGATGGAGATGTTCTCATCATATCTATTTAGACATTCAAGAAAATGAGAAATTACACCTTCATAACATATACTCCAGAGCATAACATCCATTTTGGTTTCATCACATGATAACGACTCAGTTCTGACTCTTTCTCCTCCCATGACTATTAAAGCTTCATTAAATTATTGCATGGCTGAAAAGGGACCCAGACCAAAATGAATTTCCACCACCAAGGATTAACATTAAAAATTGAATCAAACAATCTAGAAGATTTAAAATCCCACACCCTATCTTTAGTAAAATTCAAGATGATTAATGATTGTACACATGTGAAAGAGCTTACCAAGATTTGCTGTGCGAGAACGTGCCTTAAAGAATTGAGGCTACCTCGTGTGATATTGATTTTATTTGAGTCAAAATACTCAGAACAAATGTGATGAAGAGTAAAAAATGATGATGAATGAAATTAGCATGAATAAAAATGACTAAATATACTACCAAATTGATCAAAATGATGATTAAAATTAATGAATAAATAAACTACCAATGGATAGAAATAAGTGAATAAAAATGACTAAATAAGTGACCAGTTAACAATAATTAATGACTAAATATATTAGTGAATAAAAATGACTAAATAAGTGACCAAATTACAACAAGTAATGGCTAAATATACTAACAAATCGATCAATCAAAACAACCAATAAAATAACTAAAAATGGTTGTCATCAATTTGGTCACATTATAAATAACTAGAAATAAACTACTAATGGTGATGTGATCATGTTTGGTCATTTATATGCAATTTTTAGTATTTTTTAAAATCATACATTGCTCTTTTTGTATTAGTGATCTCATGGAGGAATAAATAATATGGAAGTAAGAACCGATGGCAGAGATGAGGGGAGGAAATATTCGAACAGGTCTTGGGTGGGAAGGATAATAATAGGAGGGTGAGCTAGTTGACCCAGGTTCGGATCAGGATGATGAAGGTGATACTCTTATGAGTTCTATTTAGAAGTGTAGTAGAATCTATGTTGCTTAGAAGGGGTTTGTGGCCCATTTTTAGAGCAATGGCTTTAGATGGGGGTTCAAACATGGGGTCAACCCCAACTTTATTTGTGGAAAGAGAGCTTCACCTTTTTTTTGACTGGTATTTGATTTCTCTAATAATATCCCACCAGTTATTAAGGGTAGTGTGAACTAGGATAGGGGTATACTAGCTTTTTCATGATTAGGCTTACAAGAGAGCAAAAATAGTGCAGTCCCTTTATATCCTCAACTCTTTACTTCTTATTTTTTGCCTCTCCTAGATTTAGGTAAGATGGTCACTATTTTATTCAAGAATGCTGGATGTGTTTCATATTTTGGGTTAGACTCAAAACCTAGACATACAACCACAATTCATAAAAGGAAACACTAATTTTGCATGATGGTTGTCTATAAAATCTTAACTTGGATTTATTTCTAGATGGGCCAAATGATTGATTTATGCCTTCTTTAGATTAAGGCTTTGTGGTACTTTATTATTTGGACCTGAGAGTATTATTTTTATTTAGTTCGGGGCTCTACTTTGGGGAAAGATTTACACCCAAACAAAGTTGGTAGGCCTCAATTAGGGATTTGCTTGGTTGGGCTGAGTCATTTACGTTCTGGGTGGGAAGACCAAACTTGTCGGTTGTTTTAAGATTGTGTGCTATAGAATGAGACCCTAGTAGGCACCATGCGTTACTTATTGCTAGTTGGGGAATCTATATTTTTTCATGATAAAACCCTTTATTTTTTATTGGTTTACTAGTTGGAGGATCTAGTTTAAATTTGTTCAAAACCCTCATTATGGAATTTTCAATTTTAGGGGTCTGATTCAAACCCCCTATATGCTATACTTTGATCCTTAGGTGTAAGGATTTTTTTCATGTTATTTCAAACATGTTTGAGGGATCCTATGAAAACCCTTGAGTTGTATTTCTATTATAGCTCAGGTTTATTGAAAGTTTTACCTTTTAGTGAGCCTATTTTAGTTATTTTTGTATCTCATCTATTTTTTAGCTATGTTTATATCATGTCATAGCTTGATTATCTCATTTATGTAGACTCCATAGTAACTGGGCATGTTTGGCCCTGTTTGCTTGCTCCATGCCTAGGGTATGGGTCAATAATTCAAAAAAAATCTACATTTTATTAATAATAATAAAAATAAAATAGTATGGAAGTGTCTATGGTCTTGATGTAGAAGTAATAATGGATAATATCTTCCCCACTTTTAGATGTGGCAAACTTGTGAAGCACATATCTCAAAATAAAATATTACACGTATCATGTGTAAGATAAAAAATAAAAACAATAATGTATAACATAATAAGATGTCATCATGAAACCTTGTATGTCATAGATAAATGGAGCCACATAGGCTTTATGTGTAAGCTATATAAGCATAATTATAGGATGCTTCAAGTAGGCAAAGTATAAGAAATATAAGCAAAATAGAAAACATGCCCATCATTAGAAAAGTATAATCAATGAAGTATTTAAGTAATATGTCCCACTAAAAACAATGTAGTTATATTTATCAATGTAGAGTACATACATGAAGCCTTGCCCCAATAGATGCATAATAAACAATCATTGAAACATAGGAAAGTAATAAAAAAACATTACATGATATGGATCATAGAAAACAAAAGAGAATTGCTTATTATATGGATCATGACACTAATCATATAGCAACATTGAATAAATAGAGTAAAAAAGGAAGTCAAACTAATCATGAAGTAAACACACCACACACAAAGTAAATAAATAAATCACAATAAACAATGTCACACACTAAGTGCACATAAAATAGAGTAATCAAAACACATAGAGTAAACAATAAAAAGCATATGACAAAGCATATAATGAAATAAAATAATATACAACAAACATTAATCAAATAAGATAAACACATAAAATAATAACCATATACATAAAACACATTAGACATACTTGAATCAAGACAACATAAAAGAAGTACATTATACACCAAACTAATAATAAAATAAGAATAAATTCAAAGAAAGTACAACATGAACATGAGAATACATGCAATCAATGAGCACATAAAGGTAGTTAACAATATGAAATATAGATTAGGGTACATGATATCACATGAAAGTCAAGTATGATAAATGAAATCACAAAAAATAAAACCTAAAACACTACTAGGAGATAAGATCAAAATCTCCTTAGAGCAAGCATGAAATGTGGCCCCAACCTATTCTAAATCCACAATCATATGTCTATACATGTATATCCAACATATATCTAAAAAATTCCATCAATAACATGTGTATAAGAAATATAACCTCCATCAATAGGCATATAATCATGAATGTACCACTCTACATACTAATCACGACTCAAAGATAAAGGCAAATAAATTTTAGAAGACATGACACAATCCAAGGAATCATCCAATCACATAAATAAAAACCAAACAAAAAGCTCAAAAAGGAAAGGAGAGGGATCCATACTAACCTATAACTTCCATGAGATTTATGTGTATCATGTGCAAGTTAGTGCAAGACTATGGGATGGGACATAACAAACACATGAAAGGGTGAAAAACAACAGGAAACTAACATAATAAACAAGAGGAAAAGGTTAGAAGAATGAATAAGTATGTAAAAAAATAAGGAACCATAAGAAGTGAAAAGAACAAATAAAAGTGACCTGGACAAATATAATAAATAAGACAGTGAAGGAAAATAAAAGACCACCAATGAAAGCTAAGAAAGAAGAAGATAGCTCAAAACTAAAAAAAGATCAAACATAATATGTAGGAAAGCGAGAAGAACTTGGAAGAAATAAAAAACCCAACCAATGAGCATGAAAGGTGCTTCCACCCAACTGCGATTCCATACTCATATTTATGTACTTGTAGATCCTGCATCTATCTCAACAATGCCACTAGTAACATATTTATAAATAATATAAACAATATCAATGGTAGATAATCATGAATATAACAAGTTAAATACCAACCACAACTCAAATATAAAGGCAAACAAATTTTATAAAACATGACACATTCACATAAAGGAAAACTAAAGGCAAAACTAGAAGAGGAAAGGACAGGGATCCCTATTAACCTAAAAATTCCATCAAAAATATTTGTGCTATGAGGCATGTGGCCTGAATGTATAATGTGTTGTCATCATGTGGAACTTAAAGTAGGATTTTGGGATGGGACATCTGAAATAAATAGCTAACACAATAAGCAAGAGGCAACAACTAGGACAATGACATATTATGTACATGAATAATGAACCATAACAAGTGATAAGAATAAAGAGGAAAGAGTTGAAACACGTAGACAATAAAGAAACTAGTGAAGGCAAATAAAATACCACCCATGAAATCTAAGAAAGAAGAAGTAGACTCAAAATTCAAACAAGATCAAATAAAAAACATAGGAAAGCTAGAAGAACTTGGAAGCAATAAAAAACTCAAGTGGGTAACAAATACAAAATAAGGCTATAAAATAAAAAAAGATTCTAAAAATACACATGTCAAACAAGGAAAAAAGAAGGACAAATAAAGTAAACGGATAAAGGAAAAAGTAACTCAAGAGAAAAGAAATATAGAAAAGTAAACTATGTACAAGAAATAGAGATAAATTGGGTGCAAACATAGAGGGTTATAAAGTAAGTATAACTAATAATATTATATGAATCATCATCATATTGTATATAATTATAAGCAGTCATATCATCAAGAATAAGATCAAGATTTTTAGGCTCCCATGAGTCTAAGAAAGATAATATATTACCATCATCATTGTTATCACCATTATAAATGTCTCCAATATAATCATCATCATGGCAATCATAATTGTTGTAAGCATATATGTTTTTCATTATATCTCCTTGTATAAAAATATATTTTATTATCAAAATGTTAACTTGAAAAATTGGATCCTTTATAGGGGTTTTTGTCTTGTTTAGGCATAGGAAGTTTATTAGTGTGTTCACATTAGGCTTGTTGTTGTCATGATTTACTAGTCTATATATTATTCATGTACACACTAGAAAATGGTTAAGTTCCACTTAGGTAAATTTAGTTAGTTATCATTAAAAGTGTGGATCATAATGATACACATAATATCTTGTGATAATTAGTCATGTGATTCATGCACATGATTGTACATGAGTTATGGTGTGTAATTCCACCTTGTGATGTTTTAGTTTCAATTTTCATGGTGTGTAACTCCACCTTTGTGATGTTGTAACTTCACTTCTCATGGTGTGTAACTCCACCTTTGTGATGGTTCAATTCCACTTCTCATTAGATATTTTTAGTAGTATTCCTTATTATATATATAGGGGATTGTATATTTTAAAATCAAGTTGATTAATATAATTCTAATATCATGAATTATTCTCTATGTGCACTTGTGGAAGGTTTATTTGGCTTATGAAAGTTTCCTAAGACTATCAAATATTGTTCATTATTCCAATATGGTATTAGATTAGTTATCCGATTAAGCCCCTTCTTGATGTTATTTATCCTTTGGTGTTATGGATTTATGATCTTGTTTTAAAACTTCCACACATTTATATAGGTTTATAAGACATTTTTATCCACTTAATATTCTAGGTTCTAAATAAACCCATGCAGGTTTTTTTGGTTTGGGAAATCACCCTTTTGGGCTATTTTTAGTGTTTTTTCCAAATTTATGAAAAAATTACATTTTTTTGGGATGTGACATGAATATTTTAATAAAATAAAGGAAATTTAAAAAAAATTGGTTTTTTTCACTATATATATATATTTTGGTGATTTTTTGAAGTTGGGGACTCCTAAAAAGATAAGGGTAAGAGGTGTTTTCTACAGATTCCTTGTTTTTTAAAAAAAAAAAAAAAAAATTATTGTAGGCTAGAGATCCTCACTTATTGTTTTGGATTATTCACTTCACGAGATTTCCAGAAAGTCCAAGTTTGTAAATATTAGGAAAGCATTATTATTGTGGAAAATTTTAAAGGTTAATAGGCTGTTCAAAGGCTTTTTTTGGACCTACACACACTCCAAAGGCCATATATTTTGGTTTGGAATGCTTGGGAGGCTCCCTTTTTTTGGAATTGTAGTTTTGATGTTAATGTTGTGGAATACAATACTTATTACTTTCTATAATTGATTATTAATAGAGACACACTTTCATGCTATGGAACACTATGGGATACTTCATTTAAACACCTTCATGAACTCATATCTTGAGGTCTATAAGACTTTCTCACTTATAATTTTTTTTAAAGTGATTATTATTTTTGTTTAGGATGAATATATTTATGTATGTGTTTTATTCACTCTATATGGAATTATAGATCTATCTATATTTTCCTCTCTTTTTTCTTAAATCTAGCATTGAAACTCACTATGATATTATAAGTAGTTGTGAGAGATTGTAATTCTATTTTTTAGTCTCACATAATTAATGTTTTGGGGGATTGTTATTGCATTATTTGTTACATAATATATATTCTAGGGGGGTTACAAGGCATAATTTAAGTACCCATTGTCTCTTACTTTTGTTCCATTTCATTACTTTGTGGGTTGTCCATTTCCTCTCATTATGACTCAATCTAAGAATATTGAGCTCTCAACACTGCATAATTTTCATACCAATCAAATAAAAGAGTTTTCCAAGATCTCTAAATAGTTTTCATGCAATCAAGTTGAATCTTGTGCGACATCATGAGATCTCTAAAAAACACCTGATATTTATAATAAGCCATGAAATCCAAAATGATACAATTGAATTCTTCATTAACCTTCCAAAAAGAAAAAGTATAGAGAAAATTAGGGTAACATAAGGAAGCATCTAATTTTCTTATTAAATAATTAATATAAAAGATAAGGACCCTTTATAACTAACCTAAGGAAGCTTTGACTTGCCATATGATCATGTAGGAAAAACCTAGTGGGAAAAATCACTACACTAACACCCCCCTTAGGCATAGCTTAGGTGAGATGAGAATTGGGTCCCAAAATTGAAATCTTGATGAGGTACCCAAGTACATAGTGATGAACCTCCATAGGAGGAAGAAGAAGGTGGAGCAACCCTAACCCTAATGAGAGCTCGTAGATGAACAAATTTACTCTCTGTGAAAGACTTGGTCAAAATATCCACAATCTGCTCTAATGTTGGACAGTATCAAAGATCAATGACTTAATCATTGATAAGCTCCCTAATGAAATGCATTTGAATCTCTATATTCTTGGTCCTTTGATGGAGAACTAGATTCCTATAAATCTAGATAGTGCTTTGGTTGTCACAGTAGATGATTGTTGGCTTATGAAACTGGACACCAAACTTAGTGAGAATCCCCTAAAGCTAGATTGCTTCAGTGTTGGCATTAACAACCCCCCTGTATTCTACCTCTGTAGAGGATAAAAAAATTACATGTTGCTTCTTGCTTAACCAAATTATTGGACCCAAACCAAGTGAGAAACTGTAACCTAAAGTGGACTTTTGACTCTGAATATCTCCAACTTAATCTAAATCTATGTATCCAATCAAATCAACCTCTGTTCCTACTTTGTAGTGTATCCCATAGTTGTGTGAACCCTAAATGTAGTGAAGAATCTACTTTGCTACTTTTTAGTGTAACTCTCCTGCATAAACTGGGAGACCAAACCAACTAGATAGGATATGCCAGGTCTAGTGTGTGTGAAATATATAAGATTGCCCATGAGTTGCTGATACGGTGTTACATCAATGAGCGGTGTAGGCCAATCAACCTCAAGCTTCACACTAGACCATAAGGTAGTATGAGCTGGCTTAAAATTAGCAATGTTAAACCTTGTAATCAAATTAATAGAATACTTGGATTGTGATAAAGTTATCCCAAAATTTGACTGAATGATTTCAATCCTGAGAAAGTAGTGAAATAATCCCATGTCTATCATTGAAAATTTGTCTGATAGTGTAGTTTTCACTACTAATATGGATGATCATGAGCTCCTTGTAATTAGTAAGTCATCCACATAGAGAACTAGGATAAAAAAATCATCTTGCTACAAGATGTAGACATTCAGATTTGAGTGGCATCTGGTGAACTCAACTGTGAGGAGAAAGGAGTCCATATTAGCATACCATGCTTGAGGGGATTATTTAAGTTCATAGATATATTTCCTAAGTCTACAAACCAAGGAGGTATCTTCCAAAAAGACTTATGGTTGCTCCATATATATCTCTTTCTTGAGGTCACCATGTAGAAAAACACTCTTTATGTCCATTTGGTAGAAATCCCACCAATGTGTAGCTACAATCGATCAAGTGAGTCTTATAGATGTCATCTTGGCTATAAGAGTAAATGTCTCAGTTTAGTCTATGTCAGGCACCTCAGAAACCCCTTTGAAACTAGACAAGCTTTGTACTTATCGACTGACCCATCTACACCTTACTTGGTCCAATAAACCCATTTACATCAGACTAATTTTATTCCTTTAGAAAGATGGACCAAGTCCCGTGCTTTGCTTCTGATTAGGGAACTGTACTCTTCCTACATAGTAGAATCCCATTCTAGAATGCTAGATGCCTCATGAAAGGTTTATAGATCTGAGATAATGGCCAAGTAGGCATGTGGAGTCTCCTAAAAATGTGATCATGTCTACCTTGTATTTGATGGATTTCCAACCCATCTTCCAACAATTTGAAGTGTATGTATAGCTTAAATAGGACCAAAATTATATGAGATTACAAAATTAGGAGGTGATTCCTCATCATTTATAGTGTCAATATGACATGGAGGAGGAATATCCTCATCACTACTCTCATCACTTGAACTTGAAGAATAAGAGTCATCCTCATCATCAAGATGATCTTCAGGTGGATCTATGTCACTATCTAAAGTGGAATCAATGTTTAGTGAGAATTTTGAAGAGTTTGGAGTGACAAGATTATGTTCAAGTGGGTCCTCATGAAACTTGACACTCCTTTTAATGAACAACTCATGAGTTTTAGGATGGAGAATCCCATATCCCTTAACACCCTCTGCATACCCCATAAATATGCAAGATTGACTCTGAGGGTCTATTGATTTACATTTATTCTTGGGAATCTGAGCCACTATTGGTGATCTAAACACTCAAAAGTGATCTATTGCAAGCTTGTGATCATCGCAAGCTTTAAAATGAGTGATTCCCTTCAAGGCTTTATGTGTAACTTAGTTTTGAATGTAACACACATAGTTGATTACTTCAGTGCAATACTAAGGATCAAGAGACTTTGATTGAAGCATGTAGTTTGCCATTTCCTTCAAGGTATGATTATTGCATTCAACCACACAATTATACTAAGGACTATAAGGAACTATGTGTTGCATCTGAATCCCCTTTGATGTGCAAAATTGATCAAACCTATTGTTGACATACTCCTTTCCATTGTTAGTCCTTAAGATTTTAATGGAACATTTTGACTACTTTTCCACAAGTTCTTTAAATTCCTTAAAGTGATCAAATGCCCTAGACTTATTTTTGAGAAAAATCACCTAGGTTTACTGTAAAAAGTCATCAATGAATGTGAGCATGTATCTTGTCTTGTTGAATGAAGGTTTTGGAAATGGTCCTGCTAAGTCACTATGGATTATCTCTATATTTTGTTTAGCTCTCCTTGCTTTGCCCTTGTCATATTTCTCTTTTGGATTCTTACCAAGACTGTAACCATTACATAGGCCATCTGATAATTTGACTTTAGGAAATCTTGAAACCATGTCGTAATGACTGAGTTACTCTAGGTAATAATAGTTTAAATGGCCAAACTATTCATGCCATAGTGTGCTCACTCCATTTGCATGAGTAAGCAATGAAATTAAGGGCTTATTTGGGGCAAATTGTAAGAAGGTATGTAACTTATACTGATGATTATCCTTCCCATAAGCAATTGTGGTGTCACTGTGTAATTCCTTGATGACCACTGAATCAAGTGTGAACTCAACTCACTTCCCTACACCTATGTGAGTGATTTGATATACTGACAGAAGATTGGTAGATAGTGAAGGAATAAGCAAAACATCATTGAAGGTCTCATCACTTACTTCTATCAATATTTTACCACTAAATTATACCAAAGTGTCATCACCCATGAGAATTGAAGGCAAATAACATGGCTCTATATCTAAAAATAGATCATTTGAGGAGACCATGTGATTGGAAGCACCCGAGTCAATAACCCAAGTTGAAGGATGAGAAGCTACTACACCAAGTGCCTTGCCCTTATTTTTACCCTTTTTGTTGTCATTACCTTTTGAAAAATCTTGTGCTAATGTGTTCTAAGATGAGGATTCAGGAACACTGATGTTTTTCTCCTCAAGCATCTTAGGCAAGGTATCAATCTTCTTTTTCATGCACTGAGATTAATCATGCCCAAGTTTATTATAAAAGTGGAATTTGAATTTCTCCTTCTTAGGTTTCTTTATTGAGGAGGACTCATTTGATGATGAATTAGGCTTGGCATTTTATTTTTTATTCTTCTTGTGATCATGATCAGGTTTAGATTTTTTCTTCTCTTGTTTGCCACTGCTAGAAGGCTTCTTCTTATCCTGATTGACAATTAAGGCATGTGATTTTGAAGAATTCAATGCACCCATTTGAACCAAATTATATTTCTCCCAAGTTATATTGGAAGCAAACTCATCAATGATGGCATTTTTCAAGTAGATCCGAGAGTACATTTGGTACCATGAAATGTAGAGACAAAAACTGAATAGTCATGACCTAGTTTTACAAGGATGGATATAATCAACTAGTTATCTATTTTTTCAATGCCACATTGTTTAAACTATAATATCAGGGGTTTGAAATTTGTAAATAAGTCTTATAAGGTTTCATAGTCACCTATGATTAATGTGATGAGCTCATTCTCCAATTCATGACCCCTCATGATGTCTTGCACTCCAAAAAGCTTGTCTAGGATTGTCCAGCCTTCATTCAAAGTTTTTATAGATTCAACATGAAATAGAAGGTTGGGAGACATTAAAAATCATATAAACCCATAGGCCTCATCACATCTATTTTACCACTTAACCATTTTTACATCTGTAGATGGCTCAATTTCCTCATCTATAGTAGTCTGATAGAGTATTTTACCTCTCAAAGTGAGTTGTATTTTAGACTTCCATTTTAGATAGTTAAATGGTGTGAGTGGTTTGATGTTTAGATCCATTAGTATATATTAGAATGAGATAAATTTCAAAATTGAAATGAAATAAAAAATAGAAAGAACATAATATAAGTACCCCCTAAACTATCAAGAATACCCCCCTTGAAGTTACAATGCACACACGCTCAGTCTTGGACATTGGGCATAGAGAATGCATATATGAGCAATCAGTGTGAGAAAATATGAGAGGAACATCAGGAATTACCGATAATGCATCCAAGAGGAAAGTTACAAAGGTTTGAAGAGAGTTTTAAGCTATTACACCATGTAAAAAATGGATGTTATAAAAGTCTTAAAACAATGTCACCAATGTATAGAGCTCAAGAAAATATGCACTTTCAAAAAATATGGCACCCAAAAAGGAGCTACAGATTGAAAGTTAGAGAACTTACTAGTTCTTACTCGCGCATATTCGTGGACCCTTTCCAAAATTAATTTTTTTTCTATACTTGTGTTTTTTCTTCTAAAAATCCAAAAAAGGAAACAACTTTAATCTATTTCTTCATTACCTTCCACCTGAAATTTGACGTTTCCTTGAACGTCACACGAGTTTATGTAGTTGTTTAACTTTGGGTTTTTGTAATTGCATTACTTATAAAAAGTAATGAGTAAAAGCTCCTTTAAAACCCAAATGGGTCTTCTACTATAATTCAAGTTCTTCCAACTACTTGACTTATTACTTATAAAGCAAGTAATGAGTAATAAGTAGTCAACCTCCACAAACCCAAATGGGTCTTGCTTAGTGTAAATCAGGTTCTTCAAACAACATGATTTATTACTTATAAAGTAAGTAATGAATAATAATTAGTCAACCTTCACAAACCCAAATGGGTCTTGGTCAGTATAAATCAGGTTCTTTGAACATCATGACTTATTACTTATAAAACAAGTAATGAGTAATAAGTAGTCAACCTCCACAAACACGAATGGGTCTACCCAGTGTTGATCGAGTTCTTAGAGAAGTAAGACTACCCTAAAAGTCCAAATTAGTCTAATAACAAGTTTTCATGTCAAAGAAACCTGATTACTTTAAGTAGTCACCCTTGAGAAACCTGATTACTTATAAGTAATTGTGTTGGAGAAGTTGAAGCACTCTGAAAACCTGATTTGGTCAAAAATTAAGTAATTGCCCTCATAGAACCCAATTACTTCCAAATAATTGCATTTTGAGAATTTGAAGGAGTTCAAGAACTCAATTTGGTCTATAGAGAGTAAATTGGGGTTTGTAGGTTGTATTACTTCATCCATACGGATGTCTGACTAGATGGAAGAAATGGATTTTTTGAAAAATCTATGAAGTTTATAAAAAAACTAAGAATAATCCATTTTAGATCTCAAAAAAATCAGAAAATACATGCAAATGGATTTTTAATCAAAGGCCTTTTAACAAAATTTTGAAGGCAAATTAGGAAAACACCTCCAAGGTCAAAAATGGTGGCCAAGGCATAAGAAAAACCAATAAAGTGAGTGCATGGAGGATCTTACTAGGGAGTATAATGCATGAGACTATCATGATAGCTCTGATACCATGAAAGACTTTGCCAAGATCTATGAACAATTTTCATGCAATCAAGTTGAATCTTGTGCAGTAGCATGAGATCTTCATAAAACACATGATATTTGGAATAAGCTATGAAATCCAAAATGATACGATTGAATTCTTCATTAACCTTCTCAAAAATAAAAGTGGGGTACATATAGATAAAATTAGGGAAACATAAGGAAGCCTCTAATTTTCCTAATTAAATAATTACAATAAAAGATAATTATCTTATAGACCCTTTATAACTAACCTAAGGAAGCTTAGAATGGCCATACGACCGTGTAGGCAAAACCTAGTGGGAAAAAGCACTACACTAACATCAAAGAAATGAAGAAATTGTTATAAACTAAATATTTTTGGGTGATGCTAATAAATACACCTCCAGTCTTTATAAAAGAATATGAAAAATTTGCTTATGCCAACTAACTAGATGAAGCAATGGGTCTCATTTGCATGCACATTTCAAATAGTTTGTTATTTCACATCATGGAGTGTGACACACCAAAAAAACAATGGGATAAGTTTAAAGAAATTTTTAGTAAAATCAATGAATTTAGATTATTACAACTAGATACAAAATTATCTTCCCTTGCACATATAGACTTTCTTTCCATTGAGGATTTTATTGCCAAATTTAAGTCAATTATTTCACAACTAAAAACATGTGGTAAGACTAAAAAGGATGAAGAGTTAATTTTTATGATTACTTCAAATTTATCGAGTCTATTTCAAGTCTTTTATTCTATTTTTTATTCCATCATGGATGCCTTAGGTGATGAATCTAAGATTCTTTATTTTGAGATATTTTGTGAACATCTCACTAGGGAACAATCTAAGCTTATACCATTTGATGTCATCCCTAGTTTCAAATCATTAATATTAAATTCATCCAAAATTAAAGGTAAGCCAAAGAAAAATTTTAAGCCCAATGATAAGCCAAAATATATTTAGTCTTCCTTAAAGACCACTTCTAAATCTACTGAGCCTACTTATTCTAATGCATATGATCTTCTACGAAGTCCAAGAATAAGCCTAGTGAGGCTCGTAACTATTGTCACTTTGAGTTTGACCCTTCAAGGAGGTGTTTAAGGTCTCCCCACTCAATTGACACAATGGGAACTCTTTAAGGCTATAGGTGGCCTATGACTAAAGAGAATATTCAGAGAGGGTTGGATCCCTTGATGGTACACCTAAGACTAATACTAAACTTATTCATATTTTAGGGGAAAGAAAAAGAGAAAGTTGAAAAAAATGGAAAAAGGGGTGATGCACCGAATATTTTAATCTTATCCACCCATTTGAAAGGCACAATAAACCATGAGACTAAATTATATAGAGTCCTATTACACAAGTAATTTGTAGAGAGGTTAAGGATTTCAAGCAAGAGTAGGAGGGATAATTTTATTCCACTTATAATCAACATAGTAAAATAGTATAACACTAACTACAACCTATAAAAGAGACATAAACTACATAGAGGTAATAATAATGAGACAAGAAACCAAAGGGGAATCAATTCACCACTTGAATAGATCAATCATTCATGAGTTTACATTAAACACATTAGTAGAAGAAGGTAAAAATAAGTCTTTGTTGATCCAATGGATGAAAAATGGAGTAGGGCTTCACCATACTCATGTGGAGGATCCTTTTCAATGTCCTTTTCAAGACTATATATATAAAAATAGAGAAGAGAGAGAGAGAGGGTGGACATGTAGAAAGTTCATTGACTGTCATCTATCATGAAACTAATTACAATGCCAATAGAAGGTAAAAATAGTCATATGAATCTTCATCATACACGTGTTAGCTTAGGTTGATGATGATCTCATGAGAGGTGGTGTAGAAGTGGATCTTGGCCTCCTATGACTCATCCTTATTATCTTGAAACTGCCCTTTCTTGATTGAGGAGTTATAAGTTGATATCTTGACACATGTTTTACTTACCCTCCTTAGCATATTTTGATGCCATATTTGGATATTTAAATGTATCATTAATCTTGGTGAAAGTGAGACTTAAGGCTTAAATCTCTTCATAGTGTGGTCTCTGCCATTAGAACCTACAACTTCATGTCTAAGCTTGCTTGATATAATGAAATGCAATGAAGACAAGTCCATGTATTCCTCTAAGGTCTAGTATTTATTTAAATATTGTCACCAAAATATTATCAAATTAAGTTTGATATTGAATAAGATCATACAAGCTTTGTCCAAGCTTGTAGATCATTTTCAATTGATTAACTATCTATTAGGTTCTCACAATAACTAGCAGGGAGTTCGGAGAGGGTTGTAGGTACTCTATTATGAATAATCCCTTTCAATATACTTGAAACCATTGGAATAGGATTATATATGAATTTAAGATTCATCTAAGGATGCCATTAGATATATATAGGGGTGTCATGAGGATTTTGATTACAATTGATGACCTTGAAAAGGTTTGTAATCTCATCCTCTCAATTAAACAAGGAAAGTTTTCATCTTGGCTTGGTTTAGTTGCTTAAAACCTATATTATCACCCTAAAAGTATAATTAATGGATGGTTGAGTGCCATTAGAAATTTTCCTAGGCCTATAAAGTCTCTTTAATTTGTTGAGAAGCTTCTACATAGCCAAGAACATGAGATTAGGCCTGAAAAGTGTAGTTTTAGACCACTTCCTTATGTTTTTACTCCACATGTGCAAAGATTATGGATTAAATATATGATAATGAAGAATAAAGGTGTCACTAAAGTTTTCACAAGACAAATCATGTGCATTATAATCACTTGTACAAACATTTTTAGTCATCGAGCTCCTTGAGGGCAATAAAGGCAGTTTTGAGGTCTCCAACTTCTTAATGATTGTTTATAAAGATTTAACCCTTAATTGATTGAAAAATAAAAAAAATTGGAGTATAAAAAATTCATTAAAATCCCATAATGAAAATTTCCCCCATGCAACTACTCATCCAACTTCTCATGTGAGGAAAATGACCTTCTTGAGCTTGTAGGCCTGTAGATGTCTATTCAAGATGACTATTTTGAGAAAAATGTCCCATTTCATGATTGTTTTTAGTTTTAAATTCATACATTATTTGTAATATATGAAATATAAGCTATATATATACTTATTAAAAAAATTTAATCCTTTAATAGTCTCCAAACTTGATTTAAATCATGGTTACCTAGTTTATAGGCAATGTGATTGTTTTAGCCCTAATGGCTCTTTTATAATGATTTATTGTCTTATCCTCCTATATAATCATAATTTAAACCTTACATAGGGTCCATCATACTAGAAATTAATCTCCAAGCTTCAATTTTGACATAAAGGGGGCACTTTCTCTCCATATTCCTATGTGTAGTCATGTAGGTGTACGTTCTAGGCTCAAAACCAATTACAAACTTGATCTTGAATTAAATCCTTGACTCCAATGAATTTAATGAACTCAAATTAGATTGGAAATATTTTAAATTCAATTTATATTGTTTTATGACATTTTAAAATGAAAAACTACACAGGGTTTGGCAAGAACCTTTCATTTCAAACCTGCAGACTTAACAACCCACTTGATATGCAGAACTACAATGTTATTTTTACCATTTATTATATTCACATTATTGGAATAGGTTTTAATTTATATGAATTAGGTTAATAATAAAAATATTTTATTTTAGACCTAATTTTTGGTTACATATCTTTTACTTATTTCTTCAATACTTGAAACCCTGTTTAACAACACTAGACCCATGACCTCGATGCCCTGTCACTTGTAATTTCATATAAAAAATGATCATGGAAGGTTTAATAATTTTTTGGATGCATATATAAGTGTATAATACACTTACCATTAGTTTTTAAATCCATATTTAATATGGATTACTCCCTAAAACATCCAATATGCTTGCCTATAGGACTGTGTTTCTTTCATTTGAGCTTTGTGTGCTTGGACCAATCTTAGAAAACCACTTTGGAGATGCATGTAAGCTTAGGGAAACATGGAATGGGATGTGAGGGATTGGTGAAGATGTATAAAATGTTTTTTACCCTTATTCACAATCCTAAAACCTCCCAATAGTATCAAACAACCCCAAAACTTACACTTTCTCAACATTTACAAACCTGTACCTTTCATTTAACTCATTTATGCATTAGATGTTTGATTGGAGATGGTTTGGGAGGAATAATTGATTTTTTTGAGTTTAGATACATTTTTTAAACTTTTATTTTAATCACCTTCATTCTTGGAACATTTCACAACCCCAAATAACCCTGTTTGCCATGTCAAAACCAGTAGAGCAATGAAATTTATTGCTAGTACAAACATGACCACTAGGAGTTTGCATTAAGTTTGATGTTGAAAGGACTTAAAAAATATGTGAGATGATTTAAAACCATTTTCATATACTAATAAAATACATACATGTAATTAAAATAGAGGAACTAAGATACTGGGGTTTAGTAGGGTTTAAGAGGTAGTTAACTTGTTAACAATGGTTGATAAAGCTGTGCCCCTTAATCCCAACACTATTGACATGTATTTTAAGGAAATATGGGTGGTATAATTCCCCAAATATAATTGTGCTTCTCATATTTTATGAAACAACTTCATGAAAATGACCCTTCTTCTCTTGTAAGTGACCCAGTGGAGATATCAAGTGGTTTTCTACCTTGTTAAGACCTGCAAACTCTACTTGAGCATAGTTTTGAACTTGGTGAGGATATATGAAGTTTTAGTGAGTCCCTATCACCTTGTTATTTTATTTATTTGTTTGAATATGTTTGAGCAAATGTAGAAACCTATATGATCTCTTTAAAACATGGTTTCTCTTGCAATGAAACTTATCTGTTTAGAACAATAACCTATTGTAACTACGTACCAAGAGTCCATGGAGTCTTCTTTGGATTTCAAAATGATAGTATAACATCATAAATATATTTTTTCCTACCTTTCATAACATCATACTATATTTAGATTTGAATCAATGGACAAAGAGGTTTCAATATTAAGTAAATGTTAGAAATTGGTGTAATTGACCTCTTGGCTAGGTGTATAGACATAATGGGGCAGAATATGACCTTCATTAAATTAAAATATATATATAATAACCTCTTTTCCATGGGATATTGGTACAATAATGACTTAAAAAGTATAAGACAATAGAACATTAACCTTAAATTTTGTAATTACCTTAAACAATGCAAAATAACCTTAAACTTTGCTAAAGCCTTCATAAGACCTCATTTAAACCTATTTTGAAAGGGAAATTGATTTAATGGTCAAGTTTTGGATGTTAGAGGTTGAATTTTTGCCTAAGAGGCCAAAATTTCAACAATAGCTTTTGTGTCAAGATAGGTTATTTAGAGTCTAAGTGTTGGAAGAAAATGGAAGCATTGGAGGAAGCCATGAAATATCATAAGATTAATCTCTCTTTTCCTTCTATTTCTTCTTCTTCCAAAGGTAAAGGTAAATTAATTTATGATTGAGCATCAATTTAATTTTATAAATTTGGATATTTGATTTAGGTGCTTCACATCATATGACACATTCATAAGCACTTCCCACTTCTCTTATTAATATTAATACTTCAAATATTGTAGTTGGGTATTGTTCATAGATAAATGTTTTGGGTTCATGTAATGCATCAATAATGTAATCTTAATTAATAATATTTATAATAATATTCTTTCCATATATCATATTTTTTAGCTTGGTAATCTATGAAATTTTATCCTCATGATGTTATGATCAGTCAGTTTATAATTGCTCCTGGTGTTGTTGATCATGGTTCATGCTTATATATTTTTGATGGTTTGAGTCTTATTTAGGATCATACATTATTGGTTATACTAATTATTTGATAAAACTATGGAATGAACATTTTGGGCACTTAAATTATAGGTATTTACAATATTTGAGTTCACAAAACTTGGTGTTTGGCCTTCCTAAGGTGTCTTGTACTAATGGTATTTGTCAAGATTGTGTTATTGGAAAAAATAATAAATACCATTTTATAAAAGGAAATTATTTACATGCTAAGGATCCCATTTAATTGGTGCATAGTGACCTCATGTCATTTTACACTCATCCTTTTTCAAGGGCCAAGTGTGTACTCACTTTGATAGATGAATTCTCACATCGCACATGGGTGTAATTTCTAAAGTACAAGAGTGATGTATTTTATCACTTCAAGTATTTCAAGGCATTTATTGATAAGTATTATTCATTTTATATTAATAACATATGCATGTATAATGGGGGGAATATATGAATAAGGCATTTCAACACTTTTCCATTGAGCATGATATTTAACACCAATACACAATACCCTACACCCATCAACATAATGTTTTTGCTAAGAGGAAGAGTAGGGAATTGAGAGAGATGGAAAATTATATGATATACTAGAAAAACATGGCACTTGAGTATTGGGTTGAGGTATTCAATTGTGATAACTACATTTAATACCACATGCCCCATAAGGCAGTGTTGAACATGACTCTTGAGGAGGCTTGGTTCCATGTCATACCTGATGTTTCTTCATTTCAAGTATTTGGTAGTGAGGATTAGGTGTTTATTCCCAATGATAAGCATAAATCCATGGAAAATAATATTCAACCTATTAGTTTCATTATCTATTGTGAGTATGTGAAAGTTTATTGATAATTTAACCTAGTCACTCATGGTTGTTTTATTTCAATGGGATGTCAAGGTTGATGAAAAATTCACCCTAATGGAGCCTAACTATATAAATTATCCCACTCCTCATTATTATTAATATATTTAGTATTATTTAATCCTTGATGACGGTTATAATGTTTTTGTTGATCATACACCCCCATTTTATACTACACAGTCTTTGCCCAAGTGGGTTCGTACTACTTGACATGATTACAATTCTTTGGTAGGGAATCTTATAGACACTCGTTATACTTTTCACAGATAGTTAGGGTTGGTATTTTAAGTCATGATATTTTATTGGATCCATTTTTTAAAAATGTGGCAAGTATATTAGAGTGGGATACAATGATGGCAAATGAAGATTCTATCTTGATGAATAATAGCACTTGGGATTTGGTTCATCTTCATAAGGGAAGATAATTGATTCACTATAAGTGGGTTTACATGACCAAATATATAGATTATGTTCATATTTATAATTTAAGGAAAGTCATGGCCAAGGTGTTTTTTATAGGTTGAAGGTATTGATTACTCTGAGTCCTTTACTCTTATTACCAAGATGGACTCTATTATCCTTATATTTTCTCTAACTACATCATAAAGATGGTCAATGCATTAGATGGATTTGAAGAGTGATTTTATAAATGCTTATATTCATGAATAAATTTATATGGAGTAGCTACTGGGATTTATACAAGTTTTTTTTCTTATATATAAGCTTTGTCATTCACTTTGTGGTCTCAAGTAAGCTCTTAAAACTTGGTTTTGAGAAGATAAATAGTCTTTTACTTTATTTTGGTTTCACACATTTCCATTCAGACCCTATAGTCTACATCCAATGGGATGGGAATGATATTTTGATACTTGTCCTCTAAGTTTATGAATTTATCCTTACAATAAGTTCCCATTCTATGATTTAGGATGTACAACACCATTTGATGGAGGGGTTTGACATGACAAATTTAGGAATTTCATAATACTTTCTTAGGATATAAATCATCTAGTCTTCAAATTAGATCTCTATTTTTCAAAAAAATTATGCTATGACTTGTTTCATTTCTTTGACATGCTATATTGTAAGCATATCCCAACCTTTTCAATTAGAGGTTACATTGTTCTCTCGTTACACTTCACCCATAATTGATGCTATTTTATATCAACAATTAGTGGGTAATATTTTATACCTGATACATAGTCACCTTGATATTTACTTTTTGGTTGGCCTTATCACCAATTTATCCAAAGATATTTATGAGAGTCACTATAATGAAACCAACCATATTCTAAGGTCACTAATGGAACGTCAAACTTTGGTCTACACTACACATCAAGGAATTATTCTTATATTATGAGCTTCATTGACTTAGATTGGGTCAAAGATGTTGATGGTTGGATGCCAAACTATGGATTTTTATATTCCCTTCATTTAGGTCTAGTTATTTGGTATTGAAAGAAACAATCAATTATTACTTTATCATCTACATAAAAAGAGTATCATGGTGTTTTTCTAGCCAATCAGAGGCCCTATGAAGTTTCTAGTTGGTAACATGGTTCATATTTATGTAGACTAATCCCTCTACTCTTTAGTGTGATGAATAGAGTGTCATACACATATCTTGTAACCAAATGGAGAATCAAAACACATTAAGATCCACATGCACTTCATACAAAATCTCATCGAGGATGGTGTCCTTAACTTGGAGTACTTGCATCTAGAGGAAAAAGTTGTAGACATCTTCACTAAGACTTTGACATCACCTCCATATATTCAAATATAATCAATGTTTAAGGTGAATAAAGTTTTAATTAAGGGGGTTCAACATGAGTCTTACCTTCCTTTATTGTTCAAATTGTACATGGGTACCTGAGTTGGCCTAGTTGCCAAGACCCATATTTGAGGATCTGCATCATTCTCATTTTATTTTTAATTTATTTTATCTCTCCCTAAGTTTCAATTAAGGTGGGTGGGGGAGGGGGTGTTAGTGTGCTCACATTATGCTAGATATCATCATTATTTAATAATCTAGATATTATTCATATACACACTATGAAATTGTTAAGTTACACTTATATAGAGTTTGTTATCATTAATAAATGTGGATAATAAAGTTATGTGTAATATCTTGTGATAATTAGTTATGTGATTCATGCACAAGTTATGGTGCGTAAATCCACCTTTGTGATGTTATAACTGCACTTCTCATAGAGTGAAACTTAACCTTTGTGATGTTGTAAATCAACTTCTCATCAGTAATTTTCAGTAGTACCCTTTGTTATAAATACATGGGCTTGTATATTTTTTAAAAATCAAGTTGATAAATAAAATTTTAATACCTTGAATTATTCTCTTCATTGACTTGTATAAGTTTTATTTAGTTTATGGAAGTTTCTTAAGACACTTTTGAATATTATTCATTATTCCAATAAGGTTGTGATAAATACATCTTGTAGGTGCAAGAGTAGATACTTGAAATTTAGACATACTTATTTGAGGTATTATGATTGATTGTAGCTTTGATAACTCCTTTGGTAAAATCTAAATTTTAACTTACAATAGAGGATCATAAATATCACTCTAATTTGTAATCACTTAATCATTATGAATATAGTTCAAACATTGGTGTATTATTAAGGAATTTATTTAATTCAATTAATCCATGGTCTTGCAAACAAAACATCATATGTCCCATTGTTTGGAATACTGTGAAATAAAACTAAGATATTATTAAGAACCAATGTGGAACGTAAAGTAAGGCCTCTAAGTGGGTTTATATTAATCCCATACTAATTATGGTAGTAGTTTCTAAATATATCTGATGATAGCCAAGGATAGTGACAAATTATTATAGGCACACACTTATACTTGAACATTATCAATCATAATTCCATGTGTTTCCCATGAATATACATCCATGAAAGCTCATAGGAATAGAGGTACATTGTTAGAAATATCATTTGGAATCTCATGGTCAAAAAGTGTAATTAGAAGTGGCACCTTATTATTAGTATAAACCACACCTATTAATCCATCAAGTGGATAAGTGTCAGAGGATTATGGTGTTCTCTTTGATTTACCATATGGATGTTTCCTTAGCATTTAGATTGAATGGCATGATTTGGTAAAGGATTTATAAACATTTTCAGTTGTTGACTTGGTTGAGTCCCTAATTGATTCAGATTATTATTGTAACCCTTTACTTGAATTTGATTTTTATTCATGAGGTTTTGGATCTTATGTCTTAAATTAATGCATATATTTGAATAATGTCTTAGGAATCTATTATAATCCTAAAATTCACTATCATCATAACTCTTTTAGGAAAAGGCTTCTATGGATCCAACTCTCTAATGGGAGGTAAAGTGAGCATATTAAATTCAAAAAATTGTTTAATGCACATTTTTAGGACTTACACTCAATCTTGTAAATTATTTTTATTTTATTTGTTGTGATAATACTATATTTTTAGGTGGTTGGGATACCACATTCAATACATGGATGGCCTTGAAGTTTTTTTTATCTTGAAATTTGGATCCATTAGAGGCAGGGGAATTAACACCATATGTGACCATGTTGGCCTATAAAATATTCATCTCATAGTTTTTAACCACATGAAAAATATCATGAAAATATGAGTAAGTTTCAAATACCACTTTATCATTTATAGGTAGAATTAAACTTTGAGAAAATATAAAATTTAAATCACTATCAGGTAATTGGTGAATCATTTTTATAACCATTGTCTTGAATCTAAGAACATAATTATTAACATTCTCATTAAGTCATTATTTTAAGTTGAGTAATTTGTTCAAATGTAATTTTCATGCCAATATTTATTAAAAATGATCTAGGAAATTATTAGCTAAAGTGGTGAAAAAATGCATATATCCACATAGTAAAGAATAAAACTAATCAAGAGCACAATATTTTAAACTTATAAGAAATAACATAGTTAACAATTTATCATTAGGTTAAAAATAATAGACAATAAACATAATTTTTTTTAATATAATGAGAATTATCTCCTTTACCATTGAATAATTCAAACTTTGGAGTGAAAAATCCTATATGCAAAGGGTGATCATGAACCTCATAAGCCAAGGGGTTAATCAACATATCATGTGAAGTGACATATTGAGATGCACATGAATTGTTATTAAACATCACATATTGTTTACATCATTGTGATTGTTTTAGGGGTTGGAAGATAAGTGATGGTACAATAGGTTTGAATATAACCATCATTGAAAGAAGTCAATTAATAAACATTGTGAAGAAGAGATGAAATATGATAACCATGTTGAGATGGTTGGGGAATTTGAGAAGAAAAAAGTGAAGTGTTTAAAATAACTATATAAGGATTGAAATTATTTTGAAAAGGTAAAGAGTCATAAATAAAAGTGGAGGCAAGATAAATAGGTGGAGGAATTAGTTTAGAAACAAGTTTGGAAAATTCCAAATTATTAGGCATTAAATGGGACCCTCTATGAGTTTTACATATATTATTTGCATTTGAATATTCATTATAAGGCATAACTTGGATTGGAGGGCTCTTGACATAGGGTTTGGCATTGGACATCTTTCCACACCTAAAACATGGAAATCTATTTCTTTAGGATTAAATATGACATGTTTCCTAAACATTGCTAGTATTTCAACTCCATAATTTTCATCATTGATCAATATAATAAGCATTATCAATATTATATCTATTGATGACATTATCATTCAAAGGTATTTCAACATCTGTTGAAATAAAAAATGCAACAATAGAATGAACATAAACATCTTTAAGAGACACATTTTTATTTTTAAAAGAATATTTCTTTTGATTATTTCAAATAAAAGAAATATGATTATAATTTATAATAGAAAATTTCCTAGTATGGATATTAGATCTAATTAATTTACATGGAATAATATGGAAACACATGTAACATGTGTTAGCACTCAAGGTTTTACCCTAGTTGAAAGGAGGAGTGTTTAGATCTTGCTTCTAACCCTAGACTAACATGGGAATGGTCTAAGGCCATGGGTTTCCTATATATAGACTAGACCTCTAGGATTTTTAATAAAGTTAGCTCCTACGATGCGTCATTTTGAACCTTTGATTCTAAAACTTAAAACTAGTTGGGGTGAAAATGTAAAATGAGTTGAAAAAAGTAAAACCTATTCTAACTTGTGGTCATACACCATGAATATTGTCCATCCACTCATACTTGAGCCTCTAAAACACTAGTGAGACATAAAGAAATAATGGGATCTATGAATCCAAATGCCTATCATGCGTCAAAATTTCATGAAGATGCTCATCAAGTGAGCTAAACCTAAGGGAGATGATGGAGAGGCCTAGTTCAAGGCACTAATCCAGTCAACATGTCTACTATTGGCTTCATTCAAATGACATCAAACACTAAACATAACCTACATAACTAGACAATCTACCAGCTAGGTGAGATCAGGATTTGGAAAGGGAGAAGGATCTACCACTTATACAAATAATAATTGACATGAACACACTAGTATAATATCATGAAATCTAAAAATAATCATCTTATTTATCTCAAGAGGTTACATGGCTCAATCTTGGTAGAGTATAGTCATGCCCAAGAGAGGGATGAAAAATAATAGCTCAAAGGCTATACTTATAGAATAAAAGAGAAAGAGAGAAGGATATTTTGGCTTTCAAAGAGTGGAGGAAATCCCTCTAAATCAAGGAGTGAGGTGGCAACCTTTAATTATCTTTTACATGCATTTCTTGATCAACAAACAGATCTCTTACTGTCACACTAATCCTTGAGATCCTCTCATTGGATGAGAGTTTTCTACTAGAGATAAGGGTTTGTTACATGATGATCAAGTCCATTTGAGAAGAATCAAAGCCCTTAAATTCCTCTCCAAGTACCAGCTCACCATCTTAGGATTATAAGTCCACTTGCCTTGATCATGAAGATCAAATCCTTAAATCTTGAAATTGATAATCATACCATGCCTTGGGTGGTAGAGTACCTACTTTGTTGATGATGGGCACCCTTGTATTTATTACATATTCACCTATTTCCATATCTAGATCATAGGCCCCACCTATATATGGAAAAAAAATCTAAGGACATTGGTTTTCCTTATAGATTTTATATTAAATGGACCCATGGATCATTTAGCACCTTCTATATTATAATAAGTTCAAATAAACCTATTATATCTCTGTGGTGACCAAGAATTAATATATGCATGGATCCTTCTTAAACCTAGAGAACCAATCACATGAAAGAACCCTATAATCTCTAAATTATCAAACTAGAGATCAATAAGCTCCAATGACAGTGCTTTCATTTTATCCATGCATGATTGCATCATCTAGACCGTTTCATGGAATTTAAATGAGATTTAATGGTATCAAGAAGACCCTACAAAGGCTTGTTTTCCATGGTTGAATATGGATTCTTGACCTCCATCAAAAAACCTAGCCTTACCTTCACTCTAATTAGGTATCAAAATTTGACTTGGCTCATTGACACATTGAATCTCATTCACTCCATCAGATCTTCTAGATACAAAAAAATGCGAGCCCTCAAAACCACCTTTGAATTTTTAACCCTATCCTCACTTATGACATGTTTGGAATGCACATTAATCCTCAGGATATTTCTGTCAGTTTGTAACTTCGTGCCCTTATGTTATGTGTTAACCCCTAGAGCTCTTTGATTGTTTGACTCATCTCAAAACATTTGATTGAGATGTATGATTAAGTGAGGACTGTTGATATTGCTAGGACCCATTATTTAAAATCCAATGGCCAGTCCATGGTCTTAAATTAGATTGTCTATGGGATGTCTTTTAACATTCATGTACCATCAAATTTAAGAGCAAAAGGATTGTCTTGATCTATATTTAAATTTGAAATTCACATGACCACCATTCATCATTCTGTAGAATGTTATTGACCTCATATAGACCATCAAATTTAAACATAGGTATATTTTTGCCCAAGCCTTATTTTGATGTTCACACGAATGTCGTATGTTTTTTGACCAACTTTGAAAGCTTGGATCCTTAAGCACAAGAATCATGGAGGCATAAAACTTTTAGAAGATGTTCTTAAGGTCAAAAGGGATAAACCCATTTGATTCATTGGTATCAAGAGATTTTGAAGCAAAGATATTCAAAGTTTAAGATGGCTAGTTCATAACTGATTTTACGTGATGTCTTAGTGATGACCAAGCTCAAACGACTAAGTGTGAGAATATTAGTAGAAATTCAAAGAACCCTAAATTTGTACATGTATAACTCTATTTACACTTTAGTGGAGGATGTCAGACTTGGCACATAACAACTTGGGACCAAGGTGAACAAACCCATGTTGTCACCTTCCTCTGTAATTGACACACATGTAAGATCTAGCCTCAACAAACTATCCACTTGTACTTTCTACCACTAGACCCAAGATTCCTAAGTGAACACAATGAAGAACCAAATGAATACCAGGAGATTCATAAGTCATTCCAAGCACTCTTAACACCTTATAGTGGCTCTACAAATCTAGACCATGTTCCAAATGTTGAAAAATACATGAGAACCTGCATGGTCTCTTTTACTTAGCAATATTGGACACATTTCTAAGCCTTAGTTCTAATTCTTCATCAAAACATACAAGAACTTCTTATGTGGGCCAAAATTGGCCAAAATCTTTGGTGAATCATAGGGATTACATGCCTATCTATGCAAAAGATCCCAGACCATGTGCCTAGTCTAGTCTATTGGGCATGGTGTCTCTACTTGGATTCAACATATTGACTTGGTGCCAATCTTCCTCTGACCTCTCTTGAAACAAAAACAAGGACCAAAAAGAACTAAAATAATAGAGTGCCCATGGAACTTATTGAAAGGAAACCAACCTAAAATAGGGACAATAAACAAATGTGCTAAAACAGTACTTAGAGGATTACATGAAAATTACTGTAACATGTACATAGATGCAATCTATAAGTATTTTCCACCCAGGTCAAATGGGAAACTATTTTTTACACCTTGGATCATTGAATAATACTTGATTTTTATTGATAGCTCTCTTCTATAGATAAGTGCAAGTGGATGCTCATGTCTTCTTGGGGAAGCAACTAGTTTCTCTACTACCAATTTCAGGTGTATGAATTGTAGACATGATTCCAAGACCCAATCATACTCTTTCCAAATTTGTGGACTTTGCATGAACAACTTCAATTCTTTCTCATTATTGAACTATTGATAATGAACATATAGATCATCTTGATGTGTCTCCTTTGACATATCTATGAGGTTGACCTCTAAGGGAGATGAACCTAATCTTATGACTTATTGAGGCCATTTGAGATCCTTTTCAACTTCTAATAGTAGAGAAATATCTAAAGTTGGAGAGAAAAGTTGATAACCATGTTTGAAAAGTTAAAAAATGTCATCTCCTAAGAGAAAAACTACCTTTGGCTTGATGATAGTAATCCTCTTATCCTGCAATGGACCCCATTCAAGTAAAGAAAAAATTGAATGTAAGATATCAAACAAATCAAAAGATTTGTTCTCATGAAGCTATAGTTCAATTGGATCCCTTTCAAACTGAAAGTCAGAAGCAAACATATCAGCTTCTTGACAAAAAACATAAGGATGTGAGCCTTCTTTTTCAATATCAAGCTGATGATTAAGCATGCTCTCAATTTTAGCTTGTTCTTCTCCTGCAAGCTCTTGTTCTTCATGATAAATGGTAATTTCTGTGTTATCAAAGAGCTCATGTAAATCATCATCAACTTGTTTAACTAGGACATCTTTCTCCTGCACATTAGTAACTTCTTCCTCATGCACTTGTAATTCATCCCCTACCTCAGCTTTCTCTTACACTTGTTCCATCTTTGCATCATTATAGAAAATTGAATCATGTTTGTCCTTGCCAAGAAGTGTCCCAATCATGATTTCTTCTTCCTGATTAGTCAAGTCACCTTCTTTTTCTAATTATTTAGCTAAATATTATTGGTTTGCCTCATAGATGAGATGTTCTCTCTCAAAGAGAGGCATAACAGATCCTTGAAAATACTCAACAAGGTGAGGAAGGTCCAAATAAGGTACCATATGTACCTAATTTTGCTCCTAATGTTGCTCTTTTTGGATCACCTTCACCTCTTTTCCCTGATTCATTTCCTTTTTAATGGCTCTCCATAAAGGAAAGGCTCTAGGATTTTGAGGGGAAAGGAATGGATGCTTCAATGTCTCTTGTCTGACTTCAACAATCCCCACCTCCTCCTTCTTTTGCCCACTAATTTGAATGGATTTCAAAGATGTAAATGACCTAAGTTCTTGAGGAGGGAGGGATGGGTGTTGAATGACCTTAGATTTTATTAACTACATGACTTGGTTCCAAGATTGGAAAGACTAAGATCTCTCTTTAGGCTTTTGATCTTGGTTATCCTCCTCCCTCCTTGTCTTCATCTCTAGCTCTTTGATTTACTTTGCTATATTATCTTGAAATAGATCCTCTTTAAGGTGGTCAGGAACACAAAAAGGATCTTGAAAAGGGATGAGGGAAGTTTTCAAAGGTTCATATCCTTATTTATCTTGTGATATCAATTCTATATTTTCCTTAGTTTTCCCACCCCATGACTTCAATACTTGATTCTGTTGAACACATCTATCTACTGAGAGGTGGGGTGAATCAATAGATTTCAAAAAACTAGATTTTTTTAAAGTTATTTTTGAACAAGTATTAAATCATAAACTAAATAAAAAATACAAGCATCACACTCACACATCCAAATATCATAACACCAAAATTATATGTGGAAACTTAAAGGGAGAAACCATGATGAGAAAAGCTGTTAAAAGCTACTATTCTAATCTAGCCTCACAAAGAAATGCCTTACTGGCTATATATAAGGGCACCCATGCTAAGGAGACATCCATACCCTATTTTTAAGAGCACCAACTCTAAGGAAGCACCCACTCCCGATACTGAACACCAACCTAGCTTAATCTGATGACACTAACCAATTAGACATTTGAGTTACAACTCAATTAGATGAATTAGATTCATAAAAGAATCCAAGTCTCTATTCTTTATTGCAAATCTAATCTGAAATTGCTCATTTCTCATTCATCACACTCTTGTGTGATCTTCACTCTTCTTGCCCCCTTTTTCTATATCTAACATATGTCTATTTTTCACTATTTTGTTATTTTATTCGACGATTACAATAACATACTTAAATGAATCTCTTTTCTTTAATTGACTCTTCTTATTCCAAGTGAAATAACTATTTGTATTCTTTTCTCTCTATCTCTTGTAATTTTTCCATGCTTTCTTTGATTTCAACATTCACAATATATGAATGATTATAAGATTAGCCATTTTTTTAATTTATAGATCATTAAAATAATTGACTATTGATTTCTTTCAACCATCATGCCAAATTCTTGTAACTAACTCACTTCATTAGATCTTTGAATGATTTATAAATTTAAAACATGTCTGTTAGATCTTAAAACTCTAACTCCTATAAGCCATTGGATCTTATTATATACACGATATTTACTTAACACACTAGTTAACTATCGAGCTCCTTACATCATCTTGCTACCTCCTATGTCTTTGGATCACTTTCACTCCATCGATGTCATCTAAGATGCTTGATCCTTACTTAACACACTGGTTGAATATCAAGCTCCTTACATCATCTTGCTACTTCCTTTGTCTTTGGATCAATTTCACTCCATTGATGCCCTCGAAGATGCTTGATCCTTAACTGACCACTGTGTCACTAAATAGTGATCACTTTGTTCCATTTGGGTCTTTACACTTCATTGGATCTTTCCTATCCAAGCTCTCACATACTGTCTGATCTTAGTAGATGCATGATCATTAACTAGAATAGTCATTAACCTTCAACATGTAGACCTCATCTTGCTTATTTCAATGACTATGGATTTATTTTGCTCTAATAATCTCTTCAAACCTTCTTAGACTTTATCTTACCTCTATACCCTTCAAGAGTTCAGTGCAACATACTTTGACACTAATGAAAGTGCCCTACACTTTTTCCAAATTGTCCTTCAAAAACTTGTAATGATCCTTGACCCATCTAACTATATCCTTCGGCTCCTTGGCTTGGGGATAATGTTCTTTAGAGAGATTATCCTATACTCCACCCAAGCTATCCTTCAAGACTTGGTAAGTGACCTTCATATCTCTCACAATTAACCTTCAGGACTTGTCATTTTAGTACATACCCTTTAGATCATATCCTTTGAATAAATTATTTCGGGATTTTTATCTAAGGGACTTCGAGACAACTTCCTCGACAAAATGTCTAAGTGCCCTTCAAATTTTTTAACATGTACCCTTCGAGGCTTTTCAAAAGGACTTTAATTTTTTTTTCAAGTGTCCTCTAATCCATTTGAACTATCCTTCAACACTTGTGAAAGTGCCCTATGATCCTTCAAAATCATTACAAGTGTCCCTTCAGAAAATTTACAAAAGACCCTTTAGAACTTGTCCAAAAGTCCACATACTCTTCAAAACATTTGTTTAGGATCCATTTCCTTCAGAATTTTTTTTTGGGCATTTTATCTGACAAAGACTTAACCATTTTTATCAAAATATATCCCAATGTACTTTTTCTAAAATAATTTGGCGAGGCACTTTTTCGAAAAGAAAACTCTTCCTTTAAAAATTTTATTGTGGAAATTTTATTTGAAAAAGGGTTAACCATTTTTCCTGAAAGATATCCCAAAGCACTTTTTTCAAAAGAATTTGGTAAGGCACTTTCTCTAAAAGAAAAGACCAAGTCAAAAAATTTACTAAGTTTGGAGACCAAAAATCTTGTTATTTACATACTTTGAGTTCTCTAACACTGCTTAACAATGACAACCATTTGCAAGATCTTCTTGAGTTCATTGCTATGCCTTTGTCAATAATGTTTGCACATACGTCTTTTGTTATCAATGAAAACCATGACTTTTAGATTGAAAAAAATATCCCCCTTTGTCATTGATGGCAAAAACATCCATTGCAAAGTAGCACAATCTCTATTTTGCACTTACATCTTTCTATTTTCTCCCCTTTTGACATTAATGAAAAAGCATCTCTACCAAAAAGTTAAACAACTGTACCTAAAGTACACTTCTTCAAGTATGACACTATTATAATACTTAGACATGTTAGATAAAAACAAATTATGAGAATTTCCCCCTTAGGCCATGAAACAATTGCCTAAACTCTTCTTCTTCTAGGAGGTAGTGATGTGACTTTTATACTCCCCTTAGAGACATGCCTGATCACTAGGAACTAGTGATGTGGTGTAGGAGCTACCACTCCCAACCACTATCTCAGATATTAAAATTGGTCTTTAGGCAAAGGTTTAGTGAATATATCTATAATTTTATCTTTTGTTGGAACATATTCCATTGTGACCTCTTGATCACCAACCTTTTCTCTCAAAAAGTGATACTTGATTGATATATGCTTTGTTCTACAGTGCATCACCATATTCCTGGATATATTTATAGCACTTGAATTATTACATAGAATGTGAATTGGTGCTTTGAAAAATAGTTCAATGTCTTTTAGTGACTGTTTCAACCATAACACTTGAGTGCAACATACCACTGCTGTAACATATTCTGCTTCTGCTGTAGATAGTGTAACTAACTCTTGTTTTTTACTTAGCCATGAAACAAGTCTATAACCAAAGAAGAATGCA
Organism: Torreya grandis; assembly: GCA_037957365.1. Lineage (NCBI taxonomy): Eukaryota > Viridiplantae > Streptophyta > Pinopsida > Cupressales > Taxaceae > Torreya > Torreya grandis. The sequence goes on along the minus strand of JARHVA010000853.1, from coordinate 3,615,951 downwards.
CCACCACTAGTACTTCTATCATCTATGCTTCCTACCCAATCAACATCTATATATGCTATCAAAGTGAAATCATCACTTGAAGGATACCATAAGCCATAGTCTACTATCCTTTTGATATATCTTAAGATTCTCTTTACTACATTTACATGTGTTTCTTTTGGAGTAGCCTAGAATATTGTAACCATGCATATAACTTGCATGATTTTTGGTCTTATTATAGTAAGATATAACAAACTACCAATCATAGACCTATACATTGTATGATTCACTTCATAAGATTCATCACCTTTGCTCAATTTGCATCTAGTTATCATGGGAGTGTTAACTGGTCTGCTATCCTCCATACCAAATTTCTTGAGCATCTCTTTCACATACTTAGTTTTGGATATGGATATCCCTTCTTTGGATTATGTAACCTGTAGACCAATAAAAAATGAAAGTTCTCCTAGCATGGCCATTTTAAACTCCTTTTGCATTTGATTTTCAAACTCTTTTCACATATTGTTTCTACTGCCACCAAAAATGATGTCATTAACATAGACAACTATGATCAATATATGTCCATTTTTAGCCTTAACATACAAGTTACTATCTACACATCATTTGATAAATCCTTGTTGTTTCAAATATTGATCTAGCCTTGAATACCATGCTCTAAGTGCCTATTTTAGACCATATAGTGCTTTCTTCAGTTTGCACACATAGTCTTCCTCATTTGTCAGCTAAAAAACTTTAGGTTGTTCAATATAGACTTCTTCTTCCAAGGTTTTATTTAGGAAATCTAACTTAACATCCATCTAATATAATTTAAACTTCTTAAAGACTGAGAATGCTAAAAACATTCTGATGGCTTCCAATCTTTCCATTGGGGCAAATGTCTCCTCAAAGTATATTCCTTCTAATTGAGCATATCCTTTGCAAAAAAATCTAGCTTTGTTTCTCACAACAATTCCGTCTTCATTCAACTTGTTTTTAAAGACCCATTTTATGCCTATGACATTCTTATCTATGGGTCTTGGAACTAGCTGCTAGGTTTTGTTCTTTTCTATTTAACTTAGTTCCTCATCCATGACCTTTTGCCAATTCTCATTTTTTCTAGCCTCAACATAAATTTTGGGCTCAATTTCAGATAGTAAAGTAAAACTTATCTATTATTTGCTTATTGCAACCCTTATCCTCATTTGGACTCCTTCATTTATGTTGCCAATGATCTGCTCCTTAGGATGATCCTTTTGAATAAACCTTGAGGGTGCCTTTTCAATCCTCTTTATCCCCTCTTCATTATCTGATATTTCATCCTTAGCTTTTTCTTTTATTTCCTTAATTTTGATCTCCTTTATAGGTTCAATTTCTTCTTTGAGTATCTCTTCAACTTTAACATGGATGCTCTCCACTAGCTTATGTAGTCTTTTATTGTAGTAGACATAGGCTTTACTATGAGTGGAATAACTAAGGAATATTCCCTCATCACATCTCAACTTAAAACTGCCTAGTTTTTTTTCCTTCCTTTGAATACAACATTTGCTTCCAAACACTCTAAAGTACTTGACTGAAGTAGGATTCCCATACCATAGTTCATATGGAGTCTTGTCACTATTAACTCTCAACTAAACTTTGGTCAAGATGTATATTTCTAATTAGATTTCTTCTCTCTAATAACCATCTAACAAGTTGGCTTCTTTCAACATTGTTCTAGCCATCTCCTTGATAGTCTTGTTCTTCCTCTCAACAACTACATTTTGATGTGGAGTTATTGCACTAGAGTAATGTCTCTTAATTCCATGGTTTTCACAGTGGTCTATGAATTCATTTAAAGTGAATTGACCACCTTTTTTAGATCTGAGGTACTTGATCTTTCTACCAATTTCATTTTCAACCATGGCTCTAACAATCTTGAATCTCTAAAAGGATTGAGACTTTCCTTTAAGAAGGTTACCCATGTCATTCTAGTGTAGTCATCTATGAATAACATGAAATAATACACTCCTTTAGAACCTCTTGTCTTGGTTGTTCCACAAAGATCAATATGAACTATTTGTAGAGGCTTTATAGTTGCATACTCTTTATTTTTAAATGAGACCCTGGTCTATTTACCGAGTTGACATTTTCTACAAGTTGTGTTTGTAGGCTTGGTTATCTTAGGCATGTGTCTTACACAAATTTTAGAACTTACTTTGACTAAATTGTCAAAGTGAACATGACTCATCCTTCTATGCCATAACCAAATCTCATCAATATTTCCCATGAGATAATTTGTATCATTTACCTCAATCAGATTATATATGTTACTCTCAGTCCTTTTTGCTTGTGTAAATTTTTTTCTAAACCTTCTTAGTTCACAACCTTTAGCATCAAATATGACATTATATCCATTGTCACACATCTTACTGACACTCAATGGATTATGTTTTATCCCTTTAACATAAAGGACATCATGTGTAGGGATCTTTCCATCAATATGCAAGGTTACTTTGCCTCTGATCTTGACTGTAGTATTGTCTCCCAAACTAATAGTCCCTTCCTGACATCTGCTCAATTTGGTGAACTTTCTCTTGTCACCAATCATATGTTTTGAGCATCCACTATCTATGACCCATAGATTTTTCTCTTTAGAATGTAAAAACGATTTGAAAAATCATAGACTAATCCTTCTTTTTCCACATCTCCTTTAGCTTCTTGACTATAATTTTATTTGTTATGTCATTGAATTGTGAGCCTTTGTTCACTTTAAGAGTCTCAACCCTTTTAACATTGTTAGATTTTGATTTAATAGGATTTGTTATACAATGCTTTGTTATATGCCAAATAATTATATTTATAGCATAAAACATCTATATCTAATAGAGGGGAAAATGCATTTCTACTTAATAAGCTTATCCTTATTTTAGGTACAACTTTATAATCAATTTATCTATGGCCAAAATGATTACAACTATAACAATAACCATAAAATGATGTAGAATACCTAGTTATCATTCTCCTTTGAGGATATAAAGGAGGTCTCTTGAGCTTTATTTTCTTCATGTTCCTTAATGTTATATTTCTTTTTGTAGCAACAACCTTAGTCTTTGTAGGAATAGAGTCATTGTCTTTCTTTTTCTCTTCAGGAATGTAGTTTTTTCTTTTCTAATTCTTGACTCTATTGATGCCTTGAAGTTTTCATATAGATTCTCAATTGTGCTCAACATGGGACACTTGCCTTTATCATACCCAAGACCTAATATGTATTTGGAGGGCCTTTGTGAGCTAAAAAATTCATCTAGTATGACAGATCCTCCTTTTAGTTTTAGGCCTCTATCAATCTATTCTTTGGCCTTTTTGAGGTTTTCTCTTAGGTCCATGATTTCTTCTTCCATCTTCAAGCATTCTAAGGACTTCACTTGTAGGTTAGTTTTGACCACATTCTCTATCCTCTTTGTCTCCTCAAATCAGGTCTTCAGGCTCACTATCATCTGATCTGATTACTTATTTATTTTAGTCAATTTATAAAACTCCTTTTGACTAAGCTTCTTTTGTTTATAATTTTCTTTTCTAAGCTTGTCAATTTATTTTAAAGTACATATGAGTTCACATTCAAGATTTACTTCTACTTCATTTTCATCTAAGTCCTCTTCATCTTGGCATAAAGAAGTTGATTCAAATGTCATGAATAGGACTTCATTTTATTTGGCCACAAAAGAAATATCATTCTCATCACTTGAGCTATTCATGTCATCCATTGAGTCACTATCTTCTTTTGAATACAATCCCTTTTTTTACTAAAGAGACCTTTATTCTTCTTAGGATAATAAGATTTATCTTTTTGATTTTTCTCAGCTAAATTAGAGTCATCCTTATTTCTATGTAGACATTTATCAACAAAGTGACCTATCTTTCTATAATTAAAGCATTTGAAGGGTAACTTACCTTTGTATCTACCTGAGCTCTTCTTCAAAATTTTGATGAAATGGGCCTCTACATCATCAAACTCCTTAGATTTAGAATTAGGAGCTTATTCTTCTTTTGCCTGCTTAGAAACCTTGAAAGAAACTTATCTCTTGGATGAGTCTACATCTCCCAGCCTCATCTCATACGCAGTGAAGGTTCAATGTAGCTCATCTACTGTGAGCTTGTTTAGATCTCTTGCTTCTTCAATGTTAGAGATTTTAGAATCATACTTTGATGTCAAAGATCTTAAAACCTTTTTGACAATGACTAATTCTTCCATTATCTCACTGAGTCCTTTGATTACATTTACAATCTCATCTACCCTAAGGAGGTAGTCTACAATATTGTCATCCTTATTCATCTTGAGGCTCTTGAACTATCCCTTATGATTTTGGAACTTGGATTGTTTTACTCTGTCATCTCCTTCATAGATGCTCTTCAATTTGACCCATATTTCCTTTACAATTTGACAGTGCATGACTTTGACAAACTCATTGTTTGACAATCCACAAAAATAACATTCTTTGTTTTAGCATTATTTTCACATGCCTTATTTATTGCCTGATCTATATGAGAAAAAAAAGGGGTGTGTATCCATTCTCAATAGACATCCAAACATCAAACCCCAAGGAGGTCAAATATGCTTCCATCCTTATACTCTAAAAGGCATAGTTAGACCCATCAAATAAAGGTGCCTTGTCTGATGAAGTTCCTTCATGACTAGCCATTTTGTCTTTAGACTCCAAGATCTACCTAAGCTAATTAAGCTACTCTCTAGGAACCCTATGCTTTGATACCAATTATTGAACACATCTATCTACTGAGAGGGGGTGTGAATTAGTAGATTACAAAAAACCAATTTTTTTTAAAGTTCTTTCTGAATAAGTCTTAAAGCATAAACTAAAGAACAAATACAAACATCACACTCACACATGTAAAGCTCATAACACTATAATTATACGTGGAAACCCAAAAGGAAAAACCACAGTGAGAAAAGATGCTAGAAGCTACTGTTCTAATCTAGCCTCATAAAGAAATACCTCACTGGTTACATTCAAGGACACCCATCCCAAGGAGACATATATCCCCTATTTTTAAGATCATCAAATCTAAGGAAGCACCCACTCCCTATATTGAGCACCAACCCAAATTAATATGATAACACCAACCAATCAAACATTTGATTTTTAAGTCAATTAGATGAATTTGATTCATAAGATAATCTAGGTCTCTATGCTTTGTTACACATCTAATCTACAACTACTCATTTCTCATTCATCACACTCTTTTGTGATCTTCACTCTTCCTGCCCCATTTTTTTGTATCTAACATATGTCTATTTTTCACTATTTTATTATTTTATTCGACCATTACAATATACTTAGATGAATCTCTTTTCTTTACTTGATTCTTCTTATTCCAAACAAAATAACTGTTTGTATTCTTTTCTCTTCATCTCTTGGAATTCTAACATGATTTTTTTGATTTCAACATTCACAATATATGAATGATTCTAAGATTAACCATTTTTTTCTTTAAAAATCACTAAAATAATTGACTATTGATTTCCTTCAACCATCATGCTAGATTCTTGTAACGAAGTCACTTAGTTGGATCTTTAAATTCTTTTTAACTTTAGAACGTGTCTATTAGATCTTAAGACTCTAACTCTCGTAAGTCATTGGATCTTCTTATATGCACGATCCTTACTTAACACACTGGTTAACTCTCGATCTGCTTACATCATCTTGCTACCTTTTGTGTCTTTGGATCACTTTTGATCCATCGATGTCCTCAAAGATGCTTGATCCTTAACGCACTGGTTAACTATCAAGATCCTTACATCATCTTATTTCCTCCTATGTCTTTGGATCACTTTCACTCTATCAATGTCCTTGAAGATGCTTGATCCTTAACTGATCACTATATCACTAAACAATGATCACTTTGTTCCATTTGGGTCTTTATGCTTCATTGGATATTTCTTATCCAAGATCCCACATACCATCTAATCTTAGTAGATGCACAATCCTTAATTAATATAGTCATTAACCTTTAGCATGTAGACCTCATCTCACTTATTTCAATGAATATGGATTTCTTTCACTTTGATGATCTCTTTAAACTTGCTCAGACTTTATCTCACCTCTATGCCCTTTGGGAGCTCAGTGCAACATACTTAAATACTAATGAAAGTGCCCTACACATATTTTTAAATTATCCTTTGGAGACTTGTAATGGTCCTTGACCCATCTAACTATATCTTTTAGCTCCTTTACTCAGGGATAATGTTCTTCAGAGCAATTATCCTATACTCCACCTGAACTATTCTTCAATACTTTATAAGTTCCCTTCAAATCTCACACAATTAACCTTCGAGAATTGTGTTTGTAACACATACCCTTCTGAACATATCCTTTAGACAAATTATTGTGGGCTTTGGGGCTTTGGGATAATTTCCCCAACAAAATGTCTAAGTACCCTTCGAAACTTTTGACATGTACCCTTCAAGGATTTTCAAAAAGCCTTTTATAAAATTTTCAAGTGTCCTCTACTCCATTAAAACTATCCTTTAGCACTTATGAAAGTTCCCTATGATCCTTAAAAATAATTTCAAGTGTCCCTTTAAAAACTTTACAATAGACCCTTCAAAAGTTGTGCAAAAGTCCACATACTCTTTAAATTTTTTATTTGGGATCCATTTCCTTTATAAATTTTTGTTGTGGACATTTTGTCTAACAAAGACTTAACCATTTTTCCCGAAAGATATCTCAATGCACTTTTTTCAAAATAATTCGGTGAGGCACTTTCTCCAAAATAAAACTCTTCCTTCAAAATTTTTGTTGTGGATATTTTGTCTGACAAAGACAACCATTTTTATCAAAAGATATCCCAATGCACTTTTTCTAAAATAATTAGGAGAGACACTTTTTATTTGAAAGAAAAGACTAAATTAAAAAATTGACTACATGTGGAGACCAAACATCTTGTTCTTTACATACTTTGAGTTCTCCAACACTGCTTATCAATGACAACCATTTGCAAGATCTTCTTGAGTTCATCATGATGCCTTTATCATTAATGTTTGTACATATGCCTTTTGTTATCAATGACAACCATGACTTTTAGATTGCCAATAGATTCCAACTTAGAACATTGAAGGACTTCAAAAAGGGTTCTTAAGGAAGGATGGAGTCTTGGACCCAAAAAACAAGCTATTCCACAACAAGCTCTTCATTTCTTTGATAACTCCCTTGGATAGATTTCTAAGAAGGAAAGATCTAAGGAACATATGAAAAACTTTGAACATTCAAAGGAACACTTGAAATGGTCTCTTCAGGAGGAATAGATGGCCTATAAGAAGGTTTAGGTGGTGTATATGTAGGCACAAAAGGTTGGTGAGGTTGCACCTACTATTCCTCAAAGCCTTTTAGCTTATCCTCAATGCTCTAAATGTAACTCCCTACATTCATCATGTCATCTATGATATTTTTCCAATTTTCTCTCTTAACAAGTGTCAATTCTTATTTTATTCACTACAATGACTCCCTCACATGATGAATCAAGTGAGTAGGGACATCATGGACATAACATCTATGTGAGATCAACTCTAGTGCATGCTTGTGAAGGCTTATTAAATTACACTTAAGTGATGTTATAGATGGCTCATGATAGGGTTGATGAGGAGAAATATTATGATGGGCTTGCTATCTATAGGAAGGATCAGGGAAATATCCTTGATGATAAGGATCATGAAAAACCTAACAAGGATCCTCATAACTTTGATATGGCTCATGGTAGGGCTTATAAGACTCATATAGATCATGAAGATCATATTGGGGCTGATGATAAGGGGGAGGATAATAGGAGTAACCACCATAGATATTCATATTGACCTCATATATCAAATGAGATGTAAAAATTGATTAGAAACTTCATTTAGACATACTTGGTCTACTTTTAACAAGAAGATTTGATTTGTTGTCACCATTGGTGATAATGTGCTTGCTTCCAAAATTTGATAGAGGAAAGACACACCAATAATCTTCCTCTTCTCTTGGACCTAGTCCCACTGGGCATGCCATAACTATTAGCACTCTAGTGAGATAAAAACACATAATGGGATCTATGACTCTAAATGCCTATCATGCAACACCATTTCATGAAGAGGTTCATCAAGTGAGAAAAACCTAAGGGAGATGATGGAGAGGCCTAGTTTAAGGCACTAATCTAGTCAACATGTCCACTATTAGATTTATTCAAATGACATCAAACACTAAACATAACCTACATAACTATACAATCTACCAGATAGGTGAGATTAGGACTTGGCAAGGGAGAAGACTCTACCACTTATACAAATCAAAAGTGATATGAACACACTAGTCTAATATCATGAAATTTAAAAATAGTCATCTTATTTACCTTAAAAGGTTACAAGGCTCAATCTTGGTAGAGTTTAGTCATGCCCAAGAGAGGGATGAAAAATAATATCTCAAAGGCTATACTTATAAAAAAAGAGAGCAAGAGAGAGGGATATTTTAGAGTTCAAAGAGTGGAGGAAAGCCCTCCAAATCAAGGAGAGAGGTGGAAACCTTTGATTATATTTTACATGAATGTCTTGATCAATAAACATATCTCTTGCTGTCCCACTAATCCCTGAGCTCATTTCATTGGATGAGAGTATTCTACTAGAGACAAGGTTTTATTACATGATGATCAAGTCTGTTTGAGTGGAATCAAAGCCCTTAACTTCTTCTCCAAGTACTAGCTCACCATCTTGGAACTTTAAGTCCACTTACCCTAATCATGAGGATCAAATATTTAAATCTTGATGCTAATAAACATGCCATGCCTTGGGTAGTGGAGTGCCTACTTTATTGATGATGGGCACCCTTGTATTTATTACATATTCACCCATTTCCATATCTAGATCATAGGTACCACCTATAGATGGAAAACCAATCTAAGGACATTGGTTTTCCTTATAGCTTTTATATTAAACAGACCCATGGATCATTTAGGACCTTCTATATTATAATAGGTTCAAATAAACCTATTATATCTTTATGGGGACCAAGAATTCATATATGCATGGATCCTTATTTAAGCTAGAGAACTAGTCACAAGAAAGAACCCTGTAAGCTCTAATTTATCAAACCAGAGATCAATAAGCTCCAATGGTAGTCCCTTCATATTCTCCATACTTTAATACATCATCTAGACTAATCCATGACATTTGAACAAGATTCAATGGTGTCAAAAAGACCATGCAAAATCTTACTTCCATGGTCAAAAATGGATTTTTGACCTCTATTAAAAACCTTGGGCTCAGCTTTGCTCTAATTGGCTATTAAAATCCAACTTGGCTCATTGACACATTAAATCTCATTCATTCCATCAGATATTCTAGATATGAACAAACATGAGCCCTCAAATCTACTTTTGAATTGTTAACTTTTCCCCTACTTATGTCACATATCAAATGTGTATTAATCCTCAAGATCTTGCTATTAATCTATAACTTCACACACTTGTGCCATGTGTCGACCCCTCGAGCTCTCTAACTCTTTGACTCATCTCATACCATTGGATTGAGATGTATGATCGATCAAGGATCATTGATCTTTCTAGGACCCATTGTTTAAAATCTAAAGATTAGTCCATAGTCTTAAATTTGATGGTCTATAGGATGTCTTTTAATGTTCGCATGACCATCAAAGTTAAGCTTAAAAAGATTGTCTTGCTCTATCTTTAAATTTGACATTTATATGACTGTTATTCATTATTATTCAAAATGTGATTGATGTCTTGTGGACCATCAAATTTAAACATAGGTATATTTTTTCCTTAGCCTTATTTTGACATTCACGCAAATGTCTTATGCTTTTGACCAGCTTTAAAAGCTTGGATCTTGAAGCATGAGAATCATGGAGGCATCAAACTTTCAAAATATGTTGTTAAGGTCAAAAGGGAGAAACTAAATTGATCTAATGGTCATAGGAGATTTTGAAGCAAAGATAATCAAATTTCAAGAAGGTTGGTCCATAACTACTTCTACATGATGTCTTAGTGACGATCGAGCTCAAATGACTAAGTATGGGAAAATTAGTAAAAATGCTTGGGATCCCAACTTTGTACATGCATAACTACATTTTTTATTTAGTATCAAACCTTATAATTGGTGCATAGTAAGTTGGTACCAATTTGAACAAACCCATATGATCAGCTTCCTCTACAACTATCACACATGCAAGATTTGACCTCAATAAATTGCCCATTTGTACTTTTTGTTACTAGAGCCAAGATGCCTAGGTGAAAAAAATGAATTTTATGATCTTCCTAAGTCATTATAAGAATTCTTAACACCTTATATGGGATTTTAAACTTTGGACCATGTTCTACATGTTGAAAAACACATGAGAACCTATATGGTCTCTTTTACTTGGCAATCTTGGACCCCTTTTTGAGCCTTAGATATAATTATTCATCAAACCATGAAAGAGCTTCTTATGTGGGCCAAAATTGGCCAAAAACATGTAAATACCATAGGTTTTGAATGATATGTAGTAAAAAAAATTAGGGTTTAGAAACAACACACAAGAACTAAGGCTAATGACTGTAAATAAAATAGAAAAGGTGCTAGATAATTTAGATCTACCATATGAAAGGAAAATATAACCCTGAGGGGTGTAAGAGAGCATAGGTTAACCTAAATTTTTTATAGTAAAAGTTGTTTTATATCAAAATGTAATACTTCTACCCATAAATAGTGTAACTATGTCTACCTATATTTACTCTAATAAAACAACTAAATAAGACCTAGTTGTGATAATGAATATAAAAAAATATGTAATAAATTCAAAGAGATTGTTATTAAAAAATGTTTATTTTTTTGTGGATATTGGGATAGTTATTAGAAACAAAAAACCAAAAAATGTCTACAATGCAAGATGAACAAAATGTAGAAAATACAGGACAAATATAGAAAATTTTGAGAGAGATAGAAGCAGAAGGATAATTCTAAAATCCTCTAGAATAATCTAGTAACTTTAAATTTTTTGAAATTTGATTTCATAAACCTATAATATTTCTCTATGGATTTAAAATCCCCACTCACTTTTTTTGATCTCAGTGTAGATCTCTGGGGCACTGATCTCCTCCATAACACTAATAACTAATCACAAACCAACATAAAATGGAAAATCAATGAGGGACCTATGTTATCCATCCAATATTATCAGGCCCCTAGTTTGGATAAAAACTAGAAAACAACACTCAATTCTATTCAAACATAATCCATGGATACAAGTCTTAATCCTATATCACCTTTGTACTAGCATGAAAAAGTGGAAAAAAGTAATAACATTTAAAATATTGATTCAAATTATACTCTAATAGATCTCTTAAATAAATTCTTGACTCTTTATTTCAATTCATGTCTCACACCTTATCATCTCATGTCTCATTAACTTTTCCTATACTCACTAATGCACATGTATATTTATGGAATTATCAAATTTAAATTAGGATAGAATTAGTAAATGAACCGATATGCCACAAGCGAGAAAGACCAAAAAAATATGGAGCATAAGGGATCAAGAACCCAAAATAAGGGTCATAAGGGCCCATAAAAAAATTATGTAATCCACACCTATGATGCCTAAAACCATATAATTTATAGTTATTGGAAGCATGCCCAAAACAAATAAAAGATTGAGAGGAAATAGAAAGAGGAGAGAGAAAAGAGAACACAAAAAAGGTAGGATAATTCCCAAACATAAAAAATATGTACTAAGAAGAGCTTAATATGAAATGATAATTAAAAAACATACAAATACCCAATAAAATGCATTTTGACAATTAAACCTACCCCTATACAAAAAATAGGTGTCTATTAATTAAAACTACCCCAAACCATAACTAGGTGTCTACATAAAGCCCTAGTTTAACATGTGTGTCCATGCATACATATCAAATTAAAAAAAAAATATTACCCATAGGGTTCATATAAGATACCTTGATTTTCAAAATATATATGAATATTGAAGTTAAGAAAGGAATAAAAGTGAACTCAAATTCAAAAGGAGAGAGATTACCCAATTCACCCAATGAAAGGTTATGAATATCCTAGAAAAATCATCTATGCTCTTGTGTGTTAGGATATAATAACTTGTACCCTTGCAAACTAGTTTACCATAATTTGATATTGAATCCCTAATAAGATATAAACTTCAGGTGTAATTTATATATCAAGATATGACATTCAAACATGCATCTGAATGTAAAATACTAAAATTGATTGCAATGATGTGACAAGTTATATATGCTAAATATGGTAAGTAAAATAAAGGGATGGGTACTTATATTTTTTATTTATCTACCTAATTGTGATTTTATTATAAAAGTGGAAATAAGATAAAATTAGGCTTATGATTCATATATTTCAAGAACTATTCTTCAGTCTATGCAAGGTTGATTTTGTTGATTTGGGATAGTATTGTCAATTGATACTGACCTACACCAATTGGTACTAATCTATGTAAAAATAATGAAATGTGAAAATATGGCCACCTTCACCTATATTTATATGTTATTTATGTATGATATCTAACCCTAATGGTGCACACAACTCTAAAAATTATCATCCTTCACCTTAAAACCCTAGGTGTGATTATGAGGGCTAGAAACATGCAAAAGATAAGTAAGTGTAGAGCTAACCAAAATCATCCCCATTTGATAATTGATCACAACCTACACATCCAAGAATTTGGAAATCAAGCCACACATAGCTATCCCACTTAGTGTAGCTGTGTAATTATGTTCCTTCACTATATGTATGCAAACAATGATTTGGATTTGATACTTGACAATTCTTGATTTGACTTGATTTAGAATGCTTCAAAATTAACTTATGACTGATCCTAGTGATAACTTAGTATTTTGTGAAGATAGTGTATATTTTCTTAATGTGCAGTAGTGTATCAATGTGTACTAGTTAAATTCAAAGTCTACTTTGAATGAGACATTGATTTATTTATATATGACTCTAATTGAGTGATTTCTTATGCCATTGACATGATAAGTATATGGTTTAACCATAAGGAAAATTTTATTTTAAAAATTAGTCATTTTTAACCAAATCAAATTGCTATCAATAAATGATATTGATCAAAATTGACAAAACCAACTTGTGTATAGGTGGATTAAAATAAAGGTATAAAAATGTATGTACATGACATTTAGTAGGTTTGAAATAGACAATGAGGTTCCCTTTGGTGTGTAACAAAAAAATAGAAGGGTATTCTCGTAAGATAACATGTAAGTAGGAGAGAATGGCAGATTAGGACTATGTTTATGCACTCAAGTCATGCATGGTAAATGTTTATCAAGCTTATCATTGTCAAGTACTAAATACTAGATTTAAGTATATATAAATTCCCCTATTTTATTTTAATAATGTAATTTATTGATTAAAAGGATAATATATGCTTGAGTGTGTATAAAACACTTTATGTATGCATAGGATAGGATGACCTACATCTATCCTTTTTATCTTAACAAACTAGGACTCGAATAAGGTCAACCAAATAGATCCTACATATACTTGGATGAGTGGGTAAGGACCAATTATATCCATAGATATAACATAGGGTAGCCTACAACTCAAATGTCAAGAGGAAAGGGTTCCAAAGACTAAGCTTATGATATGAGGATATAACTCTCACTAGACATTAAGAAAGGTAAATGGTTTTCACTATGGTTTTACGTAAATTAAATGGTTGTAAAAGGGGTAAAAAGTAAAGTAAATGATGGGTTATATGGTTGTAAAATAGGTAAGGTGAAATGGTCAACTAAATAGGTGTTTATGCAACATAAAATGATAAATTACAAGTCTAAGCAATCATATATCTACACCAACTTATTTGGTATAGGGAACATAAATATAAAATATAAATAAAGAAACATTTAATGTACTTAGACACATAAATATAAAATATAATAAGAGACATTTAATGTACTTAGTAAATAAAATAGTGTAGGGATAGAAATATTTACCTTAGGGTGGACTGATTGACACTTCAATATCCCCCTTGGATCAAGTGGAGCTTTACAAGAGATGTTATAGGTTGAATACCTCAAATGGTTTGATGAAGACCTAGATATCCTTAGTTATAACTCCCAATGACCTCTCCTATTGAGTTTTAATGACACCACAAGTCAAAACATCTAAGATAGGGTTATTAAACACTAACTCTCCACAATAGTTCCTTACAGTATATATATGAGCACAAACAAAGTGTATACATTTGATATATATTATTAAGAATTAAATATGCCCCTTATATATACTATTCCAATCCCAAAACCAACCCTAAACTTTAAGTTGATGGTATGGACATAGTTGACATATGTTAGCTAGCATAGTAAAGTGTCAGCGAGGTTGAGACAATATAAATGTTAGAAAATATGCTTAGAACTATATCAAACTATCCGATACAATATAGGAAGGATTAAGGCACAAAACATATGGAAGTGATTAGGTCAATACCATAGGATATAAGGAAACTAGTAAATATGGATAATAATTAGACAAAAGGGATAGACATATATAAACTTAGAGGAGGTTAGACTAATAGTAGAAACGAAGTAAAAAGATGTAATTCAAAAATTTATTACAAATTACCATAATCCATTCCAACCCCATCTCAATGGACCCATCAAGGTGTGAACTCAAGGAGTTTTATGTATTGACAAGCTGCTACAAGAGAAAATACCAATAAATGATAAAATTGAAAATGTTATGTTTATACTTATGCCCCACCCAAAGCTCACCATATGTCATGATAGTTAAGGTATGGTTATTTGGGAAAGAACATAGAAACATAAAAGGGCATAAATAAAAAGTAATGATGAAAGAACTACTAATAAAGTTAAGGTATGGTTATTTGGGAAAGAACATAGAAACATAAAAGGGCATAAATAAAAAGTAATGTTAAAAGAACTACTAATAAATTAATAATTGGAAGAAACATAAACATACCTTGACTTACCTTTCCATAGAATGGTTTCATGTAAATACCATGTTCTCAGTTATGGAAGGCACAATAACTTAGTTTTAGAAACACTAAGGATACAAAGATGAAAATGAATAAAAAACAAGTGTGTAAACACAATATGGTCAATAAAGGAATGTAAAATGAAAAAATCTTAGAAATAACTAAAAAATTAGAAAATCGAGATTGATAAGGCTAGGTTAGAACCAAAAGATCCAAATAGGTAGATAAAAATAAAAGAAATTTGGTAAGACAAAATCCCAAGGCTAATTAGGACTGAAAATCCACAAAAAACATCCACAAGAATATAAGTAATAATCCAAATCTAATGAAGAACACGAAGAATTGATTTATGGAAATAACATCCCATGCATGAAGATTAAAAAACCATACTTAGACAAAGATGTGAAACATGAAAGCATGAAATGGAAAAATGGGACCAAATGGCCCACAAAAAGTGAAGAGAAAACTTAAACTCCCAAACATAACTAAGATAAAATCCTAGAAAGATAAGGCCATGACCAAGATATCATCTCAAAATAACTCGAATATGCAGTTTCTATCCTAAATATGGAAAATATAAAACTACCATATTGATACCATGTTTGAAAGAGATAGAGAATAGGAATTAATGGATATTGGAAGGATTTATAAAAAAACATCCATGTCAAGTGGTAAATATGGAAGGATGCAAATGAGGGCAAACAAAGGCAAAAACATGGTCTTTACCAGAAACAAGAAACTTAATTCATGTTGGAAAGACTAATTTTTTAAAACATAAATGGCCCTAGATAATCCTACCTAAAAAACACAAGCTTAGGCTAACTTTTGAAGTATATAAATATCATCTCATGAAGGCTATAATAAAAATTAAAATCATCTTGCCTTCCCACAATATGTTCTCCACTCCTCAAGACCCCTTACAATGCCATCAGTCTAATGTGAAGATCAAGTATTTAAGTGAAAAATTAGGTGGAACTAGAATATAAAAAGATATAAAATGATGTAATTAGACCTCATAATCAAGTATACTATCCTGCTACACCCTAATATAACTTGACTCTATCATGAAGCCAACTCTAGAGTTTGAGCTTTGACTAGAATAGAAGATATGCCAAAATGATAACGTATTTTGGTGTGATCTAATTTTTAATATTTTTTTTACCTTTTAATATTGCCTTTTATTATGATTTGGATTTTAAATCTTGAATTTTTATATTTTACTTATCTAAACAAATTTGGAAAAACCAAACATGGGTGTTAAAATTAAATATCACAAGAAATGTTTACACTTGGCAGTTGGAGAGGTGAAACTAAAGACCATGGTGTCTAAAGAATATTTAACTTTCACCTTTAGAAAGGAGTGAAATATATAAATATACCTTGGTGATCCCAAAATGAAATTAAAAAGAGGGATTATGGAAATGAACATATAATTATTGGATTATCCTAATCATAAAAAAAAGTGTAATGGAGATGGTACAATGATAAATAGGTGTGAACCATCATCATAAGAAAGATGAAACATGGAAGAGGACATGAAGATAGAATAATATAGTTTTTCCACAAGATAATATGATTGATTCAAAGTAAGGAAAACACTACTCATGACCATTGACTTATCTTGAAAAGAAGACACCTAGCTAGGGTTGGGAGTAAAAGTAATCTATATAGCAAAAATGATGGGAGTTTGTGAGGAGGGTTGGTTGTATTTCCTAGGTATTTCCATACAACTCAAAAAATAAAAATAAAATATTTTTAAGTAAGATGAAATAAATGATAGTAAAGACCCAAAGGGTGGTGATACAGCTACCAAAGAATCACAAAGAAAACAATGATTGATTGTAAGAAATAAATGACTATAGAAAAAAGATACGTGTTTTTGAGGAATTCCTAGTTGTATTCCCCTAGGTGTTACAATGAAACTCAAAAAATGAAAAACAAAGTAGTGTGAGAATGAAAAAATACCTAAAGACCAAGAATAGGTACTAGGGATAATGTGAAATGAAACCCAAAGGTGTGTAGAGAAAGCAATGCTAAGTTACCATAAAAGTGAGTCAAAATAGAACCTGCAAAAAATGTTAGCTCCATAATATATATAAAACTAACTATAAGCATGTAAGTAATATGTACAAGAAATGGAAAAACATACATGAAATAAAACTAGCAATAACATTAATTAAAAATAATAATTATTCAAAAACCAAGCATTGGTCTGTTATTTGAAGATATGTCCTTTATTGGTTTGTAATCTATAAGTGCTAGGTCCAAGTATGTCTTTAACTAAGCATGGACCCCACCACTTTTGGTTTAATTTTCATCTTTGGCTTAGTTTTATTCTAGTTTCAAAATGAGGTCTCAACATCAAAAGTATAGACTTTTAATTTCATCATCATGTTATGCTATTTAGTTATACGACTTTTGTATTCACAATTATGTTGTAAATCACTCATGTGTCATTCATCAAGTAGGTATAAAACATGAAGTTGGGCTTCATGACTATTTGCATCAAGAATGATGCCATGAAGAGAAATCCATAAATAGGGTAAATTTAATTCTAATGGTAATATGACCTTTGAGTTATAAACTAGAGAGAATTGAGTTACCCTAGTGGAAATATAGATGCTAGTACGATAAGCCAAAAGTGCAGGTTATAACTTGAGTTGCCAACCTAAATGAGAATCCTTATTGGTATTTTGTAGGATATTGTTAATGATTTTTTTAGTAGTTTATGCTTGGTCATTTCACTAAGGGTGATAGGGTCTATAATATTTTAGCATAAATTTTAATTTCACACATAACTATTTCATGTATTTATTTTTAAAATTCCCACCATTACAAGAAATTATGGAAATATGAAATCCAAAATGACATATGATTTGATTGAGGATGAATTTGGATATATTTATGCCAATGAAATTAATAAGGGTCATAACTTCTACCCTTTTGGTAAAATATTATGTGGTGGTAATTATGAAAACATGGCCATCTTGTGACTAAGGTAAGTTACTGATGAGATCTAATCACCACATAGAGAATGGCCAGGGAGATTCAAGTGTTTGAGGCTTAGACAAAGGAGAGTGGATAATATCATCATGAAGTTGGAAAAGGATTACACTTATTTGTAAATATTATGTCATATTTTTCAAGAGTGGACCAATAATATAACATTCATAAGTATTTGCAATCTATAGCATGTCTGCTATAATAGCCATAATAAATTCCCCCATGTGCTTGCTCAAAGAGATATCATAATATTTATTGAGTGAAAAAATAGAGTAGGGTACCTTTAACATTATGATAATATATGATGTTATGTCTAAGGAAAAAAATTCATGCTTGTTTTAGGATTATGGTGTTTTCATGAGTTTCAACCTTGGGAGGATAAGTATGATGTTCAATGATTTGGATGCTATATTTATAGCACAAGTTGTGTCAAGTGGTGACTGCTTATATGTAGTAGATAATAGAATCATACTTATGTGCTAGAGTAGATGGATATTTATTCATGTGGATAAGGAACTATGAATCATGTAATACTTGATGAGGATGAAATAGAGAACCTATAGAAGTAAGAGAGTATATGATAGCATCTACTCTCTTAGAATCGATTTAATTATGAAAGACATAAATTATTTAAAATGAGTAAGGGTGATTTGATGATATGAAATAGTATTTCAACTTTTTCATTGATGGGTGCCACTGATTTAGTGACATATAAGCTATGTATATCCTAAGGCATGTAAGTATGGAATGTTAATATCTATGGCTATGTGCATTCCAAAAATAAGAGATTAATATTAAAACATGTTATTAGTGACATAAAATTTCAATTGAAAAGCTATAAGAATGATTTTATTGTATGGGTTGTTTAAGACACATCCTACTTTAGCTACTTCAAGGCACTTGGTTCCATCAAAGTGAAGTGTCTAAGTATCCTCATGTAGGTTGATAGTAACTTTGGGTAATTATTATAAAGTAGATTTTATACATTTAGGCTTAGAGACTACTATTTATAGTTCTTTGAGAGATTAAGCATTGTGGTCAACTAAACAATTATGAAAGTACTCTTTGACTGAAACAAATTGATCAATACCTTCAATTAAGAGTAAATATTTATTAGGAAGAGTATCCTAAAGGTGTTGTTGATATGGTAGGGGTGAAATAATAATTTGATCGGTAATCACTTGGTCATTGAATTTTTTTTAGTGATGATTTTTAGGTCAAAATCCATTAAGATCACCATCCAATTATCGATTTTATCCCTAAAAAATAAATCCTTAAAGAAGAAATGGTTGAGGGGATTAAAATAGACAATGACATAGGAAGTATAGTAAATCATACAATGCCAAAGATTTTATGATGTAAATTAGATTAAAATACATTCATGCTCCACATTTGTGTAGTGGGTCTCATAATTTTTCAAGGCACGAATGATATAGTAGACTATGTATTATTTTATTGACTCGTCTTGTTGCGTAAGAATTACCACAATTGATATGGGGGTGGATGAGGTATACAAGATGTGAGTACAATCAATTTAAAGTGGTTTTATAGTTTGAATATGAAGCAATGATTTATTCATGTTATCAAAGGATTACTATTAAGCATCGATCCCTACAAGTGTAACACATTTATTAAGAAGAGAATTTACTAAGTATACACAATAACCTAACTCAAGAACAAATTAGTAGATTGCCCCAAGTTTCTCAAGGTAAGTATGGATGTTAGGCTTGGACCAAGGTATAGGAATGTTATAAAATAATATTGATCTTGGAGGGATCCATGTCAATCCCTTGTAATGAAAATAATAATCCTAAAGATTTATGGAAGTAATACCAAAAACACACTTATGAGGATCAAACTTAACTTTGTACTTAATGAAATAATTTAATATGATAGGTAAGTCATGAACATGGTTTTCATAATGTTTTTATTTGGATAAAATTTAAACCATATAAGTCTCAACTAATTTATGGATGAGGTCATGAAAGACATGGGTCATTAGGTGTTGATGTGTAGTTTTGATGTTTTTAAGGCCAAGGATCATCTTCACATAACAATAGGTTCCCCACTCAATAATAAAGGTGGTTTTATGTTGATCTTTGGGGGAAATACAATCTCATTATACCCCAAAAAACCATCCATGATGGAAATCATGTCATATCTATCTATGGAATAAATAATAGCATCAATTTAAGGTAAAGGAAAGTTATCTGACATGCTAAGTTGAGATTACAAAATTTGATATAGATGTAAATAACCATAGTGATTTTATTGCAAACAAGGAGTATGTTGGATACCCAATTTGAGTAATATAAAAGTTGAATGAATTTATAATCTAGGATCTCAATAAATTTTTCGTGACATAAAGTGAAACCCTATGGTGGTAACTTTAATTGATTCTAGCACATAGGTTTCACATCTAGATATATACTATGTTATGAAAAATTATGCTAGGATCAATGTTGGGCATGTCCTCATATGACCATGCAAATACTTTGTGATATTTTTTTAAAAATAGGCTGTAATTATCTTTTCATTTAGGATAAATTTCCTTAGAGATAATAATATATTTAACATTGGTAGTGATACCAAAGTTAATTACTTGAGTTTCTTCGATAAGAATTACATTTCAATATTAAAAATGATATGGAACTAAAGGAAGCTTAGAATTAGGATTAGGTTCGGGGTCAAAACCAGTGATGAAATTAGTGAAATGAAGATATTTTTTATTAAAATGGCCAATCTTATGATGTTGATGGGGAAGTTGAGGCTCTCTAGAATGGATTAATTATAATATATCTTCATCACTAGGAAGTGTAGGTAATGGGCCATAATATTTGACATCTACTGCAAGATAAATAACTTGGTTACCTTTGATATCAAATTTAGAATGGATTTGTTTTAAATAATTGTTTTAACATCTAAGGTTATCTTAGGATATGGAGTGGAATTTGATGATTTTTTCTTTAGGATATTAGCCTAGTTGATACATTCTAGAATAGGGGACATGACTGAACTATATTGACACAATTGATATAGTTAGTGAAAGTAGTATTTATTTTTATTGTATTAGCCTTGAAATTATAGTTATCAGGATCTAAGGATGATAATAAAACTATGTTAGTACTTGGTAATGACAAATTGGTGTAGTTGTGTATAAAATATTGAAATGGATTGGACATGTTGGTACAGTTGAAGGACTATTGAAGGGGATGAACTATATTAGGTTGGATAATATAGTTAGTAGGGTTGAAGGATTTATGAATTGTTTTAAGTTGATCAAGACCATTATAGTTTTTAAGAATTTATAAAGTTGTTAGACAACCCATGGAGTAATTTTGAATGGTGGGTTAATAAGAGGAACATAACCTTGAGGTTCTAGGTCATTATCATCATCATTAGAATTAGAAGAGATATGAACTAAATAAACATTTTAATTAAAGACATGTATCATAGCAAAGGTTTTTTGATAATGAACTACTTCCAAGTGTCATGATTGGGGTTGAAAAACTATGTATTCATCATCATATGACAAAGAGATGTTACAAACTTGAGTATTTTGGGGATTCTAATTAGAAGTATATTTGGTTGATACACCAATATTACTGAAAGTGTGATAAAATAATGACAGAGGATCTTGAAATGGTTTTTCCATTCTAAAATGATTGTAAATGAAGTCATCTTCTATGTAAGAAGCTTCATTGGCATTGTGTATTGGAGTCTTTCAATATCATCATCAATCAAAGGAATGGTCCTATATCATGGTAAGAGAGATGAAGGAATCTATTTTGATATTTAAGGAGGTAATAATTGGTATTGAAAATAATTTATAACTCACTAGGTCTATCATCATCATAATCTGTAAGAGTAACTTGGAGATCAAGATGCATATTGAAAAAATCAAGAAGAGGGGGGACTATTAATATGAGAAAAAGTGTAGATGAAATAATAAATTTTAGGATTAGGTAGATTGGGATCCTATGGGTTGAGATACGCTTCATGTTTATAACATTTTCCATCATGATTGAAGATAATGTATTTGTTATAAGAATATGTGATAGCACTCATACGATGAGTCCAAAGATGACCTAAAATAAGATTATAAGAGAGTGGAAGATATACAACCATCAATTTGGTGCACATTGTCTTGGATATAATAGTGAGAGGGAGCCAAATGTAACCAAGAGGATTTTGATTGGTTTTTTCAAATCTATGGCATTTGAGTTGTGTTTGCTTAAGGTCATGTTTATAAAACTTAAATTGTTAGATTAGCCAAAGGGAAGTAATGTTAATGCTAGAGATTTGGTGCACCAAAACATTTCTTATTAAAGTATTGTTGATAGCAATTTTAATACAAAGATGTGGGTCATCAGCTCGAAAGAGTATTCCATCATTAATCATGTTTTCTTTGGGAAACTATATAGATATTTTCTTAGAAGAATAAGGTTAAGAAATGATTTCAATCGTTTGAAATTCCATTTATGTGGGACATTTAGAAGGTTGGGGAAGTAGTGAGGTTTTTATAGATGGGGATTCTTTGATGTATTGAAATTTTTGCATTATGAACTTCTTATGATAAGGTGATGCTAGCATGAGTTAAATTAGAGGATTTTTTTCAATGCATGGATTTAAGTTCATCTATGAAATTCCATGGTGATTTAGGGTTAAATCCATAATTAGGTTTATCTTGATTTGGATTTGTGACTTTAGGAGGGATGGTAGTATAAAGATTAGATGTACTAGGTTGAGGTTCTAATGTTAGAGTGGGCTCCTAGTTAGGTTACATATTACAAGATGATGTATTTTTGGTAGTAGTGTCCATAATAAGTTGGTCTTTTTGAGGAGTATTCTTAGGTTTGGTGAAGAGATATTTATGAGTGTGAATATTTTGGTAGTTAACATTTGCCACATACACAAATTGGGAGTTAGTATAATAATGATCATAATAAATATCAATAGTACAAGTGAATTCATTTGAATGTTATGTATTGGGATTAACTGGTTGAGATGATTTTGTATGTTTTTGATTACTAGACTTTGGATTATAGAATTGTTTATTAAATGCATTGAGGTATTAGTTATGTTATTATTTTGTGATGAGATCATGATTAAAGTTTTTTCCCAAGATGGTATTGATCACAAGTTTTTGGAGTGCATGACGAGTTTCATGAGAGTGACCAATATCAGTGTAGAACCAACAAAACTTGTTAGGATCATACCATGATGCATGGGTAGTAGTGTAGATGTATGATTTGGATGGAGATAAGAATTTCTTAATTTCCAACATACTGAAGTGAGGGTAGGAGGGAAGTTGGTTATTTGATTTAAAATCTCTTATTTTATTTTGGGGAGGATTATTTTGATAAGGATTAGTGGTGATTACATTGGTTGTAGTTTGCAAAAATTACTTTTTGGTATTTTGAGAAGGTTAAAATTGAGACATAAGGAAATATTGTCTTTTTTCTTGGTCAAAGGCCTCTTCTAAAGTCTGAGGAGAGAAAATCTGAACCTTGTATTGAAGAGGAGATTTAAGAGTGATAATAAAGACTTTGAAAATATTATCATCACTCATATTATGATTTGATTTATGTACTAAGTATTTTCACTATTTGATGAAAGTATGGGCAGATTCATTAGGAAGTTACTTAACATTAATGAAGTTGATAATGTTATTTGTAAGAAGTTAATTGTGTTGGACTTCCTTTACTATATCATTGACTAATCCTCTAATTGTGTAATGGAATGCTGAGTAAGTAGATTATATCATTATAACACATCTACAACAATTTTTTTAGCTAGAAGCCTGGTAGTAGAATAAGTATTGGTTTGAACCCATTGTTACAAAGATTGCCGAAGGATTTAAGATGTAAGGTAGGATCTTTAGTCCCATCATATGTGATAATTAGATAAATGTTTCCAAAGTATATAAACATAATGAAGGAAGTTAAAAGTTCATTTTAAATATTTTGAAGTATATTATTATAAATTTATGGTTAAGGAATGATGTTTCCATTGGTGTATCTAAGAGGAGGGGGGTTTTAATTATGACTTAGTTGGTTCATGATGATTTGATTGGATTGATTAACCATTTTAAAGATGTGGTTTTACATTTGGATCATTTTATTGCTATTATAGGCTTGTATAAGGGCCATTTATTGGACCATTTATGCAAGGACATGTGATGGATCTAGAGGAGGATTGAAATTAGGATTTTGATTAAAATTTGTTGGAGGTATATTGTAAGATGATTGAGGACTAGGTGGGAGATTCTAAACATTAATCTTGGGAGAAAGATTTCTAATGTTGGTGTTGGTTTCCCTAACTACTATAGTAGATGATGAATGTTTGTTAAGACTTCATTTCTTTTTTGAAGTATAAACAATGTTATCATAAAGGTTTTTAATAAATTGGGTGGGATCTTCTAGATCATTAGTTTGGTTGATTTTAACCATGTTGCATTTGTTATATCAAAAGTGATGCTGAGAAAAAAATACACCATGAAGGATTATCTTCAATGGTGGATAAGGTAGGAATGACAAAGTAACCCATATAAACTTTTAATGGGTTAAGGATTACAATGATGATTTAGAGAGGTAAATGTCATGGTAAAGGAGACTAAAATTTAATATGGGAAAAGGGTTGGTAATACAAAACTAATGGTATTAGGTAGGATGATAAAATTAGTTACTAGATTTGAATAAAAAATTAACTAGGATGGTTGATATTGTTGGTAATGGAGTCTAATAAAATAGATTATATTGGGATGGTACATACTATATAGTAAAATATTGGTACTAGTAGCAGTTGGATAAAATGACTATATAAGACTAGCTGATACAAAAGATAAGAATTAGGTTAAGTTAGCCAATGTATTTAGATAAATTTTTAGAACTATATTGTGTTAACTGATGCAATTGAAAAGAAACATAGAATTGTATTGGGTTGGATGATGCAGTTGTCATATAATTTAAAATGTTATCAAGATATAGTCAATATAGTCTATAAGATAAACAAGTTGAAAATTCAACTTACTATCAACAAAAATCAAAATAAGGAGGTAAAATAGGAAGGGTGTGTTTAACTTGCAGGCTCTCAGATATATTGATCCCAATCATAAATAGTGAATATTTATATGAAGAAACTAACCAAAAAGTATTTCACTGCTTTTGTGGCTACATTATCACATCTGTAAGGTACATTAAGTGTAACTTCCCATGGCTAACCATTTATCAGTGCACTACAAAATCAAATGGCTGAAAGGTTATTTAAGGGATGCAAAAAATTCTAGGAATTTATGATATATTTTGAGATATGTGGAAACTAATGTCAACATATAGTGTTGTATAATAGTTTGAGTATTGGGTTAGTAACCCTCACACCATGACTCAAGTGAAAATTCTAACTGCTTGGCCCATAATGATAACTTATATTAGTTTTAAAACTATTGTAACACATTTTATAGGAAGAAAAATAAAAATTAAAGATGAAAATAATATATGTTAAAGGCTAAATTTTTAGCATGCAATGAATTAAACAAGTAAACATAACAATATTAGGCTAGTCAATATAGTAAAAAAATGAAACTAATCACACAAAATGGTATTAAGCTGGCCAATATAGTTGGAAGCGCACACACAACTATATTGAGTTGATCGATATAGTATAGATAAACATAGAATGGTATCAGGTTGGCTAATACCATTGAAAAACAAACATAAAATGGTATCAAGTTGGCTGATATGGTTGGATTATAAAATGTATGATGGTTTAAAAAATATAACTAAGAAGCTAGAAATAAAGACATGAAACTGATCCAATGAAAATAGGGATAATATTCATGTTGGGTTCACTAGGATGTATGCATAGGCTAAGATTACCTAAATCTATCTTCTTTCTCTCAATATATTAGGACTCAAATAATTTCAATAAAATAGAGCCTATGCATAGTAAGATGAGTGGGTAAGGACCAATGATATTGGTAGATATAAAAAAGGGTAGCATATAATTCAAATTTCAAGATAAAATGATTTAAAGCCTAAGCCTATGATATAAGGATATAGTTATCCTTAGATTTCAACAAAGGTAAATAGTTGTAAATATAAAAGTAAAGTAAATGGGTATAAAAGGGAACAAAGTCAAGTAAATAATGCATAAAAGAGGTAAGGTGCAATGGTCAACAAAATGGGAGTCTATTCAACCTAACATGGAAAATGTAAATTCTAAGCAATGCTATATCTACAATAACTTATTCAATATAGGGAAGAGCCTAAACAAGGATATACACATACTTCCACAATACAATAAACAACATTTAATCTACTAAGTAAATAAAGTAAAAAGTGTAGGGATAAAAATAATTATCTTGGGGTGGACCTATCGATGCTTCAATCTCCCCTTTGGCTCAAGTGGATATTTTCAAGAAATGTTGTATGTTGAATAAATAAAATGGATAGATGAATACCAAGATATGCTTAGTTAGGAACTTACAAAGACCTCTCTTACTGAGCTCCAATGACACCATAATAAAATACCTCCAAGATAAGGTTTTAAACTAATAACTCTCCCAAATACCTTCTTAGGGTTGAAATACAAGTGAAATTAGAAAGAATGAATGTGTTATATATTACTAGGAATGAAATATGACCCATATATATTATTCCAATACCCAAAACTAACCCAAATTCTAAATTGATGGTATCGATAAGCCTGATATAGTTAGAAGATGTTAGCTAAAATAATACAGTATCAATCAGACTAATATAGTACAAATGTTAAAAAACATACTTAGAATTATATTGAGTTGGCTGATACAATACAAGAAGGATGGAGGCATAAAATAAATGATATCAACTAGGTCAATACCATAGGATATAGGAAAACTATCAAATTAATAAGTAGTCAAAAGGGATAGATGAGTATAAACTTAGAGGAGGTTAGACTTATTATAGAAATGGTGTGATAGGATAAAATGACAAAATATATTTCAAATTACCACGAGACATTCCCACCCCATTCCTAGTGTACCCTTTAAGATGTGAATATAAGGAGTTTAATGAATTGACAAGCCATTGCAAGAGAAAGCCTCAATAAATGATAAAATTAAAATATCATGTATACACTTTGTCTTCGGTATGAAGCTCCAAATTTTTAGGTTACTCAATAAAAAACTTGTAATCAATGCCCACGAATTGAAAAGTTTAATCTAAAATTAAGATTTTTAAACTTAGGGTGTAAGGAAAGTGAACATATGTGTATTGGTGAAAACCATGTTTCCCTTGAAACTTGTTGGAGATTATGTTTAATTATTTAATCATTGGATAAAATTGTGTTTCCTTTATAAATAACATGGAGAGTTGGGGTCATGTGCCTCAAATTTTTGTAAATATACAGGTGATTGGGTTGGGAAGATAACATTTCCAACCCTCATGAATGCATGTAGAAGTAATCAATGTACTAACGCGAATAAATATGCATGTAAAGAGAGAACCATGTGATGGGTTCGCTTAAATAAAATTGAATAAACCATTAAAGATACCTTACAAATTCAATTTTATAGTTTCACTAAAGTTTTCTCCATAGAAACAAAGATTCATGATGAAAAGTGAAGAGCAATGTTCATGCCCCCATCGTGAATGTATGTTTACTTGTATAGTTTCACTCAAGTTCACTCAATGAATAATAAAATGCATGATCAAAAGAGAATGAAAAATGTTCTTTCCCCCATCATGAACAAAAATTTACTAAATATAAAAGTGGAATGTTCCATTTAACTGTAAACTATGTTGTTTTATATATGCATTAACTAATATCACGCCCTTAAATATGGATCAATCGATATAGAATTATATGCATCAATATGCTAAATTTGAAAACATGTATCTCAAATGTATGTTTATATGGAAACCTATAATTCATGTTCCTATAAAATGTGTGCATATGTTCATGCACATGCACCCAAGTGTGTATGAATTTGTACTCAAGTCTCTATAAAGTGAGTACATATACCCCTGTAATATGTATTAATGTATTGATATTTGTTATGTAACTAAACCATTTGATATTTGAACCATTATGAATATCTAAAATCTGAATTCTAATATGATTTTTGTTCATTGGGGCTTATGTATATATTATAAGCCCATTGTAATTCCCCTTTTTTGAGATAAGAAATATGTCCTATAAGTTACTCATCTCAAAAAAAGAGTTAATTATATCATGTCATGTATGAAGATAACATCATGTAATATCATGTGAAAATGTGGAGATTATGTCATCACAGTAATGTAAATGTCAATCAAGACATATATGTATCAATGAAGCACATAGTAGTAGGATCACTAAATAAGACTACATAGTAAAAGTGTATAATATAGATCATGGCACCCCTCAAGTTATAAATCTCAATAATCACAAGTGTTAGTGTCACACATATACATACAAGGGACATGAGTGTATCACAATAAAAAAATCTAAGGGCCACATGTAATGGAACACAAAGATGTCACTAACAAGGGACATCACAAATGTTGCATCAAATAAGGCCATGGACCACATGTACGGGACATAAAGATGCCATTAAAAAAATCCAAAGGGCCACACACAAAATATAATCGCAAAGTAACTTATCATGTAAAAGAGTAAAAACATCAATGGAGCATATAACAAGTAAAGAATAACCTACACCATCCATATGTCTCAATGTCACATATAGTATAATAGTATATACATGCATTGCTATGTAAGATATGAGTAACTAGCAAGACATGTGTAAGTGATCTAGTTATCTTAACATGATATAAAAGGTCATATAAAAATATAACCTATTATAGTGAAACTTGTTGAATAATATGCCCCTAATATTGACATGGCCATTAGGTAGATGAAAGCCTACCCATGTTTACTTTTATTTCTTGTATCACACTCATATACCATAAAATACATGTGTGTATTAAAATTATATGCCATCTTAAAAACATGTGATAAATAACATAATATAGTAATCATGTCATGCTCATGTCTTGATTTTTGATTTTTGAATGTGTTTTATTTTGTTAATTATTTAATTATTTATATTTTTAGGATATTTGAAATTTGGAAAAGCTAACCAATGATCACATCAATGGGAGGATCATGTGAATTATGTATCAAATAGTGTTAGGATACTCAATCATATATTTTAGGTATTAGATGTAGGTGTTTCATAAATGGATAAAAATTCATGTGTTGTGCCATAATTACCATGATCACTGCTCATAAAATCCTGTGTATGATGGGTAGCTCTTAATGGTCAATGAATTTATGGGTTATGATATATAGTAGTGTTTTTGTTTGCACAACATTCCCTAATTTTATCACTAAAATCATTGAACCTATTCTTTCTCTACAGTCTAGTCTTCTGGCCTAATCAAGTATGGGTCTATTTTTATTCATGGTCTGATTGAACATTTTCTTAACAAGTTAATGTTAGGTTTTGGAGCTAAAATATTCACTAATGCAAACAGGTGAGGAGGTTGCTGGAGAGTTTGCTGTTGTCACAGTCACCGGCGTTGGTCAGGCCAACCGACGTCGGCAGGGAAGAGACAGGAAGCAACCGACGTTGGTCAAAGATCGGCCGGCATCAGCACCTCCCAGGCAGATAGGGACCGACATCAGTCACCTATGTGGTTTGAACTGGGAATGTTACGGGCAGTTAGCTAATGAACCAAGTGTTTGCATGTCAAGAGCCAAATTTAGACTCAAAGCTATGGATCTAATTATTGTAATTTGATGTCTAATTATTGTTTGGATGAGATCTATATAATAGACTCATGGATTGTATTGTAAAGTGTTCTAGTTTGAGTTGAGCAAATTTTGCTTCTTTTGTGTGTGAGGTGAGCAAGGGTGTTCCTCCTAGTTCCATAGCATTACCAAGGTGGGTGTTGGTTTTGGAGAATCAACAGGGTTCTTCATGTATGTATGATCTTGGTCATCAGTTGAGCATGGATACTTTTGGAGATCTACATGGGTAAGTAAGATCATTGATCTGTAGGTGTATGTGTGTGTAAGGTCTAAGGTTCACAAGTGTGCAGAACTAGATTGATTTGCAGGTGTGCAAGATCAAATAGGACAGCAACACAACAGGGAGTAGGATCAGGTGGGATCTACTTGGAGTATAGTGTGTACTTAGAAAGAGAGCAAAGAGGAAGGCAAGGTAGTTCCTTCCATAAGTAAGATCAGATTGGGTTACAGGTTGTTGCAGTTCAAGGGAGATCTACTTGAAGTACGATTGTGTACTTGTGGAGTGCGTGGAGCACTAGAGGACTGGCAGTAGTGGATACTGGCTGGTTGGAGGTGAACACCAACTCTATGTCTGAGTTGTGTGTTGGGACCTAAGAGAGAGAGCTTTGAAGGAAGATTTACTGTTTATGCCCTAGAGGTGTGGGAGCCCTAGAGGTGTGTAAGGAAGAAGAACTGTGGCAGCCTTCTTTGTTGTATTTCCTTTTGAAAGAGTTTTAATACAAGTTGTGTATTGTCTCTCATATTCTGTGTTATTTATGAATTCTAGTTACTTGTGTATTCTAGTTAATTCCGCATGTTAAGTTGCTTGGTAATCAATTGTGTGCTTCCGTTATTTCCCAACAAGTGGTATCAGAGCTAAGGTTGTAGGGAGCAAGTTTTGTGTTTGGTTACAGGTCACTCTCAGGGGTTTCTGATTGAGTGGGAGTAGAGCAATGGCAGAAGAAAGTAAGCTAAGAATGGAGGAGTTGAAAAGCATGAATGGTCACTTACGGTCCTATGGAAAGAAAGAGCAGGTAAAGAAATATTGTTGGTTTGTGGAAGATTAGCATGAAGGAACTGAAGATGCAGATGTTGCAGGTGTTGTTGCACAGGATGCTCTGGGAGGTTTCTTGGATAAAGTAGAATCTTGTTTCACAAATTTTGTTGCCTCTTTCCATGCAGCCCCAGATAGACGAGCTGGTGAGCCTTGCCAAAGAATTGGCAAAGGGGAGGTGAAGCTGAAATTACAGGCGACCAACACATGGGTGTTGAAGAAGGTCATGCAAGTCCCAGATTTGAAGATGTGGCTAATTTCTTCAGAAAGGTTGGGTGATGAGAGATGCACAAGAACTCTCACAATGGATGCACTTGAATTAGCTGGTGGTAAGAAAATAGGTACTCTTTATCTACTTGTTTATATTACTGATTCTTCTTCTGTTGTAGAGACGTGGCTTTGTAGGCTTGGTTACATGAGCAAGAAGGAGATGCATGTTCTTAAGTAGAAGATAGAGGTTTTTGATAGGCTTAAGAATTGGAAAGCCTTGGTGTTCTTAGAGGAGATGATAGATAGAGTTCAGTGGATGAGGTTGGATACTTCTGAGCAGGGTAGTTTGGACATGGGTTTTGATTCAAAGGAGCTCACGGGTAAAAGGTCATCACTCACAGGTGAACACAGATACCGGCATCGGTCAAGGGGAACCAACGTCAAACAGACAGGTGCCGATGTCAGTCATGTGCAGACCAAAGCCGATGATGTCAGGCAGGGTAAGACTGACGTCGGTCAGGAGGACCGACGTCGGCAATAGGTAAGACTGACGTCGGTCATAAGGACCGACGTCGGTAGCAAGAGACACTGACGTCAACAGGGTCGGTAGTCAGGGACAGGTGCATGGGAACTGATGTCGGTCAGATGCAGACTGTGTAGTGACCGAGGTCGATCACTGTAATAGATTTTGGGCAGACAACAAGCTGTCAAGGAGTCTCAAATGCCCATATGGAGGACTGAAGGTGGTAAGTAAGCCTCAAATTAGTTGTTCCTCTTCTTTATACTAGCTGCTGACTGTAGAGCAAGAAGGATCTAGGAAACAGTGGGAGCATGGCAGGAATATAATGCAGAACCAAGCAGAGACTTGGTAGGGTTGCCAGCAGGTATGAAAGCACAGAGATGAATGGATACCTTAGTTGAAGAATAGAGTGAACGAACACGTGAGATGGAAGACCAGGTCATATGGTCTTGAGGAAGCTGCAAGATAGTGGTATAGTGCTGATAGGTGGTACTAGGTGGATGACAAAGCAGGGCTTTAGTCAATGTCAGTATAACCATTGTGTTTGTCTTACCAGGTGGATGATGGTCACAACATTATCTTGTTGCTGTATGTGGAGGATGAACTTGGTACAGGTTAAGACATATAGGGTTTTACTGAGCTAAGGGTAAGATTAGTTCAGTGGCATGTCATGAAGAATTTAGAGCAACAAAATTCTTTAGCATGGGAGACATGGAGATCACAGGTTGATTTTATCTCCAGTGGGAGCTGATGTGAATTAGGTGTTGGCAAGGTTCAGAATGTAGAACCAGAGCACACTAAGGGCTAGACAGTTCAGTGTCCAAAATCACATGAGGTCTGGTATAGACTTGAGTTTGCCCAAGCAGTGGGTGTTGTCAGAGAGTTAGGAGCCAATTCGAGGAAGTGGGTTCTCAGGTATTTGAGAGGGACCAACAGCATGTATACATGTAGGGTCAGGACTTCACTACATAGGTTTGTAGGTTTGGATGTGGTAGGTTACTCGGATGACAGGAGGTGTACCACAAGTTGTGTGGTGCGTGGTCATCAAAGTTGATCTTGAAGAGGGATACAAGCCAAGAAATAGATTAGATGGGGTACAGGTACATGTATAGTGCAACTATTTATCTCTAAGTGGGAGATTGTTAGGTTGTGGAGCTAAAAGCTTCACTAATGCAAATAGGTGAGGAGGTTGCTGGAGAGTTTGTTGTTGTCACAGTCACTGGCGTCGGTCAGGCCAACTGACATCGGTAGGGAAGAGACAGGAAGCAATTGATGTCAGTCAAAGATTGGCCGGCGTCAATACCCCACAGGCAGACAGGGACCGACGTCGGTCGCCTGTGTGGTTTGAACTGTGAATGTTACGAGTAGTTAGCTAACAAACCAATTGTTTGCATGTTAAGAGCCAAATTTAGACTCAAAGCTGTGGATATAATTATTGTAATTAGATGTCTAATTATCGTTTGGATGAGATCTATATAATAGACTCATGGATTGTATTGTAAGGTGTTCTAGTTTGAGTTGAGCAAAGTTTGCTTCTTCTGTGTGTGAGGTGAGCAAGGGTGTTCCTCCTAGTTCCACAGCAGTACCAAGGTGGGTGCTAGTTTTGGAGAATCAATAGGGTTATTCATGTATGTATGATCTTGGTCATCAGGTGAACATGGCTACTTTTGGAGATCTACATGGGTAAGTAAGATCATTGATCTACAGGTGTATGTGTGTGCAAGGTCTAAGATTCATAGGTGTGCAGAACTAGATTGATTTGCAGGTGTGCAAGATCAGATAGGACAGCAACACAATAGGGAGCAGGATCAGGTGGGATCTACTTGCAGTACAGTGTGTACTGAGAAAGAGAGTAAAGAAGAAGGCAAGGTAGTTCCTTCCATAAGTAAGATCAGATTGGGTTACAGGTTGTTGCAATTCAGGGGAGATCTACTTAAAGTATGATTGTGTACTTGTGGAGTGCGTGGAGCACTTGTGGTGTGCGTGGAGCACTAGAGGACTGGCAGTAGTGGATACTGGCTGGTTGGAGGTGAACACCAACTCTGTGTCTGAGTTGTGTGTTGGGACCTAAGAGAGAGAGCTTTGAGGGAAGATTTACTGTTTATGCCCTAGAGGTGTGGGAGCCCTAGAGGCGTGTAAGGAAGAAGAACTGTGGTAGCCTTCTTTGTTGTATTTCCTTCTGAAAGAGTTTTAATACAAGTTGTGTATTGTCTCTCATATTCTGTGTTATTTCTGAATTCTAGTTACTTGTGTATTCTGGTTAATTCCGCATGTTAAGTTGCTTGGTAATCAATTGTGTGCTTCCGTTATTTACCAACAGTTAAGTTTAACATTGAATTAAATTTAATCTTTGGAGTAGGTATGAAATTGAAGTATCTATGGCATGAATTTTATTCAAAATAATTTTGGTAATTATATCTATTTTGATTTAACTTTTTTAGCTTGTTTAAATCTAACAAATCTTGGTCTGTTTTGAATTATGTTTTGAACAACAGTAAAATTCAAATTTTTTAGGCTATTTCACCACAAATTTTTATAAGTTATCTAACTATTTTAGAGTTATCTATTTTTTGGTAAGAAAATAGTTCCATTTATGATTTGTTTTGATTTAAAATGACGAAGTGTTCATGCAATTTTATTCTTTTACTTAGTCATTTTTCATAAAAAGGGATTATTTAACTTTGGGATTAATTAAATGTCAAAGTATTTACAAAAGTAATCTTAGGACTTAATCACTTTTGAATTAATAGTCTTATCCATTTTATTTTAAATTCATATTCTAATGTCATCTATTCTTCCCCACAAGTCCTTGAGTAAACAAGAAGCTACCACTTGACATTAGATAACTTTCCTAAGACTCTTTTGGAATTAGTAATTTCTATCTAAAATTTTTGGGTGCCTAAGATTGTGCCATGTGGCATGCTTATATTTCCTTACTTCTTTTCCCCCCTTGGTTTCCTCAACAGGCCTTAGACCCCCAAAATGTGTGAGATCACACCACGTGGCATGATACCATTTCTTTAGGCCCTCAAGGTAGTCCATATAATTATTATGATAGTTGAGCCCCTAGATGATGGGGATTATGCCAAGTGACATGAACCTATTTATCCATGCCGCCAAGGTGGTCTATATCCTTGTAAATCCCCTGTTAAGCCTCAAGTGAACAAGATTTGGATGCATGTCAATATCTCCTTTCACTAGTATCATGCAAGTCATTTACCCAATCAAATACCAAACATGCCTAAAAAGATCAAATGGATGACACATGACATCAACTACTAATTTCATAATGTGTTGACATCCACATTAGTATTTCACCTCCTTAAAATTGATGGTCATATGGCCCATCAAAGTCATCATGAAATTGGCATGCTTTTACCATTCGACTTAATTATTTAAATGTGCTCAAGTCTTTGGATTAGGAGTTTAATTTAATTACTTAAAGGGATCAAAAATATAAAATTTATTCTATTGATCTACTCTTTTTGATTTAAAAATAACTTAATCATTTATTTGATTGAAAAGATTAATTGTATTCTTGTCAAAAATCTCCTTCTGGGTTTTTATTTTTATGAGCCTTTTATTCAGGTTTTTATGCCTTAGTTTATTTACCTAAAATTTAAGATCTAACAAATAGTCTATTCATTTGAAATCTAATGGTTAAATCTCTCTATAGTTCCATGTTCAACCAAGAACTACCACTTGTCAGCATCATAGAACTCCACTACTTCAGAAGACATTAGACATAGAGCCAATCCATTTAACCCTTTGATTGCCTAAGATCATGCCATGTGGCATGATAATGCTTCTCTGGGACCTCAAGATGATTGGGACATATTGAACAAGCATCATACATTTTGGGTGAATGGGATGATGCCAAATAGCATCATCCTACTTCTCCACACCTTTAGAGAAAACATGATCATTATGAAAAATCATGGATCAAGAGAGTCCTCATGATGATGACACATGGAATAATTGGGGATTCTAGGACAATCAAAACATAGAATGATATCGAGGACCTACAGATCTCTAGGTGAGTGAGATCATACCATTTGTTAAGATATTGTTACACCATGGCCTAAAGAAAGTTCAAAGCTTGGAATGTTATGGATTAATGAGAAGTGGACACATAGAGTGACCTTCTCAAGGATGATATGTGGACCTCTATAAACTAACTTAGAAGCTGAAAATGATGCCTATTTTACTTGTCTAGCCTGTTTGAATCTAGGAATTGGACTGTGAGTCCAATTAGATTTATACATTTTTTGAACATCTTGTCACCTATTAGAAATATATGATGGAAATAAATTATAGAGTAAATTCGATATTTTGCTAAGTTAGATAGTAGTGTGCACATTAGGATCAAACAAGTTAAATATCATAAAAGGATAATGAATGCATACACATAATCAATAGAAAAGAGGAATTTTCACAATTGCAAGATGAAAACTTGTGCCCCTACATTTAATATAGTAGTAATCCACCAAAAGGACCAAAATTCAACTTGAGCCTATGTTAGTTGAAGTGATACATTGATCCAATAATTATATGTTACCAATTATCTAATGAAAAAGAGTCTATCCATCAACAAAGCTATTATCATTGAAGATAGGCACACATTAAATTTGTGCCTTAGTTGGTGCCTGTTATTAAATTATTGTAATTGCTTGGTGGGTGGGTAAAGCATTGAATATTTTAAACCACCTAGATGGTGGGTGAGACTAATGAAACATATATAACACCATACATGAAACTAAATTAGGAGATGATTTATTAATGTTATAATAGATTAGATAAACAAACATTTTTCTTATAATTTTTTACTTTATTAGGTTAAATTTTATTTTAGCATGAGCCGAGGTTGTGTGAAGACTTTATATATAACTCATATGAACATTTATGAATATTAAATTTGTTTTCCATGAACCATATTATATATGAAATCCTTATGAATTATATTCATTATTTGTGCATGTTTATGGTGACTTTGATTCCCTTTTCCATATATCTACTTGATCCTTAGACTCCTACACCATCTCTACCTTCTAGTTGTGCTACGTTGGCTGAATACAGTTTGGTTTCTCATGATATTTGTTTGTTTAACAGATTCAAAATTGTATTCATTAGAATTTTATCTCATCTTTCCTTTCTCCACCATCTATTTTTTGCTCTTTTTATCTTTGTTAGTTTAATTTTGAATTACATTTAGTTATCCAAAGATTTATATAGAATGCATATTCATCCTTTAACTTGTCTTTTATGCATTTATAGAATTAGTAGACTAAAGACATGTGCCAACCAATAATTAGTTTATTGATAAATCTAAACTAGTTGGTTTTTTTGGATATAATATAGACCAAAATATCTTGCATAAGTCTTAAACAAGTACTCCAAATAGGCACGTTGTATGGAATAACTTTCATCAACAACTGAGGCATCTGGTAAGCCATGAATTATTAGAAAAATGGTGGAATACTCACTGGTTGAGCCGTTCCTCTCCCTCTTTTACCCTAGAGTTGGTGTGGCTGTGCCAAACGGACCATAGATAAGTAAGAGAATGTATCACTATCTATGTTCACTATGGAACACATTGAACTATTTGTGGTGCTGATTGAGCATGTAATTTAGGATATAATGGCTTATATGGTCCCTAAATAACTATTTAATGTAATTTATGTTAAATAGCTAGTTATTCAGTAGGTCCAACTATATTCCTCTGAACTAGGTACATAAAAGGATATTGAATATGTATAACCATTGTCTCTATATTAATGATATTTAATAATGATATTTAATAGGTGTAATGCCCATCTATATATAATTATCATGAATAAGTGTACTAACTATTTATGGTGGTTGTATGGGTGGAGGAGGAGACACCATTAGACAAAGAGAGTACTCATACCATACACCTATAGCTATGACTACCTTGTTTCTATGTATGTACTTGAGTCATAGATACACTATATATGGTTATGCACAAATTTTTTCATCTAATGGTGTCCTAAAAATGTTGAAAGACCCTATTAATTTGTATAAATAATAATGACATGGATAATATAGAATATTCCACATGAAGAGGTCATGATATGTGTCCCAAGGTATTTTGTTTCTAACCATAAAATACCTTAACTGATTTTGATGTATTTTAAAAATCTTATTATGTGTACCCAAGGGAGTGATGAAGTGTCATTTTATAAACATTTTCACTTGACCCATTATCTATCATGACTCTATGTATGGGTTGTTCATTGATATAGGCTTATATGAGGAGTGCATGAAAATTTTAATCATCACAAACAATATTTATATAATAAAATGTGATTATATGTTGTTATAGAAAATTATAAATAAGTGTACCAATAATAACATCTATCGAATAATAATACATCACATGTGGAGGATGTATGTTATATGCATAATGTATTTATGAAGTATCCATAGTGTCTATCATCTCATGTTTAATAAATGAATCATTAAAGATATTTAACTTTTGATTTTCATTGTGTTATGGTCTATATTACTCTATATGGGTGCCCAAGATGATAATGTTATCATCAATAATATATTTTTATCTTATATCTCAATTTGAAGCATCTATTCCTTGAATGTCTTGCAATGTAATGACGATCACAATATGCATTACCATCCATTCCATGGTGTAGGCCTGTTTGGATCAAGATCTTGTGGAGTAATATGCATGATAAGGTTTCACTTAATTAACTTCTTTATTCCTAGATGAGAAGGTGATGGTAATCTTGAAAATTACCTATTTCATGGAGATACCATTTGTAGTTAGTTTTTAGGTTATGATATTACATTTACTATAATATTTGCCTCATCTTGATATTAATTGGTTTGAGCTTATGGCTTGGTGTGATTTTAAACTTCATTATTGAAGTAGTTATCAGAATAGATGTATAGTTGAGTTTGTTTAAATATATGATCTTAACTTATCTATCCCTTATTGTATGGCATAGTTAATTGAAGGATTTGAATCTCATGAATATAATTGACTCATGGAACAATACAATTAAGATTTTCTTGAATATATATTGAAATTCATTATTAGACATAATATTAGTCATACTAGTTAGAATTTATTGTATCAAATTACATAATCATTGATTCATTTTTTGGATCATTAATTGAGTTTATAAGTTTGTAAATAAGATAGTTTTGTAGGCAAAATGTGCTAGAAATTGGTATGCATAGGAGTTGAATACTCTTACAGATTGGAGGGAGAGATCATAGAAACATCAAAAAGTATAGTCCTTAAGGATTCTAAAAAATAACTTGGTTAATAATTTATCATTATATGCATAGTCCAAGCATGATATGTGAAATGATCTAAGGTGCTGATCTAGATCACCTTTACCTTTGTATAGTGTA
Organism: Torreya grandis; assembly: GCA_037957365.1. NCBI lineage: Eukaryota > Viridiplantae > Streptophyta > Pinopsida > Cupressales > Taxaceae > Torreya > Torreya grandis. The sequence goes on along the minus strand of JARHVA010000853.1, from coordinate 3,577,025 downwards.
AGCTTAGGATATACAAAAACTATTAATAAAGGGTAAACTACTATATAATGGGATAAAGAGTTATGAATAAAGGTGTATAAATCCATGGAATGATCAACTCTCAATTCACTTTGCTCTAACTATAACACCTTAACATGTAGAACTATAACAATATACTCAAGGGAATGTGAAATAGGTGAGGTTAGTGATGGAACATACATAGTTATAATGGAAGAGCTCAAGGTTTCAAGTTTTAGAATAGGTATATAAATATATTAGAGGTCTTGTGTTTCCCAAAAGTTTAGGTAGATGTCATCTAGGGCATTTGAGGTATAAATGTAGAAATAAAGCCAATAATAGAGGTCTAGATACATGATGTAGAATTAATAGATTGAAAAGATTGGTTGATAATATTAAATGGATCTTGTTGTTGTGTTTCAGATATAATAATCTTATCTTGGTGTACAACCTTAGAAAATATGATGATTATACCTACATATTTAGGGTATTGATAGAGTCCTTAGAAAAAAATGGAAAAGGATTTAACTTGGTCAGGATATACCCCATTAATATCATTAGGATCAATTATATTTAGGCCCTCATAGTTATCTTGATTTAGGTTCATTTTGATTGTCATGTTATAATGGAGGCATGCCAATATAATCATTTATTTTCACATATTCATAAATAATTACATCATTAAAATAAGAAACATTCATTGTATCCATTTAAGATGAAGTAAAAATAATCTGGTTATGCTCTATATGGGTCCCAATTAATCTATCGGTACATCTTTGAGGGACAATGGAACTACCATTATTAGATGTAATAGGATGAAATCATGTAAATGTGTAGAAGACTAAGGTAAACACTAAAATAATTTATTATATTTTGTATGAGGAAATCATAGACTAGATTTGAAACCCTAAGACAAAAATATGAAACCATAAAAGGATGAAAACCTAATAGAAACCTAGGGTTTGACATAGTTTGATATGTATGGGTTCACTACTATGTCTACCCTAATTTAGTTTTTCAAATCTAATAGGATATAAAATTGAAGTGTAATTAAAATATTAAGATATATCATTAAAGCATACATATGAATTTAAAATACTGAAACTAATTGGAATGATTCGATAAATGTCATATGCTAAATATAGTAATTAAAACAAAAGGATTAATATTTATATTTTTTTGGTTGACTATCTGAATGTGACTATATTATGGAAGTGGAAATTAGATAAATGCAAGCCTATGATTTATTTTATTTAGGAATTATACTTTTGTTTACACAAGTTGGTTTTGTCAATCTAGATCAATATCACCGATCAATATTGACATGTGTTAAAATGAGGGATTATGACTTATGGTCACCTTTGCCTATCTCTATATGTTATATATATATGGCTATAAACTTTGATGATGCATCAAATCTAAAAATAATCCTCCTTCACCTTGAAACCCTAGGTGTTTTTGTGAGGGATATAAACTTGAAAAACTTGGGAAAGTCTAATGAAATGATCTAAACCTAATTACCCCCATTTGATGATTGAGTAATACCTGCGTAGTCAATACTTTGAGGTGGGAAATAAAATCATAATATCTCTCCCCCATAGTGTGAATGTGTAATTGTGGCCCTTCACTATATGTATGTAACTAATGATTTAGTTTTGATACTTGATAGTTCTTACTTGGAATTGGATTTAGAATGCTTGAAACTAGTCATGTTATTGCTCGTAGTCATAGATTCAAAATTTTGAAAGAATAAGGTATATTTTCTCAATGTGTACTAGTGTATTGATGTGTACTAGATAAGTGACAAGTCCCTTTTGAATAAGACCTTGATTTATTTATATATGAGTCCATTTGAGTAATTTTTTATTCCACCAACACACTAGGCTGATGGGTCAAACCTAAGGATGGGTTCTATTTTTAAAATTAGTTGTTGATAAGAGAGAGTTAGTTTGAACTAGATCAGGTCACTATCAACTAATTATACTAAAAAATTGACCCATGTACATGTGAATTGAACTAAAGGTCTAGAGATGTTTATGTAGGATATTTAGTAGGGTTTAAATAGATAGTGAGGCTCTTATAGTTGTGTAAAGACAAAATGGAATGGCCAAATCATAAGATATCATGTAAGTGTGAGAGAGTGGTGGATTAAGACTAATTTTGTATGCTCAAGTCATGTGTGGTAAATGTGTTTAAAATTTTTCATTGTCATGTACCAAATACCATATTTTAGTATCTAAACAAACATATGGATAAGTGTATAAATAATTAATGAGTTTCTAAAATGAATGAAAGTAGAATCAAAATTGTTACACTTAGTTATGTAAATATTATTGATGTGAGTCTTCCAAATCTCAAATTATGGAGCAAGTGCCTTATGAATCATATGAGAATAACATGTACATAGATAAATGTTTATGAATATAGTCTACTAAATTTTATGAAAAGATAAACTATAAATGATGCATCTAGGATGGTTGAAGTATGTGTTGATGCCCTTATAGAAATAAAAGTCTTGGAAATTGTGTTGAATATTGAGGTACCCCATGATGGGGAACAATTTTAATGTGTTAGGTACATCTTAAAACATTAATCTATCACTATCTTTACATAGAGGAGAAAATAGTGTGGTCTAGAGTCTTGGTGTATAAATAAGTAGAGATGATCTATAACCCCATTTTGAGACATGGAAAAACTTGTTAAACATATATATTAGAGTAAATTATTATGAGAATCATGTGGAAGATTGGAAATAAAATCACTAATGTCCAACATAGTAAGATGCAATCTCAAAATCTTCTCTATCATAGATAAATTACCCCACATGGATTTGTAGTTTAATCTGTATATGCACAAGTATATGATGGCCCACATGGAAAAATATAAGGAATGTAAGCATGGTAAAAACATGCCCCTCATGTGTAAGGTTTAATCAATAAAAAACCCATAAAAAATCTTTAATTAGGAAAATGTAATCAATGTAGAGTGCACAAACATGACATAAACATTGGAGTATGAGGAACATAAATATAAAAATCAAAGGTGCAAGTAAGTTTTGTTTCCTTAATATATGAATGATACAGATCAATAATTTAGGAAATAAAAAAACATCCAAATGATTCAAATCATGGTGATTAAATGATTTTGAGACACATGTTGACATAAGACCAAATAAAGATTAGAATGAGAAAATAAAACATAGTGCAAGGGTGAAGAAATAAAAAAACAAGAAAAAAATAAACATTAAACTCCTTGGAGAAAATAAATAAAAGTGACAAAAACTAAGCAAAGAAAGGGTGACAACTAAATCCAATGGAAAAAGAGATAAACTACACAAAAAACTAAAGAAAAACTAAATCAAAATAAAATTACCGATCAATCATAAAAAGGAACAATCAAAAAAGGAAAAACACAGAGTAAAAAGTAAGAGGAAAAGTGATTCAACCTTTTAGGGATTTACACATGTAATTCCTATGTTTGGTTTAAGGGTTGAGATGTTTAAATTAGTTAAATAAATTTCAATAATTAACATACTAATTTGTAAATGATTTTGACTTTGTTTGACTTTTTATAAATAGCTATAAATAGGGTTAAATAAAGACTTAGCTGAAAGTAGACTATTGTGGATGATCTAGGTTCTAAAATTTGAGGTCTGAGTAGTTATGAGTGTCACAAATAGGATTCTAATATTTGTCTATTCACTAAAGAGTAGTGCCAAGTTTAGACAGTAACACCATCTTTATGTAGTGTCCTAAATGTGGTGTTAATGTCCTCTTGGTAAGATTGTTCCTATTTTTTATGGATTACTTATGAATATGTCTGTATGTTCTATTCTTATATTATCAAATATTATAGTTGTGTTTTATACTTGGAAAGCTTGATTTGATATGAAAACCCTGGTTCTCTTTTCAAGTGTGATATAAACATGAATTAAGTGTGTTAGTAGGATGGATTAGACATCCTCAACACCCTATTATGTAGAGAGCTACCTACATACCAATACTCTAAAGAGGGATCAAGTCCAATGTATTTCTCCCACTTAGTGCTTGATGTATGTGCAAGTGATTGCTAGAATGAGAGTGGACTTGGATGCCTTGAATGTGCTTGAGCCTTAGAATTTTTGAAAAATTAAACTTAGGGATGTTGTAGATGGTAATATGCAAAAAGTAGGGTAGAATAGGGATAATGTACCTTGATTTTTCACAACTTTATATTTGTTTTAAATATCTTTTGCATCTATTTTCCATCTAGTGAATAGAGGTAGATTAGACTTGTATTTATAGGGTTTTTTGCTTGTGCGGATAAGAAAATGAGCTTAGGTGAACCTTAGGAAGGGCATGTGTTTGAAAAAGTATTTTTTGAGAAGAGTTGGGGCTAAGGACATTAATGCCTAGTTGGGGACACTAGCACCATTTAGATGTAGGGTCCAAAATGAGGTGCTAATGTATTTTTGGTAGACTATTGAGGAGGTTGAATTGGGGTTAGAGGTGATAGTTTAGGGACTATGTCTTGACTAGGTGTAGGTAACTGTCATCTACTGAATGATTAGAAATGCAAATCCAAGGCTATAGATATGTATATGGTAAGCTTAGGGATATGTTAACTCAAGCAAAAATCTTAGCATCCAATTACCACTTTTAGGTGATTATATTCCCCCCCCAACATTTATGCTAGTAATGCATCAAAGTGAAATGACTAGTATAAATGAAAAATAAAGCATACATGGACTTACCTTGGAAGTGAAGCCTATGTAGATGAGTTTGAATATGCGAATATATATCTGAAACATGATCCAAAGTGATGTTATGCAATGAAACATGCAAAAAACTAGTCCTTAATAAATAATCAAAAGAAAAAGACTATGATGAAACAAAATAATTGATTAATGAGAGAGGAAAATAATGAATATACCTTGTTGGGTATGAAAACTAATGCATAAACCTAGTGATATACTATGTGTGTGAATGTGCATAGTGATCATATCATTGAATAAATTGAACTAAGTTGACGGATTGATCAATCCTCATATGGGTGGCTCAAGAACTCAATAAAGTTTTAACTCCATTATTGCCCACCCCTATTTGGTGGATCCTAATCTCTATGAATAAATTGGATAAGCCTATAATTATGTCAAACCCTCTTATGTAGGTGGATCAATAACTCACGTAGGTCATGACTCCATCATTTCCCCTTGTGTGAAGTACATGCATCTTTAACTATACTACACAAAGTGATAAAAGTATCTAACTGAGTAATCTAAATATGTATTCAATTCCATGACCAATCGGGTACATTAGGTGGCTCTAGGCCACTCAGTAATACCAACCAATGTAGGTGGAGTAAGGCATGAATCTAGTGATAACCTAGAATGTGATAACAAGTGTATATAATGTAGATAATGACATGGACTTTGTCATTCCATTTTATCAATTTATCTAAAGTTGAGTATATGTAAACTATATGCCATGCACATGCCCTCAATTTGGTATCTGAGTATATTGAATATGAATCAAATATGTAATAGCTAAATATGTGTGTTAATCTAAATGTATGAGTGATCATGATATGCATGATGCGACCAAATCTAAACAACTGGTATGAATCTAAATTTAAATGATTGAATTTGAGATAAATTTGAACATAACTACCAAACATGTGACTATATCTATGCAAATATGTATTGTACCTAGTGTACTAGTTTGAATGATCTAGACTATCCTAAAGCTAGGGTTATTAGATGGTTAAACACCCTATAATGGATAGTAGTACCATGTGGTGATAGTGTTTCAATTTGGGCACTAATGACTGCTTGATATGATCTCTATGTGGTCTAAATTGATTGTTGATACTCTACTCTATTATGTGTTTGCCCTGAGTTTGATTTTTATAACTAAGCTTATGTGCTGAAATGTATCTATGAAAAGCAATGTAGGAGTTTGATATCTATAACAACTCCAATAAATGCCCCCTATTTTGATGGTAGATGTGAAATATTTGGAATAAATTTCCTCTAACCAAGTAGCTCTACAAAATGTGTTAGTTGGAGTATGATATTCTAATATAATGTATAAACATAACATTAGAATGTAAATGTATCTGAGCAATATGAGGAAATGTAAGATGCATGTTGTAATCTAGCATTAGACAAGGGTGTAAAAATAGATGTAAGAAATGTATAATAATAGTAAAATATGATTAACTACCTAGGGGGATGGTTTATGATGTCCATCAAGGCTCCCAAGAAGGATATGTAGATGCATGAGGTCCCTCATGGCATAAAAAACTAGTGTGTATGTGTAACAAGCAAATACAAGTGGCATGGTGTGTAAGCATACAAAGAAGTGAACATACAAGCACATAAGGCACATAAAAGGTAGTCTATGGGACCAAAATACAAGGGACATGAGAATATTCCAACAAATCTAAGAATGAAAACATATAAAAACATATTCAAATGTCCACATACGTAAATAACAAGAAATTTAATGTAGAGCCACAAAGGACATGTTCAAATGTCCATGTATATAAGCATGAAAGAGAACACACAAGGGACCTATGACATGTACAAGGCATATAAATAGATAAGTGGCATAAAATCTAAATAACAATGGCATATTCAAATGCCCTCAAAAGATGTAAGAATCATAGGAACATAATTAAGTCTAATCTAAGAACTATAACTGAAAGCATGTATAACTATGTAATACAAATCTATGTAGATGCCAAGGTGTATATATACTAGAGATAAATAAGGATAATAAAAAACAATATGAGTAATGAATAAAAATGATCAATATCAAGATAAATCAATGTGTAATTAGAATTTATAATATGTAAAGATAAAACCTAGTTATAACAATTATGTAGGAGATGCCCCCAAGTGGGAAGATGTATCAATGTATAAACCTAGATTGATTTAAATTCCCCCAATGGGTAGATAATAGTTAATTTGGATCAATGTAGTTCATTTGATTCCTATCTAGAATTTACAAACACTTGACAAGAATAAGTGAAGCATATGTGTATGATAAAACAAACTACACTAGGATAGATAGTAATATGCTATATTTGGAAAGCAGTAGAAATGTAATCAAAGAAATTCATATAATCTGTAAAAAATTTGGATTTTTTTAAGATATTTGAATGTTTTTGTATTTTGACATATTATATTGTTTTGGTGTTTTTTGAGTATAAGCTATGTACAAGTATATGAAAGTAAACTATGTACAAGGAGAGAGAGAGATAAAGAAGTATGTATAAGGGTAGGAACCATATTAACCTATGAGTCTCATGGGAGACTCATCATCACCATGACCGATGTCAAAGAATGGAATAGTGATTGTGTATGTAATGTGAAAGGGGAATTGTGAGCCCATGATCTAGTGTGTTGTATAACCTAAACTTGAAGTTGCCTAAGTAGTGATGTTATGATGTGGTGGTATTGATTGTGATGTTCTATGAACTGTAAGGGTCTTATAGACCCATTTTATAGATGTGGAAGCTATATGTGATGTAGGTACCTTGTGTTGATAACCCCTAGACACCAATATAATTGATATTAGTGTAAGCTATATAGAGGAAGATCCTCTATAATCCGTACCATATCTCTAATGTAATAGTTTCTCTAGTAATGGTATTTGAGGGAGAGTATGCATGTGTGTAGACACTATAGAAGTAGACCTAGCCTATTCTAAGGATTTTTTTAAACACTGTGATGTATACATAAGAGATGTACTCTCTATTATAATGGATAGCCATGCAATATTTGGTAGTGGAATTGAAACTATAACTAGTGTTAGTGATAAAAGTGTGATGGGAATTTGTGCTGAGACTGCTTGTGGGATGGGAAGAGGATACTCATATAAGCCTCCCTCAATCTTAACCACCTGGTTAGCATGTATATACTTAAGGCATCAATGTATTATAGATGGGATGGATCTAAGCTATTGTAACCATGGCCTACCCAATAATATGTTGAATACACCCACAATAGGTAATACTATAAACCAACTGCCTATGTGTGTTGTTCCCACCTATAAAAAAAGCACTATCTAACTAATGGATCTCTAAACATGGCCACTAAAACCACTAATAACTATATATTTAGGGAATATATCTAGCTCTATGTATCCCAAGTGATGTAGGAGTGTCATGATGCACATGCTTATACTTGACCCTTTGTCAACCATAACATTTTAAATAAGATGGTGGTTTATATGTGTTTATATGAAGAACACATGAAAATCTATGTCATCATCCATAATCTCCTACTTTGAAAATGTGATAAGTGGTCTAGGTGGCACTATAGTGTGATACATGCCAATAATATTATGCAGGGGATGTTTTTCCTCTGTAGCTATGTGATATGAAGTTGGTGGTGGATGAGCCTAGCATATATAATAAACACTTGATGTGCCCCCTACCTCATTAGCTATATACTTAGGTTGTTGTTTCAATGCCTTGGTGGGTATGCCCACATTAATAATGTTTGCCTCAATGAGATCTTATATCTTATACTTCAAGCTAATGCATTTATTTTTGGTGTGGCTTGGTGCCCTATGGTACTCATAAAATACATTTGAACCATAACCCTTTGTAAAAGGCCATGTCGTATCAACCTATTTAATGGGAGGGAGAGATATGACATTACATTCCAATAGTTGTAGAATTTTTGTTGGTAACTTTGAAATATTAGTGAAGACTCTGTGCTGAGGAGATAATAAAACCAATTTAAGAGAAGGATCTGAATCTACATTACTTGTCTTTTGATATGTTTTTTTCTTTGTGGCCTTGACTTTGTATGGAGGTTTGTTTGAACTCTTAATAGCTTAATTTGATCCATTTATGTACTTGAGTTTTCCCATTTCTAAGAACTTAACCTTTCTTTCCTTAACTGTGTGGCACATGTTTGTAAATGTGGGAAACTTCTTGAATAAGATTGATTCATGAAGCACTGGTAATAGAATTTGTTTGAATATATCCTAAAGATCTCTATTTGCCATAGGGCTGGTCAATTTTGATAAGATTGTCTTTTACAGTAAGACATAATCAGCTATGGGCTCATTTGACCTTTATTTTAGCTGTACCACTTGTGCATATGATATTTTAACACTTATATTGATAAATAAGTGTGTTAAGAACATATATATTAAAGGATTGAATGTCATGATATATTGGTTAGGAAAATCATAGAACTAATGTAAGGCATAATCCTTGAGACCGCATGGAAATAACTTTAAAATAAACCATTCATTTGACACATAGTCCAAGCATGTTGTGTGAAAGTATCTAAGGTGATGCTCTAGATCACCCTTGCCATCATATAATGTGACCTTGTGCACTATGAAACTATATTGTAAAGGATTTTACACAATGTGATGTGCTAATGGTGTATGCAATAGAATATTGGAATTCAAGGCATAAGAAGGCTTAACTACTCCTTGGTCAAGATGTAAAACCTTAGATTATAGAAAAATAACTTGATACATAAGGGAAGGCTTAACTAATCCTTGGTTTAGAGGAGAATAACTAGACACAAGTGGAATAGTTGTCATTGATTGTCGAATAATAAGTTTTGGATGTGCTATCTGAGTTGGTTGAGTGGGCCCCACTGAAGGTGTAATAACATCATTAACTATAGGAGTTGAAGATTGACAATTGTTATTATTTTTAAGTTCCTCCTGAATAATTTTTATGAAATCATCTTATATATCCTTATTTTTGGATACAAAGTCTTGTAAATTAACGCTTATCAATTTCATCAAATGTGTTGTTAAATTGTGCCATTTTAGGTTGAAGGTAGGAAAATAAGTTTTGTGAACCTTTTAAGAATTGTAATCTATAGAAGTTTTCAAAATTAAAAATATTACAAAATTTTTTGATATTATTAGGAATTGAAATATGAGTATATATAAAATGATACAACCCTAAGTGTGTCTAGGGTTAGGATTTTTAGAAGTTAGGGTTTTTTTTGCAACAATTTAAATTAGATCTAGAATAAATTGAAACCCTCATGAAAGGCTGATTTTAATTAGTTGGATATCTAAATAAAACTAGAAAATCAAAATTATGCAATCCTAGATTTATTGCACAAAAATAGGAATTAATGCAAGCTAGGGTTTTATGTAATGTTTGAAGTAAGACAGGTTCACCAAAAAATATAACCTTTTCAGGCTTTACACATGTAATTCATATGTTTGGTTAAAGGGATAAGATGTCTAAATCATTTAAATAAATTAAAATAAATAACCTAGTGACTTATAAATGATTTTGACTTTGTTTTAATTTATATAAATAACAATAAATAGGGTTAAATAAAGACTTAGCTAAAAATAAACTATTGTGGATGATCTAGGTTATAAAACTTAAGGTTTGAGTAGTTATGAGTGTTGTAAATAGGATTCTAATACTCATTTATTCATTGGACAGGAGTGTCATCTATGTGTAGTGTCCCAAATGTGGCATTAATCTCCTTTTTATGGGATTGTTCCTATTTTCAGGGAGCACCTAAACCTGTGTTTGTATGTTCTATTCCTATATGACCAAAGCCTATAATTATGTATTATACTTGGAAAGGTTGATTTGATATGCAAACCCTAGTTCTCTTTACAAGTGTGATATGATAAATAATTGATTTTATTATTAGGATGGAATGGATATCCTCTACACCCCACTATGTAGAGAGTTGCCTGCATACCAATACTCCAAAGAGGGATCAAGTCTAATGTAGTTATCCCACTTATTGCTTGATGCATGTGCAAGTGAATGATGGAATGAGAGTGGATTTCGATGCCTTGAATGTGATTAATCCTTGGAATTATTGAAAAACTAAATTTAGGGATGAGGTAGATGGTTGTATGTAGAAAGTAGGGTAGAATAGGAATAATGTACCTTGATTTTGCACAACTTTGTCTTTGGTTTGAATAGATTTTAAATTATTTTCCATATAGTGAATAGAGGTGGATTAGACTTATATTTATAGGGTTATATTCCTTGTGTGGATAAGAAAATGAGTTTAGGCTAACCTTAGGATGGGAACATGTTTAAAAAAGTATACATTAGTTATATTTGGGGCTAGAGACAATAACACCCAATTGGGGACACTAGCACCATGTGGCTATAGTGTCCTAAATGTGGTGCTAATATCCTTTTGGTAGATTGTCGAGGAGGTTGAATTGGGGTCAGAGGTCATATTTTAGGGACTATGTCTTAACTAGATGTAGGTGAATGTCATCTGTTGAATGATTGGAAATGTAAGTCTAAGGCTCTATAATAGGTCTATGGTAAGCATAGGGATAGGGTAACTCAAGTGACACTCTTAACATCCAATTATCACTTTTAGGTGATTACATAAAAAATATAAATGTCTCAAATACATAATATTAATATGATTATTCAAATATTTACCTTCTAATGTAGTAAGAAGATATGCTTTTGAGCTAAGTTTTTATGTGATAATAAATAAGCCAAGTCAATTAGGATTCAACTTGCATTTATGTTATTCATTTGCATTAATATTAACTAATTTTTATTTAATATTTTATCACCCACATTAAATTATCTTGATTTTATATTTTTGTTATAAGTTTTATTGAAGTGGTTTTGATAAACTATAATGTGTTCAGTAACATAAATATGTGTCTCATCCAACATTTTTAATTGATATAATCTCTTTATATATAATTGTCATAATCAATTATCCCTTTGATTGATACTTTGAGTGAAGGAATCTTAGTATCTAAGGGTAATACTACCTTTGATTTATAAACCAATGAATATGGGATGGCCCTTATATGTGTTTTAACACTTGTTATATAAGCCCATAAAGTACAATGTATTTTATTATGCCAATCATCACCATTTTTTGTTTATTATTTAATAGAATGTTAATAATAGTTATATTATATGCTTCTACTTGACCATTCCCTTGTCGATAATAAGACATTGAAAATGTACACTTTATCTTGTATTTTTCAAAAAACTTCTTAACCATATTATTCTTTAAATGTATACCATTATCATTAATAATAGAGTATGGTAGGCCAATTATGGATGCAATATATGAGATTAGGAACTTGTCAATATATTCACATGTAGTATATTATAATGGCATATCTTCAATTAACTTGGTAAAATATTCAGTTGCTTTAATGATAAATTTATGACCTTATGATGATGGAGGGTTGACCTTACTAAATAAAATATCCATGTGAAAAAGGGCAAGGATGAGATAATAGATACAACTCTTGAGATGGAACATGCATAAGATTGCTACATATTTGAAATTTATCCTATAATTTTGCATTATTTTGGTATACATGTTCCATTATATTTGAATAATAACCCATGCTAATAAATTTATATGACTAGTATTTCCCACAAAAATGTCCAACACACTCACTATCATGAACCTCTTATAACACCAATTTATATTATTTAAGCTTAAGGCATATAATCAATTACCCATCAAAAGATCTCTTAAAAGTGGAATATATAATTATAACATATCTAATGGTGTCTCTTTGTAATTTTATTTTCCTATTTATTGAAAATTATGGAGGAATGATTTATTATAATAGATAGTTAAATATATCTATGTACCACTTTGAAAATTTTATACCAATTTCTAGTAAATATACTTCTAAAGCATCCAAATTTTGAAGCTCAATGGTAGGCTATTGTAATATGTTAATAATCAATATGACATGATCATATATAATGTATATAGTAATAAGAGAAGCAACACTACTAATAACATATTCATGTCTATTATTTCTTCAAGGAATATTACTATTCTCAAACTCATTGAATTAGGGATCAAAATCAACACTAAACATCTACATGGAATCAATTTAAATATATTTGTTATAGGCATCTATCACTTGGGTAATCATAAGTTGAGAATCACCATACACTTTAATAGATCAAAATATTAGAATACCTATTGCATGGAGTCCTATAATTAATGCCTCACACTCTAATACAAAAGAGATAAATTGGTATGTAAATGTCATAGTCTGTCTTGTGGGTAATTAATACAATAATTTATCCCACATGTGAAGCACACTTGGACCCATCAAAGTAAATTGTACAATTTTATTCTAGCTAATACACATAACAAACTCATCTATAAAGGTGTCATCTATAAGAATCTAGTCTAATGAGGGAACCTTATCTAATTGATCTGTTATAAACTACCCTTTAACTTATTTTTTTGACACAAACTTAAGATCAAACTTCGTAAGTAATATGACCCAATTGGTTTATCTTCCTAACTAATATGGATTAAAAATAATATTTTTTAGAGGATCAACCTTTGTAATAACACATGTTTCATTCTTAAGAATATAGTATATAATTTTTTGTGTTATAAAGACAATGGTTGAGCTTAATTTTTCTATTGTGGTGTATTTTTTTATCATAATCTACCAAACTCCATGCTAATGTAAAATATTGCTCTTTTTTTCTTATCATTTTCATATTGCACTAACAAATTTCCTAAAACATGTTCTATATTATAAATGTATAATAATAATTACTGATTTAGGATATGCAGTATCATGGTTGGAGGATTATTATTTAACTACATCAAAATCCATTTGACAATTTTCATCACACTCGTACTTTTGTAGACACCTAAATTTGGCACAAGATCCTTATCCCAATGTCTTATTCCCAAGTTACCTAATTCAACAAACTTTTACATTCAACCTATTTATAGGATTACTCTGACCTAACAATAGGTCTATACTCGGTCCATTGAGACTAAAATGACTTATCAAATTATATTTATTAACACATATACATTATTTATCATATAAACCCCAACCCTACCTAAAACATATAACTTAAATCATCTCATGGATATGCTTGTACACTATATGGGTCCATCTTAGACAAACCTATAACCCTATAGGTTTGTCCATTTTTGTTTTTTAGGTATGTTATCCAATTTTCATGATTCATGTGCCTTTAATATATATTTTATACATTACCATAGTCAACCAATATGTTTAATTTATCATAGGTTTGCCTATATATAAATATCTAATCATTTCCATTCATAAATGGGAGAAATCATCTAAGAGGTACATATCTAGAGGCAAGCATAAGATATTTACAAATATGAAAGAGCCAAGAATCACCCAACCCATGCATAAAATAATATCTTATACACTTGTGATATTATCATTATATCTTGATTTACCTATGTTTCCCTTGTGCCAAAGGAGGGTATTAGACTATATGTAATTGCATCATCACTTCTAACAAAGAGGAGGTTTAAAAACCCTCACTCGAGCTATTATATCCACATAATCATATAACTATGTGGAAGTTTGATTTCATGCTTGCAAGATATGTAATTTTTAATGTTGCCTTAATGGTTTCCTAAATCTATAAATATATATTTTATTTTGGAGTGTAAACTAGGTTGAGGATATTCACATATTATACACATTATACCTAATATATATATGAAGCAAAGATACAAACATAACATGAAGATGATAGCAGATGAGTGATATAAAAACTAGATTGTGAAACCATATTAGGATGACATGACTACATTAGGGTAAAATCAGCCACAATCAGATAGTCATGGCCACATGAGTCTATCTAGCATAGGTACAGGTCTATCCTAGAGCAACCCATAATTTTTCATATTGTAGGAGTAGATTACATATAGTATATGTAGTTCATATATAGTGTTATATTTATAGAAAAATAGACATGTATTAATATTAATTATCCATTATCATTTATTGCTTAGTTTAGTTTCATTTATTTTAGTTGGACTGGTTTCACATCTTAGCCTATTAGATAGATTTGAATTTTACATTTTAAATAATGTATGCTTAGATCTATCTAATTGCAACTAGTTTATTCATTATTTTCATTAAAACCAAAATTAGGGTAAACATAATTGGTGAACCCAAAATCATTTTCGTATTCAACTTAGGGTTTATACAAACTCTATTCTCCTTAGGGATCATCTATTATTTTCTTAGATTATGATTTTAAGACTTACTCAATCCTGTTAATCTTATATCTTTGAGTGTCCATTGTTTGATTGTCATCATGGTTAACATTTTTGAAATTCAAGATAACACTTTAGCTTTAGTAGATCCTATATTTCAAAAATAAGACTTTTTAAGTAATAACAATAAGTTATCTTTGTTACATAGATTGTAACACGAGAATGTAAGAATTAATAAAAGTCTTTGGCAAGATATTAATGCATGTGTTAACATAAGACCCTCTTTTCAAGATATAATATCAAAATGGACTGATAAGATATATTTTTTATTGATTACCTTAATACTTGTACTTATGATTGTGCATTCTATGCACTTTGTAACAAGTGTGTAACTGCTAGGAAATTTTTTACACCTATGCAATGTAGTTTACCTATCGATAATTTCAAAAACATGAATTAATATTTAAATAAGCTTATTGACAATATCACAATTCTTAAACCTAATTTAGAGACTTTGAGACATGTTGTAGGAGATATACAAAGAGAAGCATATTTTAACATTAAAAAAAGAAAGCTTTAAGGATCACATTAAAAATAATATAGAACATAGACATCCTATTTAAAAAGACATACTAGACATCCCTCTTTCACATGAATTGATCATTCCTAGATTCTAATTATTTTATGGCTAAACAGATCCTAAAAAACACATTTAATTCTATAATAAATTGTGAGGGCCATCTTTTAATTATGCATAAGTTATTTCCTAAGACTTTGAATTGTGATGCATTAGACTAGTTCTATTAGTTTCTTGATGGTTCCCTAAATTTAATGGGATGTTTGTGAAAAATATTTTTAGATAAATACATTATTAATTAAAAAATAAGAGGTACAATCAAGCATTCAATATCTAAATCATGACAAAAATAAAATTATGCCTGATCTCATCTTTAGATTTTATTTCCATGTGTATTCATTGATTTACCAGTTTTGTGATTTAAAAACATAACATATATGTATCGATGGTCTAATAGAGCCTATAAAAAATAAGTTACTCAAAAAAGCATATAAATCATTTACTCATTTTATCAAAGTGGGCCATAATTGGATCGACGAGATATGATCGAACATTAAAAATAAACCTATATGGAGTGGTGAAACTTGAAAAAAATAACTCAAAAGAGGAAGAAAAATATCTTCATAAGAAAGAAATTATATTAAGAAGCATTAGCATCATTAGACAAAAAGTACATCATAAGGTTCCTTATATAGGTGGACAATAGACAAGTCCCAATATCCTCATGCATGTGGGATTATTCTCCCCTTAAGGAGCTTTATTAAAACTAAGTAAGCTTAACTAGACCATGTAGACAAAACCCAGTGGGACAAAAGTCTACACCAACACCCCTTCTTAAGCGTAACTAAGGTGAGTAGAAGAACTAGGTCTTAGCACAAAGGCTTGATGAGGTACTCAAATACAAAGAGATGATCACCCATAGGAGAAAGAAGAAGGAGCTCCCCAAACCCAATGAAAAGATCAAAAATGAAGGTAATTGCTCGTAGTGAATAGTTTGGTGAACATATCAACAATTTGATTTATTATTTGGATGTAATAGAGATCAATGATTTGATCATGGATGAGATCCTAAATTAAATGCATATGAATCTCAATATTCTTGGTTTATTGATGGAGGACCAGATTCATATAGATATGGATTATGCTTTGGTTGTGTAGAATATGATTATTGGTCATCAAAATTGGATGCCAAACTCAGTGAGAATCACTTGAATCTAAATAGCCTCAGTGGAAGCATTAACATATACTTTGTATTATACCTTTTTAGAAGATAAAACAATAACATTTTTCTTCTTACTTGACCAACTATAGAATTAAATTGAGGGATAAACTATAGCCTAAAATAGACTTATGATTCTAAATGTTTCTAGCCCAATTTGAATATGTATACCCAACTAATTGAATGTTGATAACCACTCTTTAGTGATTATCAAAACTACAAGTTTCCTAAATATAGTGAAGGATCCATTTAACTTCTTTCCAATGTAGCTCATGTGGTTCTTGTAATGAATTTGGAGACCATACCCACTTCACATGAAATATCAAGTCTAGTGTGCATAAGTTAGATGAGACTGCCAATAAGTTATTGATGCAAGGTATCATCAACCAAAGGAGATGGAAAATCACCCTCAAGATTCACATGTGAAAGAAAAGGAGTTAGATTTGGCTTATAGTCAACCATGCTAAATCATGAAAGCAAATCTAGAGCATACTTGGATTGTGTAATAGTGCTCTTAGAACCAAATTAAGAAATTTCAATCTTGAAGTAGTGTAACAATCCCAAGTCAATCATTGATAACTTGTCAAATAAAGAAATTTTCATTATTGTAATGTTGGATGGAGAACTCCTTATGATCAATAGGTCATCCACGTAGAGAACCAAAATCAATAGTGAATCATCTTATCATAATATGTAGACATTTGGATCATAATGACATCTAGTGAACCCAACCAAAAGTAGAAAGGAGTATATATTGGCATACCAAGCTTGAAGAGCCTATTTGAGGCCATTTATATATTTTCAAAGTTTGTAAACTAAGGAAGAATCTTCCACAAATCCCTGTGGTTGATCCATGTATATTTACTCTTTAAGGTCACCATGAAGAAAGGCACTCTTCACATTCATCTAATGAATATTCCAATGATGTGCTACAACAATGGCAAGATTGAGTTGATTTGAGTTCATTTTGGCAACTAGGGAAAATGTCTTGGTGTAGTCAATGCCAGACACCTAAGAAAAACCCTTTGATACCAAACATGATTTTGGTAGATCCACCTACATTGAACAAGTTTTCTTCCCTTAGAAAGTGGGACTAAATCCAAAGTGTTGTTCCTCTACAAATAACTATACTCCTCTTCCATAGAATTATCCCACTCAGGAGTGCTTGATGCCTCTCAAAATGATTATGGATTAGAATCATATGTAATTAAAGAATGTGGAACATCCTATAATTGTGAATGAGTTCACTTGTTGTCTCATGGATCTCCAACCCATTATCCAACATTGTGCAATGTCTATCTAGCCCAAAGTGGACCAATGCTTAGATATTTAGGAAGGCATTCCTCATCATCTAAAGTTAATATGGTAGGAGGAAGGGAATCCTCATCACTACTCTCATTTTAAAAACTAGAAGAAGAATCAAGATCATCAAGAGATTGATTAGGCAAATTTGAATCATTAGAACTATCATTAATTTGAGTGTGTCTAAGGAAGGGTGAGAGATGTTGTGTGTGGAGTCTGAGGGACTTTATTTGAAATGAACAAGTCATGAGTGGTGGGATGGAGAAGCATGTATCCATTAAAACTCTCAGGATATACAATAGAGATACAAGACTAAATCTAAGGTTCCAATGTATTACATTTATTATTAGGAATGCAAGCTATAAGAGGTGAATTAAACACTTGAAAATGTTCAACTATAGGTTTTTAACCACTCTAAGCTTAAAAAAGAGTGACTCCCTTCAATGCTTTGTGAGGAACTTAGTTATGGATATAACAAGAAAGTTGATGGCCTCAACCCAATATTGAGGTGTAAGCGACTTTGACTATAGTATAAAATTGGAAATTTACTTCAAGGACATGTTCTTATGATCTACAACACCAATTTGTTTAGGACTATATGAAATTATATGTTACATTTCAATCCCCTCTGATGTACAAAATTACTCAAAATGATTACTTGCATACTCACCACCATTATCATTACACAAAATCTTGATGGCTTTACCTGATTATTTTTTTATAAGCACTTTGAATTCCTTAAAATGATTAAAGACCTTAGATTTATACTTAAGAAAGTACACCCAAACATACCTCAAATAGTCATCAATGAAAGTAATCATGTTTTTAGTCCTATTGAATGAAGATTTTGGAAATGGGCCAATAATGTCACTGTGAACAATATCTAATATCTATTTATCTTTGCATTATTTACACTTATCATACTTATCCTTTGAATGCTTACCAATAATGCAACCCTAGAAAACTCTGTCAAAAAAATTGACTTTTGGAAACATTAAGACCATGTCTTGATGACAAAGTTTCTCTAGGTAGTGATAGTTGAGATAGCCAAATATCTCATGCCATAGTTTACTCACCTCATCTGAATGAGTGAGTAATGAAATAGAGGGTTGATTAGGGTAAAATGAGATAAATCATACAACCTAGATTGGTGATCTACTTTCCCAAATGTAATAATGGAGTCACTTTTATTTTCCCTAATAACCATGGAATTGGGTGTGAACTCAAAACTCTTGTTTGAATCGATGTGATAGATTTGGTAAATAAATAAAATATTGGTAGATAAATTGGAACACATAGAACATCATGAAATGTCCCATCATTTACTTCAATTGATCCACTCCCACTAAATTCTACATAAGTAGCATCCCCAAATAAAATGGAAGGCATAAACCAAGGATCTAAGGATTCAAATATTGACTATGGTTAAGCCATGTGGCGTAATGAACTAGATTCAATAACCCATATGGAAGGCTAAGATGTAATTGAAACAAGTGTTTTGCCCTTATCTTTTCCCTTTTTACTATCTTTAGCTTTAGAGGAACCCTGTGTTGATGAAATTTGAGTGAAATAATTAAGGGCACTAATATTGTGCTTTTAGAGAATTTTTGTTAGTTGATCAATCTAATTATTCATGTATTTGGCTTCATAATACCCAAATTTCTTACACTAGCCACATGTGAGTAACTCTTTCTTGGGTTTTCCATCTGAAAAGGATGACTCTTTTGATACTTTTGTCTTAACATCAAATTTCTGACCCTTTTTTGCTCTGGTTCCTTATTGTTTTATTTCTTCTCCTTACTACAAGAAACATTTTGTTTGTCATGACTCACAAATAAGGCATGGGATTTGGAAGACTTTAGTGTACCCATTTGAATGAGCTTGTATTTCTCATAAGTCAAGTCAATAACAAACTCATTCAAAGATGACATTGTCTATGCATCTCTAAAGGCATGCTTGGTGGTGTGAAAGGTGGAAATGAATACAAAATAGTCAGATCCCAATTTGGCAATGATGGAAATAATTAATTGATCATCCTTTTTATCAATGCGGCATAGCTTCAACTATAACTTGAGTGATTTGAAACTTATGAATAAGTCTTGTATCATATCAAAGTCACCTGGGCTCAAATTGATGAGCTCATTATCTAACTCATGACCCCTAATTTCATATTAATTTCCAAAGAGTTTATCTAATGAGGTCCACACTTGATTTAAAGTTGTTATAGATTCAATATGAAAAAGTAAGTCACAATACATAGATAAGCATAATAGACCATTGACTTCACCACTATAGTTATACCACTTCATCTTCTCTGTGTCAAGTGTCAGTTATATTTTTTTACCCATCATAGTTCAGTGTAAGCCTTTACTCCTCAAGAAGATTCACACTTTGAATTTCCACTCATGATAGATGAATGGTATAAGAAGCAAAACAAAGCTAAGATCCATGATGTAAAAAGGAAGTCTCTGCTAAACTATGTATGCTATTAATTGGTAATGTAATACAACCTAAATTTGTAGAGGTTTAAATTGACAAGGCATAAGAATAACACTAATGTGAAGAGCTCAAAAAAGCATTCACTTTTGAAAGTTATGCTTGATTGAAATTCAATATGGTAAGGTGATCCTCTACTTTAAAAAAATTGAAGAAATTTTGAGTGTTAAAAACTTGGATTTGGGTGATAAATTTAAGTCCCACTAGTAGGAATCCAAATTTAATCCCTTTTCATGTGACCACACCATATAACTAGAGGGCATGTACACATGACAAGAAGGAGGTGTCAATTGCTGGTCATTTATGTGATTAGAAATAGAATCAAGTCTAGAACTGACAAGGAGGTGGGCCTCTATATCTACAGACCCAAAAAGGTGTGGCCACATTTCATTTTATCATGGTGCTATGGAATTAGTAGCTTAGCCATCATCCCTTGGGCCCCATAATGTTAGTGTATGGAGTCGTATTGATGCATCTAAAGTGGCCAAGCCAGTAGATCTTGGGCCTCAATGAGGTGAAACACTTAGAGAATATGTGTCATCATGTTTGAGAAGGCCAGATCAATAGGCCTTAGGCCTTGTGAAGGTGTGAGGCATGAATGCACAAAGGTTTATGATCACATGTTCATGTCAATCAAGGTTGGGTTGATATTCCTTCAAGCTCACAAATGCAAAAAAATATACAAGTGCTTCAAGTATCATGTTTGCACATAGAAGAGGAATTGAAGAGGCTAAAATTTTTTTAAGTCCCAAATTTTGTAGAAAATTACTGATAACTAATTGAAAATGGTGAAAAATACTTGCAAGGAGAACCCAAATTTTGGAAAATCTATTTATCTTTAATCAAATATGGTAAATACCCACTTCATATTTTACAAAACCCAACAAATGTTTCCATATTTGAGCATTAGATAATAAAAAATCTATATATTTTTGAAAAATATCCCCAAACCCTCTAAAAATGGCAGAAAATGATTATCACAAAAATAGGTCATGTTTACAACCAATCCTAGGGTTTTGATACCTTTTGAATCCACAAACACTATCCATTTTTTGTAAGGAGAGCCTAAATATATATATCTACACAATTTTTTGAGAAGTCCCACCAAACCCTTGAAAACTAAAAACATGAAAAACACCTAAACAAGCTGAATGCAAGGTCTCACAACAAGAATGGTGGCATTTAGATACCAATAAATCTCTGATAACATGTTGGAGTGGGCCATAATTAGATCTACTAGATAGGATTGAATGCATGGATAAAACTTGTATGGATTAGTGAAACCTAAAAAAAACAACTCAAAAGAGGAAGAAACATATCTTCACAATAAAGAAATTGTATTAAGAAGCATTATCATCATTATCTAAAATGTAAATAGGAAGGTTACTTATATAGGTGGAAAATAGATAAGTCCCAACATCCTCATGCATGTGGGATTATTTTCCCCTTAAGGACATTTATTAAACCTAAATAAATTTGACTAGATCGTGTAGACAAAACCTAGTGGGATAAAAGTCTACACTAGCACATTTTACACATAGTTCATTGACCAAGAATAAGAAGAACTCAAACCTAACATAATAACATTACCTTTCAAGATAAAAATCACCATTCATATTGATATACCAATTATAAAAATGTCTAATACTTGGATTAAGAATAAAATGACAACATCTAGTAAGCACTTAACATAAGCTAACACTCATAAACCAATTAAACCTTCATCTATTTCTAGGGTTGAATAAGTAACAATACTAGACATTGGGAATATTCCAACTAAAACTACATGATTTTTTATGAATCAATATAACATATTAAAGTGTTTATTAAACAAAATCATGATCAAGTTTCCACTTGTGAAAAACATATTTTCAAACTACAAGCCATGAAACCTAAGGTTTTAAATATTTTTTTGGACACCTTTCTACCAAATATCTAAAAATAAAATCATATAAAAAAATACATCTAAATTTTTCCTTTTAATTGAATGAAATGGCACTTGATTTTCTCACTTGGAATAAAAGATATGAATTTTTTTAGGTCCATGCATTAAAAATGTCAAAAAGTAGGTTCACAGGGTCAAATTCAGATCACCATATCTCTTAATTACTTTATACCATGTTTTAAAAAGATCTCTTTCCAACCATGAAAAATAGTCTGAACTGGATGTGTGAGGAGAAAGACAATATGCAAGGTAAATACTTTATTTTTATTTTTATTTTTTAGTGTCTCCAAAATTAATTTCCCACTTGCCCTAGAAATATCTCTGATACTAGATGTTATGAACCTCATATATAATATCAAAAAATACATCAAATAATATACAAAAAAATGTAGATTGCATAACACAAGGGATATGTGAGCTGAATTCCTATTATGAATTATATTTATAAATACCCTTAAGCTATGGAAACGCCATACAATATTCATTATGGGGAAGGAATCACTCTAGTATTCTATGCCTCTTTGAGGGGGAAATCTCATTATTAGAGCACACACTTGAATTAAAATATTTCTCTTTGATGCCTTACCCAATAATATGTCATTCCTTATATAGACCCTCTTACAGTAATAGATGGGTATATTACTAATTCTAATATATTTTGACTCATTTCTCAATATATTAAATACCACAAGTTACCCATATGAGCCCATATAATATACCCACTATGAAGATATGTGCCACATGTTAACATCTCCACCCACCAATATACATCATAATATCACCTCTATAGGTACATTACAATTCTATCATAACATGCATTGAGTTATTATGGAATCCATACATGTAGAGAATCCTCCTCATCTCATTTCTTGTAGTTTTTAAACATTAAACTTTTTATTTCCTGTACAATCTCATGCTTTCTTGTGTTTTTTCTATTTTATTATACATATGTAAAAAAATGAAAAAATATGGTTTCATACATGATCGTGTCCATTTTTTTATGGGGGCATCATACCCAAGCATGATATTTATTGATTACATCTATATATACAACCCTTTGCCTTTGAAGGCATCACACCCATACATGTTTCTCATTGACATGTTATGAATTTACTTTGAGAATTAATTTATATAATATTCCTATGCGGGGTGACACCCATAGTTCATTCTATGCATTTTACTACTTATATGTCTATCACATTGGTAAGTCAAATTAATTGCATGCCTTACATTATATAATTAGTAGGCACATTCATGTCCTTAACACTCTTTACATATTAGCATTGCTTGATTATCATACACATTATTCATTTGACTATACATTCCACTTTTGTGTACATAACACATTTTAATATAGGGGCATTATACCCACACATGATTCCTATATACATTGATACTACATATTTTTAGCTTCAAACTCTACATTGCCATATTATTGTTATCATTGATATATTTGGCTTTATTTGAGAATGTTCACATTGGAGACCAAGAGGTCTTCCCTATGTAGATCAATACCCTTAATTGATAATTTAATTTCTATTTGGTAATGCCACTTAGTTGTTTGTATCATATATCATGACATTTTGATTTTATCATACACTTTGGGACCTATATTACATATCTAGCTTGCACCATTACATGGATCATGATACTCAATACAATATTCATAGACTTTATCATGTTATACTTTACATAGATCATCATTTGACCATTTAAGGGAATAAATGTTAGGAACCCAAGGAAGCACCATTGATTACCAAGCAACTAAACATGTAGAAATAACCAGAAGCAATAAGTAACTAGAATTCAAAAACAACACAGAATATGAGAGACAATACCCAATGGTATTAATACTCTTCCAGAAGGAAATACAACAAAGAAGATTGCCACAGTTCTTCTTCCTTACACACCTCTAGGGCTCCCACACCTCTAGGGCATAAACAATAAATCTCTTCAAGAGCTCACTCTCTCTCTTACGGTCCCAACACACAACTCAAACATAGAGTTGGTGTTCACCTCCAACCAGTCAGTATCCACTACTGCCAGTACCACTAGTCAGTATCACTACTGCCAGTACACAAGTGCTCCACGCACTCCAAATCCGAGTATACATACATACTCCAAGTAGATCTCCCATGAACTTGCAACAACTTGCAACTCAAATGATCTTACTTTGGAAGGGACTACCTTGCCTTCCTCTTTGCTCAATAACCGAGTACACACCGTACTCCAAGTAGATCCTACCTGATCTTGCTCCCTATTGTGTTGCTGTCACCTTGACCCCGTTGCCACCTGTAGATCAACCTGGTTCTACACACCTGTAAACCTTAGACCTCGCACACACAAACACCTGCAGATCAATGATCTTACTTACCATGTAGATCTCCAAATGTGGCCTTGCAACACCTGTCGACCAAGATCCTACACACCTGAAGAACCCTTCTGATTCTCCAAACCAGCACCCACACTTGGCACTGTTGTGGAACTAGGAGGAACACCCTTGCTCTCTTCACACACACAAAGAGCTAACTTTGCTCAACTCAACTAGCACACTTTTACAATACAGCCCATGAGTCTATTATACAGATCTCATGCAAAAAATAATTAGACATCTAATTACAATAATTAGATCTGCAGCTCCAAGGCTAAAATTAGCCTTCTTCATGCAAACAACTGATTCATTAACGAACTATCCATAAAACTTGCAGTTCAGAACTGCACAGATGATCGATGTCAGTCCTTGTCTACCTGGGGGTGACCGACATTAGCTGACTCTTGACTGTCATCAGTTGCTTCTTGTCTGCATCCTGCCGATGTCAGTTGGCCTGACTGATGCCGACGACTTTGACAACAACATCCTCCTCCATGTCTACATCTAGGTGAAGCTTTTAGCTCCACAACCTAACAATCTCCCACTTGGAGATAAACAACTGCACTGTACCTATACCTGTACCTCATCTAATCTATTTCCTAGTTTGTATCTCTCTTCAAGCTTAACCTTGAAGACCAACCACCACAACCCCTGTGGTGAACCTCCTGTCATCCAAGTAACCCGCCGCATCCGCATCTACAAACACATGTAAAAAGGAACATGACCCTACATCACATGTTAACTTGCTACTGGTCCCTCTCAAATACCTGAGAATCCATTGAACTGCCCTCCAATGCTTCTTTCTTGGATCAGCTCCAAACTTTTTGACAGCTCCCACTGCATGGGCAACCCAGGTCCAGTACGCATGTACTTAACCTCATCATGTGAATTAGGACCCTATTCTATGAACTGTCCAACCATCAGCATGTTAATCGGTATCACACAATCATCTGGAGACAAAATCAACCTGTGATCTTCCATGTCTCTAGAACACACTCATGCCAAAGAATTTTTCTGCTCTGAATTCTTCATGACATGCCACTGAACTAACCTTACCTTTAGCTTAGCAAAAACCTTGTATGTCTGAACCTGCACCAAGCTCATCCTCTACATACAGTAACAGGATAATGTTGTGACCATCATCCACCTGGTAAGACAAACACAATGGTTATACTGACATTGACTAAAGCCCTACTTTGTCATCCACCTGGTACCACCTGTCAGCCCTGTACCACTATCCTACAGCTTCCTCAAGACCATATGACCTGGCCTTCCATCTCACGTGTCCATTCTCTCTATTATTTAACTAAGGTATCCATTCATCTCTTAGTGCTTTCATACCGGCTAGCAACCCTACCAAATCTCTTGTTTGGTTCTGCATCCTCATCATGCCATGCTCCCACTATTTCCTGGATCCTTCCTACTCTGTAGTGAGCAATGAGTATAAAGAAGAGGAACAACAAATTTGAGTCTTACTTACCACTTTCAGTCCTCCATATGGGTGTTTGAGACTCCTTGATAGCTTGCTATCTACCCAAAATCTGTTACAGTGACCAACCTCAGTCACCACATAATCTGCATCCGACTGACATCGGCTCCCATGCGATTGTCCTTTCTGTCGATGCCGATTTCCTGACCGATGTCGGTCTTACCTGGTCGCTGACGTCGATTATATTACCGATGCTGTTAGCCACCCTGCCTGACACCACTGGCTCTGGTCTGCACATGACCAACATTGACACCTGTCTATTTGACATCGGTTCCCCTTGATTGATGCTAGTAACTGTGTTCACCTGTGAGTGATGACTTTTTACCCGCAAGCTCTCTTTAGATCAAAACCCTATCCAAATTGCTCTGCTTAGAGTTACTCAGCCTTCTCCACTGATCTCTGTTCGTCATCTCCTCCAAGAACACCAAAGCTTTCTAGTTCTTAAGTCTGTCAAACACATCTGTCTTCTGCTTACGAACATGCATCTCCTTCTTGCTCATGTGACCAAGCCTACAAATCCATGTCTTTGCAATAGAAGAAGAATCAGTAATACAAGCAAGTAGATAAAGAGTACCTACTTTCTTACCACATGTTAATTCAAGTGCATCCACTGTGAGAGTTCTTGTGCATCTCTCATCACCCAACTTTCTAGAAGAAATTAGCCACATCTTCAAGACCGGTACCTGCATGACCTCCTTCAACACCCATGTGTTGGCTGCCTACAATTTCAGCTTCACTTCCCCTTTGCCAATTCTTTGGCAAGGCACACCAGCCCCTAAATAAATCTTTCCAAAGTCTCCAAAGACCTCAACATGGAAAAATACTCTATTTTGAGCTGCATGGAAAGAGGCAACATAATCTATAAGACAAGATTCTACTTTATCCAAGAAACCTCCCAGAGCATCCTGTGCAACACCACCTGCAACATCTGCTTCTTTAGTTCCTTCATGCTGATCTGCTACCAACCAATAATATTTCTTTACCTGTTCTTTCTTTCCATAATGCCGTAATTGACCATTCATGCTTTTCAATTCCTCCATTCTTAGTGTACTTTCTTCTACCGTTGCTATACTCCCACTCAATCAGAAACCCCTGAGAGTGTCCTGTAATCAAACACAAATCTGCTCCCTGCAACCTTAGCTCTAATACCAACTATTAGGAACCCAAGGAAGCACCATTGATTACTAAGCAACTAAACATGTGGAAATAATCAGAAGCAATAAGTAACTAAAATTCAGAAACAACATAGAATATGAGAGACAATACCCAATTATATTAATACTCTTCTAGAAGGAAATATAACAAAGAAGATTGCCATAGTTCTTCTTCCTTACACACCTCTAGGGCTCCCACACCTCTAGGGCATAAAAAATAAATCTCTTCAAGAGCTCACTCTCTCTCTTATGGTCCCAACACACAACTCAAACAGAGAGTTGGTGTTCACCTCTAACCAGTCAGTATCCACTACTACCAGTACCACTAGTCAGTATCACTACTACCATTACACAAGTGCTCCACGCACTCCAAATCTGAGTATACATACATACTCCAAGTAGATCTCCCATGAACTTGCAACAACCTACAACTCAAATTATCTTACTTTGGAAGGGACTACCTTGCCTTCCTCTTTGCTCAATAACTGAGTACACACCGTACTCCAAGTAGATCCTGCCTGATCTTGCTCCCTGTTGTGTTGTTGTCACATTGACCCTGCTGCACTTGCAGATCAACCTAGTTCTGCACACCTGCAAACCTTAGACCTTGCACACACAAACACCTACAGATCAATGATCTTACTTACCATGTAGATCTCCAAACGTGGCCTTGCAACACCTGTCGACCAAGATCCTACACACCTAAAGAACCCTTCTAATTCTCCAAACCAACACCCACACTTGGCACTGCTGTGGAACTAGGAGGAACACCCTTGCTCTCTTCACACACAGAAGGAGCTAACTTTTCTCAACTCAACTAGCACACTTTTACAATATAGCCCATGAGTCTATTATATAGATCATGCAAACAATAATTAAACATCTAATTACAATAATTAGATCCACAGCTCTAAGGCTAAAATTAGCCTTCATCATGCAAACAATTAGTTCATTAATGAACTGTCTGTAAAACTTATAGTTCAAAACCACACAGATGACTGACATTGGTCCCTGTCTGCCTGGGGGTGATCAACATCGACAAACTCCTGACCGTCATTGGTTGCTTCCTGTCTACATCCTGCTGATGTCGGTTGGCCTGACCGATGCCGATGACTTTGACAACAACATCCTCCTCCATGTCTGCATCCAGGTGAAGATTTTAGCTCCACAACCTAACAATAAACATATCAACTTTGGAAAAATTCAATATTAAAAAACATTAATGAAATTCAAAATTCAAAAACATAGGAAATTATAAGTTTAAAAACATTTATTTATACATGTTACATGCTTACATATGCTTTAGATTTTCATTATCCATGGTTCACACATTTGATTTTCATGGTATTGTCTTGTGTGAATGTGTTGTCCCTCAAATTTTACCTATAAAATTTGAGGCACCCCATTAATGTTTTCCTAAAGATCCTTGAAAATTGGCCAAAGAGTGTTTATCTAGTTTGTTAAGGACTTAGTTTATTTTTGGCATTTCCATGATGGGGTTTTGAGGCTACAATGCAACTTTGGGACCTAACGACTATAATGTAACCATCAAGACCTGAAGACTATAATTTAGCTATTGGGACTTGATGATTGGAATGTAGCCATTGGATCTTGATGACTATAGTGTAGCCACCAGATCTAGATGGTCATGATGTAGCCATCAGATCTTGATGATTGCAATGCAAACATTAGGCCCTATTAGTCCTTTTATCCTAACTTGGCCCTTATTAATGAAGGTTGAGTCCTATGTGTGTGGGGGTATTTTTGACCCCACTAGTTAATAAACATAATTTTGTTGATTATAACACTCAGTCTATTATATTTTGGGCTCTACAAATCACGTTTTTATATTACAAGATTATCGAACTTCATCTCAATGATTGAAGGTTTTATGAAGTCTAGTTTTCTTCAAAATTTTCCACATTAGGGCATATAGGGTTTAAAATTTCTTTCATGTAGTTTGTAATATTCTCCAAAACCATTCGTAGATGGTACCTATCAACTTTTAGAATCCTTTTCTTCTTGAAAAACTTGGAAAATTTTTACTCACCCTCTTGACATTATGATTATTCAAAGTTGCTCACTGATCATGCATTGGGATTCCACATTTGTGATGAACTCCAAATCCTTTAATTTCATGGTTTTTACCCTCCCTCACATTAGGTTTTAATCACTACATTACATTCATAAACCTATGAAATCAAGGTTTTCACCATTCCCTGTTGTTGGCCCCAAATTTTGGCTACATGTTATCCATTTTTAGCATGAGATTGACATGGTATGGAAGGACCATGGCATAAAAGGACCATGACATGTAGATGTATAGGTGTAGAAGCACCGTGGCATGGAACCTATAGATCATAAGAGGATAATGGCATGGAAGGACCAGTGTGAGAGGACCCAGTCAAAGGAGAATGAGTCATGAAGAATCTGATGACATAGGACTTAAAATAGAAGTGAAAGGCTAGGGGAGTGCATGGGAAGTGGGAGAAGTTAAAATAATAATTCATATGGGTCAAATTTACCTTATTAATAGAAAGTTTTTCACTAGCCCACAAGTAGAGGAACACATGGCAAAAAAATCTAGCATAAAGTGAAGATATAGGGGGCATAGAGGCCTGGGTCTTTAGGAGGAAATATTGATTGCCATGACTCTTAGTCTATTGAGAGTTATTTGATGAATTATTCTTTCCATTAATGTTTGTAAACACTTGGTTAGGGAAAAATAAGTATAAATACCCATGTTGTAAAGTATCATGGGGATACATTTTTACCTCTTTGATGTTTAAGTGTAATATATGAAGTAGTTAGTTTTATCAAAATTCTTGTGTTCATAATGAATGGTGTCATGTGAGTTAAGTAGAGTGATTATACTTCATATGGGTTCTATTTATATTTGAATTTATAATAATTAGCTTTGAACTAAAAATAGAACTAATTTTCATAATTACAATAATCAATCTTAGAAATCAAAGGATCAAAATAGTCTATCTGTGCTTATATAGGGTATCTAATTAAAAGCATGTTTAACATCAAGAATATGGCTAAGTATTGTTGTGAAAAAAATATAAATGAGAACTGGTACCAAGTTATTTAATTTGGGTGAGTGCACAAGACTTAAATCTTATGTGAAAGGGCTAACACACTAGCTCATTAGGCTAGACTTAAGCACCAGAGCTATATTTAACAAAAAAAACCCCAACATTTTAGTTCCTTTATTGGGACATGTAGCCCTTGTTGTTTAGCTATGGAAAATGTTTGAGCATATTAATCTCGAGATTATAGAAAAATGGATTACCAATGTTGAAGGTAAATTTGAAGCTCCCTACCTTGAACCAGGAATCTCTACATGGTAATGGGTAGAGTAAAACCTCTATAGCGCATTGTATGAAACCTTTTTTAATTGAGATCCAAGTTTATTTACACACTTGGCTATCAACATATGCTCAAGGATGATCAAGGAATCTTGGAAGGAGATAGTCTTAGATGTTAGAGCGACAAAGAGATTTATCATAACTTAGAACTCCATAGATGAGAGTTGTTAACATTTGGTGGAGAGGAGTTATGAATAGCTATAATCTAGAGTATTTTGTAACTACATATTCATGTCCTAAAGAAGCCAAGTTTTAGTTCTTTTGAGAACTACATGGCTATTATATTAGTCTTTTTTATTTTGAAATAATTAAGCTATTTATTGATCTTAGACTTAAGACTATACTAATGGAGAGATAAATCCTCTTATGCATGAGCCAAACATTTAGAAGGGGAGAAAAGGAGTTGGGGGAAGATTATGGGTTCAGAATAGTAGCCAATTAGCATGCATTATGGAAATGGAAGTATGATGAAGCTAGATAGAGGATTATATGAGTTAATAACATGAGGAAAGACCAAGAGAACTCAAGGAGTATTGTTAGGAGTCATAGGGAAATGGAAAGGACCCCATAATTTTTGAGTCACATCTTGTGCCACTATTATCATATGAAGGAAAAACTAGTTAGATGATGGTAACTAAAGAACCACATCTCAACCAACCTAGATCCCCAACCATAGTGCATGCTCAAGATCTTGAGTTAGAAGAAGTATACATACATTATTATGATACATATAGTTTGGAATCAGAGATTAAACTAGTAAGATTACTAGAGCTGAGCCTTTTGACACTTATTTAGACTTAATGCTTTCTTTCCTTCTTCAATGGAATCATATGACATAATTTGGAATGTTTGGTGGACCAGGCCTATAAAGGATAGAGTAAAGGCTATAATTTTACTAAACAATTGGTTACCACACCCCATATCATGAGCAATATTATTAGAGGTAGACTAGTTGGTGACACAGGAGGTAGGAAACTTCCTCCTCAAGGGACCAAGGCTAGAGGTTCCCAAAAACCACCCATTTAATCACCTTAGTTGACTACAATATACTATGAAATGACACTTCACTTACTATAATATAGGGACATGGAGAATGTGGCTGAGCACGTTGACAAAGGTGAATTGATTTGGAGGGCATGATGTATTTCTTATTTAAAGCATAAGTCCACCTAGTTTGAAACAATGCTTTTGGGATGCTTGCATAAATGGTATCAAAAGTTTAAACCTCAATAAGCAGTGGTTGATTATGATCAACTTAAAATAACCTTTTTAAGGAGTTTGACATTCCTAACTTTGAGTAATAAAGCATAGATACACTAAAGGACATAAATAAAAGACTTACTAAAAGTGTGTGAGAGTATGATACATGATTTAAGACTTTATTATCTAAACTATCATTTGAGATTAACGCTACTCAACATGCATATTGGTTTATGGGAGGATTGTTACTACCTTTTAGATGAACATTATCTCAATAGAATTTCACTAGCCCACACGAGGCTTTATAAGCCACTCTCCACATTGAGGTGGTTAGAAGCGTTGATACTGGGATCAATCATTTCATGGAATCATATATAGCTTCAATGGAATCATATCTAGATAAGTTGATAGATAATAATGCACATGATACATACAATGGTGTTTGGTGCATAGATTGTGAATCTAAAGGTTATACATGAAGTAATTTTTCATGCAAGAACATTTGTGTGGTACTTAAATAGACATGTGAAATATATCATGAAGAACATGATGTATGCTCTTTTCCTCATCTATAGTGCGCTACACAAACTAAGGTGTATGAATATTACAAGATATGTGATGCCTATACTCATGAAACTAATGACTAATGTTTGATTAGTGACATCTATGAAGCATGAACATGTGACACATGCCAAACCTCTATAGCCAAAAATCAAGACAATAATGGATATTATGGATGAGGAAGAGGATGAGGATAAAGAGGTGGTTTTTCCCACTTAGGACATGTTACAAATGTGGATCTCTAGACCACTACCAATGAGATTGTCTAGAATATCCTATGTGTGCTTTATGTAAAAAGGACCATCAGTTGAAAGAGTGACCTGACTTATACATGGCTATCATCAAGGAGAGAAATTAAAAGGGTGTTGGTATGATTCAAATGGATAACCACATTGGCATGCCCACTCGATCATCCCTATAGTTTAACAGGTAAACAATACCACTCACAGTGGGGGACATACTTAGTTTACCTCGAATCCCATCAAGAAAGTGTAACATGAAGAACCATTAGGAAGAAAGTATCCTAATTCCCAATAAAAAAGGATGTCCTCCAAGATATGATGGAATTAGTATGAGAAATTTAGGGAGAGATTTAATTCCTAAGAGATAAATAAGTAATGTAGCGTGCCATTATGCAAAGGGAAGTTGAGCCTCAAAATATGGCATGTGATGACTTTTGAGAATTGTGTAAGCACATGCTAGATGAGGATATTATCCCAAAAATAAGAATTTGGATTAAAAATCAAGTTTAATTACAAAATAAGGTTCACCCTCAAGTCACTAGGTAGAGTTAGGATCATCACCTAAATTATGCTCGATAATAGGGCACTCCAAGTTCCTCTACTCCTCCAGAAGATCAAGAAATATTGGTTAATGCTACCATCAATGGATGGGTAATCTAAGACATAATAGTAGACATAGGAGTATAAGTAAATGTTCTTACTAAGGATGCATGGCCCAAGATGGCCAGTCCAACACTACAACCTTCACCACATGTCTTGTTTATAGTAAATAAGACTCATATATTACTATTAGGGTCCTCAAAAATGGAATAGTTGACATACTTGGCATGCCTTTCAAGGTATATTTTGAGGTTATATAACCATCTAAAGATGATTATTAACCAAATATATTGGGATGACCTTGGTGCTATGAGAATAATGTAGAATTGAGCTTTACTAAGCACTACATTAGTTTTGAGAACACTGATCAACATGTTATGATACCACTAGATCAAATATAAGGACCTCTTTACATAGAACCTATCAATGTTGATGAAGACATAAAACACATATTTAATATCACTACAAGTAATGATGAACAAAGAGATCCCACTCTAGATGGCATTCTTTGATGGTTAGATACTCAGTCCCTTTCTAAAACTACAAATAATGCTTATAATTATTGGGCCCATGGTGACTATGACCTTATTGGTAGAGTATGTAGTACCATAAATAGCTAGGAGAATGTGTCATGTCAGTTTAATAAATGACATAGGTTCATTCATTTTATCATTAGCCAAGTCATAAGGGGACCTATCATAAAAACACCACTCTAAAGACTCAATGAGGCTCCAAGGTTCCATAGGTAGATGGAAGTCTGATACTTCATTCAATGCCTTAAAGAGTTTTACCACACCAATGTAGATTATATATAATATTTGGTCCATCTATTTGATGGCATAAGTGCATGATGATGGTGAAATCATTATGAACAAATCCTCTAGTAGGATCATGCACACTTAGACTTACACCATTGGTTCCATCATGATAACAAAGTAATGGGAACAATTAGATACAATAGAGTACAAACACTTGAGCCCTACATAGAAGCTTGTGAAATAATGTGGAGAAACAAGGAATCATACTTACTATAATATTTATGGGCATATGAATTCTATGGCACTTTACATACTTGGGCATGAGCATGGTATATTCATGAAGAGTGACACATAGGTACCAAGTCCTGGCATTTAGTGAAGGAGAACACAAACTCGATACTATCTTATTCTTCACCAATGATATATTTATACCTTACTCTCCAAGCCATGCATGAAGAGGTTGTATGTGACCCAAGTCCCATATAATAATGCTTGAGGAGTATCCTTTAGGACCTTAAATAACCCTTAAACCTATTCAATGAACCATTGACATCCCTGGTTCTTATGCCTACACCAGTTTTTGAATAGGACCGACATGAAGAAATTCATCTAGGGAAATAAAAGCTCATGTTACAAGTGGAAGAAGGTGAAGGATCCCATCCACTCAAACCATTGTATAACCATTTATATGTTCTTATGGATGTTGGCACAATAAATATTCAAGACATAGGTGCCAATATGGACAACCCCTATAATGGACCTATTTAGACTATTTAGTGCAACATCAACATAGAACAAGAACCAAAGATGGTGATGGTAGGAAACTATTAGACTGACATAGAGATTTCAAAAATAGTTGAATTGTTACAAGAATATTAGGATGTATTCCCAAGAAACTAAAGTGAAATGAATGGAGTTAATCCATCCTTGGGGAAGATGCATATCAAGTTGGTTAATGGTGCTCAACCAGCTAGAAATTGATCATATAGAATGAATCCCAATCTACCGGCATGCATCAAAGAGGAAATTGATAGCATGCGATGTGTCAAAGTTATCACCCCCATTGATGAAGGATGGATGCATCCATATTTTCATGGAATCCCAAGTTCTTAATGCATCCTATGTAATTGATCCCTT
This sequence comes from Torreya grandis, assembly GCA_037957365.1. NCBI lineage: Eukaryota > Viridiplantae > Streptophyta > Pinopsida > Cupressales > Taxaceae > Torreya > Torreya grandis. Next base: position 3,541,626 of record JARHVA010000853.1, on the reverse strand, counting down.
CCCAATGCCATTCATGGAGGAGATCCTTGAGGGTGTTGTTGGATGTGAGGTATATACTTTCACAAATGGCTTCTCGAAGTACCATCAGGTCAAAATAGTTGAAGAAGACAAACCTAAGACAACATTCACCACCAAATAAAGATCCTTTGTGTATATTATCAAGCCCTTTGGGTTAAAAAATACCCTAACAATGTTTTCATGAATAACAATTGAATCCTTTAAATAATTCATCCATAAGTTCCTTCGAGTCTATTTGGATGATTGAATAGTTTATGGTTTGGTCAAGGACCATTATTCTAACCTAAGGCTTATGCTTGAGCATTGTTGGGTCTTAAAAATCTCATTTGACTTAAAGAAGTGCTTGTTTTGTACACCTTTGGTGTGCTGTTAAGACATATTATTTGTAAGGAAGGAATTTTGGTAGACCCAGTGAAGGTATATGTTATTCTTAGCATCCCAACACCTAAGACTCAACACATTGTCTATGCCTTTATGGTCTATATGAGTTACTATAGATAGTTCATCTATGGATGTGAAAATATTTTCATGCCCCTAGAGGAACTTCTAAAGCATAAAGAGAATTTCATATGGACTTGATCTTGTAAAGAGGCTTTTGAAACACTAAAGGAAAAGCTAGTCACTGCTCCTATCCTCTATTTCTTGATTAGATAAAACCATTCCATATCTATGTTGATGCATCTGGCATGGCCATTAGTGTAATCCTTATATAAAAATGTTAAATTTACCTAGATTAACCAATCTACTTTGCCAGTAAGAAGCTCACACCAACTGAAATAAACTATATGACTATGGAGCACAAAAAATTGTTGATGGTCTATACTTTACAAAAATTTAGATAATACCTATTAACCACTCATTTTGTTTTCTATATAGATCATGAGGCTTTAAATTAACTTATCAATAAACCCATACTACATGGATGAATCTATCACTGAATTATGTTATTCCAAGAGTTCTAATTTTGTGTTATGGTGAAACCTAGGAAATCAACTTATGGACTTGACCACCTATCCCAGATCGAGAATGGAGAACCATCATATGCCATAGAATATGATCTACCTAATGTACATTTATTCCACATTATGTAGGTACCTAAATATTTGGAGGAAATTACAACATTCTTGACCACTAGCTTCATGCTTGACTATCTCACCTCATTGGAAAAAAACAACTTGTGGTTCATGCCACACCCTTTCAACTTATAGGATGTGGTCTTTAAAAAATGGGCCATGATGAAGTTATTTGACATTGTGTAATGTAACATGAGTGACCATAGGTACTTCACAAAGTTCATGAGAGTATTATAGGATGACACTATGCTAGAAAGGCTACCGTGTGGAAGAGTATGCTAGCTAGATTATGGTGGCCAACTCTTTTCCAAGAGACTAAAGCATATGTTAGACAATGTGACATATGTCATCATGTAGGAAAACCTAACCAAAGGAATACCATGCCTCTATGACCCATTCCTTCTTAAGAACCCTTTGAGAAGTGTGCTATTGATTTTATTGGCCCCATCACACTAGTAGGATGATGAACAAGTTCTTGATACATCATTGTAACAACTAATTACCTTACATACTAGGTTGAAGTTGTTTTGACAAAGGATTGTAACACTTTTACTGATATATGGTTCATCTGGGAGAATATAATAACTCAATTTGGATGTCCTTTGAGTTTCACCAGTGATCACATAACCCACTTTTTGAAGGAAACAATTCACATCTTACTAGTTGAGTTTATGATCATGTACCACAAAACAACATTATATCATCTATAAGCCAATAGAACTATTGAGGCTTTCAATAAGATCCTAGGTACCACAATGACAAAGATCTATAACATTGGCTAAACTGATTGGGATGATAGGGTGTCTAAAGTATTATGGGTTTACCACATAACCTATAATCACCTAAATAAAAAGATGCCATTCAATTTAGTGTATGGAAAAGAGGTAGTCCTATCGGTGGAGTTTTTGGTACCGTCTTTATGTATATCATGAGTAGGATAACTAGATGAAGAGTCATCCTTGAAATCATGCCTAGACACTTTACTACACTTGGATGAAGCTTGTTTCCTCACTCATTAAAGCCAAGATGTGGAAAAATCCAAGAAAAAGGCATGACATGATCACCATATAAAGAACAAAACATTTTCTCTAGGAATGAAGGTCTTGTTATATGATTCCAAGTTCATATTCCACCCTAGAAAGATTTGAATTTATTAGGATGGTATTTTATAATTCATATCATTTGACCTATTGGAACATGTTGATTATAAAGGATGGATGAGAGGTTCCTTCCTGGGCACTATAATGGAAGCCAACTCTAACCATATTGCACTTCTAAATATTTGAAGTATTGTAATCAATAAGTCTTGTGCCATTAGTTTAGGATTTCCTATTTTAAATAAAAGCACTACCTTTATTACACACAACTTCTCTTTATGTAATCTCCTTTCAAATTTTTTGTTGTCTTTTTATGGAGTACTATGACTAATTTTAGTGTGGGGTAAGAAGTCATGTTTAGTAAGTAAATCATGAAATTTACCTAGGTGCATAGGGTGAGATATGTGCATAAGATACATAGGAATGTAAGGTTCTTAGGGCACATATATGTCAATTTTAAGCCTCATAAAATAACCATTTACATTCAAATGCTTCAAGATCAATAGTTGACATTCAATTGTACCATGAAGATACAACAAGTGGGTGAGGAAGTAACACTGGGTCCCAAAGATCTAATAAAGCACTTTTACTCATCCATCAAAGATCAACGATGAGTATCAAGTCAAAATTCAAAGGATCCAAAAATTGAATGCATTATCTAATAGCATATAGATGAGCTTGATTCAGTGGGTCCAAGTAGATATATGGATCATGTTCACTTGTACAAAATAGATCCAATGGTGAGCTCAAGGTCATAAGGTCAGTGAATCCCCAAAACAAGCGAGAGGCTACCAAGTGTCATGACTATGGGAGCTATCAGATAAATCAATGATATGCATTTAGGTTATGCGGAAGTAGACCAATGGTCCACATTCAATCTAGTAAAATTAGATCGAATGGTGTGTGTTTAAGCATGGGACACAACTATCATCTACTTCAAATAAAGGCATGAGATAAGACATACCATTAATGTGGAAATAATAATTATGGCAAGGAGTGGGCCAACAATGTGATGTGATAAATACCATTAAACTCATTAATTGATAAAAGTGAGGATCCAAACACAATGACTGTTAAGGATCTGCATTAATGACATAAAGTTATGGGTTATGGGAAAGTGTTAAATGATGGAGACCCCACCTTGACCTTACAAATAGGTAAGTTAAACTCTTTTTACACTTTACCTTTGTGATTAATTTGAGACTAACAGAGCTAAAGGACAAGAAATTACCAGAGCCAATAAAAGTAAATTCATTTCCACAACAACCTACATAGGGCATTATAAAGTTGAGGATAGGTATTACAAGTCTAGTTTCATGAAAGAAACATAAGGTAATACTAAAATTTGTAGGTTATAAATCTGATATTAGAGGGTGATCAAGCTCAAAAATCCAAAGCAGTCATCCACAACCACATATTATTTTGGAAATGTTAGAGGGCTACACATCAGTCTTTAATCTCCTCAAAGGTTGATGTAGCTTAAGAAAAAGTCCAAAAGGATTGAACCCTTACCAATAATAGTAGAGGAAGAGGAGGTGAGTAGAGGACATTGGGTTCCTATTAAGGAAGAAACACCAAAAGAACAAGTTCAATGCATAGAGGAATAAGAGGAAAGTATGATGCAAAAATCAAAAAAGGCTCAATCATCCTTAGTACAAAAATCTAAAATGGCCCTGCCCCCATCTCTATTAATTCAAGAAATGCAATATCCAAAATCAGTGTTGTGCATGGAAAACTAGGCTTCTAAGGTTTCCTCTTGCACCATATTTAACTACAACTATCATCAACCTAATAATGAGGTTGAGTGTCAAAATGACTATCAGGTTGAGACTAAGAACACCAAGAACCAAGTGGTGTTCAATCTTATGATCTTCAACCGGCTAGGTACTATAGGGTTATTCTAGTTCTTTCATTTACCATACTTTGGTAAACCCAAAAAGGTAGTCCAGTTCCTTCTCTCATGTATCCATGAGGACTAAATGTAATTCATCGAGTATAACATGAAGATCATGCCTGAGAAGATAAATAAAGTCATAAGATTGCAATGCTTAGGATTGAGCATGATTGATGACTTGTTAGACACTGAGGAGGTCTAAAATAATGCCATGATGCTCATATACCAGAATTAGGGACATGCCATGCATATCAAGAACCTATATGATCCCACACTACAAGTAGTATCATAAATATTATGAACAAGATCAAAGGTACCAATTAATGGAAAGAGGTTGATATGATGTACCTTAATATTTCCCACCAAGTCACACAGGGATTGAAGTATAATTAGGCTATGTACTTTAGACAAAATATTATTGAATATGTGGAGAGGAACCATTAGATGCCTAAGTATAGGTTTCCATGGGGATTATTCCTCCTCTTAATGGTTTTGATGAGATCAACATGTCGAATTATATCTCAGGAGTGTTGAAGTGGGTATACCTTCCCACACACAAGTCCCATGCTAAATGTTACAAGTCATTCACATGCCCCTAGCACATCACCCTCTCATCCAATATCAAGATGAGGTAATAGTTTAATGGGATGAAGGTAACATCAAATAATGAGTGGTGTATCTTGAAGGACTTGCCCTCTTTGGATATAGAGAAAGTATAGTTTACCATAAAGTAGCACCTCTCCCTAGTGCATATTAGAATGAACCCTTATTAACAGCTTTCTTCATGGATCAAGTTACCATATGCCTTCCGACTATAGTACTTCATAGCTTATTTGAACTATATTTATGATGCATAACCTATTATATTGAAGGCTAAGAGAATAAACTTGGAGATTCACGCTCTTCATAAATTATTTGTCTATCTAGGCAAGAAGGCATATATAGAAAGGAGGGAGATGAAATTGAATAACATCAAGGTCAAAACCATGGTGGGAGAAAAAATTCATAACTTGTTATACATTTTATGCCCCTGAAGGGATTCAAAGGGTAGGTAACCTAAGAAAAAGCTTCCACCAACACCATCCTTGAAAAAGAAGTGATCAGATCTTGGTACCAACACAAGTGGTCAACATGTACTACAAAAGAAGAAAAATATGGTCCAATCCCCTCCATCATGCCTATATACTTTGTTTCAATCTCCAATTCACCCTTATCCATCTCCACCTCATACCTCTCCATCACCACCATGCCCTTCACCACCATACCCTTCTTCTCCCCAACCTTCTCCTCTACTTTTACCTCCACCTTCTCCACCTCTACCTTATCCTCTACCACTACCATCTCCCCCTAAAGTAACTACACTACCATATCCCCAAAAGGATTATACTCCAATAAATTCATACCAATGAGTTTAAATCTAGTGCCCATATAAGAAGTCCCTACCATATAGTTAGAAGCATCAAAATCCAATTCTGAGAAGACCTCCTCTCTGGTATAAGAGGAAAAGGCCACCTCTCATGACTCACTGCTTGATGCTAAACTAATCTATGGTGAAAATGAGGATGTTAAAGAAGAATAAATGAAAGATATGGCCACTAGTAACCATGAGGAGGCCAAACTAGAATGTGACCCTAGTATAGGGAAGGGAGTGACTAGGACCATGAAAGAGCCACGTGATGATGTAACTGATAAAATGTATGAGCGATATCAATTTAGCATCCCTAATAATATGCTATATCTTTGGCTGAAATTCATTTCTAATGAGTCAATATTTTAAATAAGGAAATAAGTGTCCTTCTTGTTAGATATATATAATGAGGAGTGTAAGTTTGAACTCTCCCAAGATAGCCTTTCCTTGGGACCAGATGCTCCATCACTGCCAAAACCATTATGGGTGGATCCTCAGAAAATATCCCCTCTTATATCAAATGTAACCTTTTTTAAATTTGGACATGGAGGTTACACCCAAATAATTTAGTAGATTCTAATGCATGCATTGTTGATAGGAAACTTTCTAAAATTATGGGCATGTATAACAAAGAGGTTGCAAAAAAACAAGAACTCATCGAGGAAGTAGCCACTTTGAAGCAATAGATCTAAGAGGCCATAAAGATAAAATTAATGGCCTTGAACCTCTATAAAATAATTTTAAAAGAAGAACTGACACTGGTAGATGATGTATCTCTTGATAGGGATGCCATAGGAAAGTTAGAGACCTTGGTGAACCTTTTACTCAAACGTTGTAAAGAACTACCTGTGCCAAAAGATGAGGGATTAAAATTAGTAGAGTAGTTCACCAAGGCAAATAAAGTCTACAAGATCACCCTAGAGAGGGTTGGGGAGGTTAGCCCCATTTTATACAGAATTTTTTCATGGCTAGCATACATAAATAAAGTCTTGGAGGCTCAGTTCCAAGATGAAGAAGCTCAGAGGTAATAGTTGGCTGATACTGCACTATTAATAAGGGATCATGTAGAGTATGTCAAGGCATTAAAGGATGTGGAAATGATGGAAGTTAAAATAAACACACATCACCAATAATTGAATTCAATTTTTGCATCCCTTTGAGTATAGGTTGACAAAGAGGTCTCAACACTTGAAGATGTCTAGAAGGATGCTACCATGTCCCTAGATAAACTAGTCAAGAAGGCAAATAAGACCTCTAACCAACTTGAGGAGATGAATAAATCAAAGGGGGACATAGAGGAAATATATACTAAGGTGCTCGAGGCATTTTCACATTGGGTAATGTGAACAAGGAGATTGAGTAGATATGACCCAAATTTTTGATAGAGGATGCTAGCATGACTTAGTCTAGGATGGACTAAGAGCATAGTGTGGGGTGATATTGGCCCTAAATTTTGGATAAGTTTTAGTTATTTTTGGCATGGGACCAACATGACATAGAAGGACCATGGCACAGAAGGACCATGGTGCATAGATGTATAGCTGCAGAAGCACCATGACATAGAACCTATAGGTGCAAGAGGATAATGGCATGGAAGGACAAATTTAAGAAGACCCAATAAAAATATAATGAGTCATAAGTAACTTGAGGACATAATATTTAGAATAGAAGTGGAAGATTAGGGGAGCATGTGGGAAGTGAGAGTAGTTAAAATAATGATTCATATGGGTCACCCTAACCTTATTAATAGGAAGTTTTGCACCAACCCACAATTAAAGGAATATATGGTAGTAAATATATAGCATAGAGCAAGGATATAGAGGACATAGAGGCCTGAGTCTTTTAGAATAACCAGTTATTGATTACCATGACTCTCAATCTATTGAGAGTTCATTGATACATTATTCTTTCCATTAATGTTTGTAAATACTTGGTCAGGGAAAAACAACTATAAATACCCCTATTGTAAAGTACCATGCGGATATATTTTTACCTCTTTGATTTTTAAGTGTAATATATTAAGTATTTGGTTTTATCAGACTCCTTGTGTTCATAATGAATGGTGTCCTATGAGTTAATAGAGTGATTAGACTTAATACAGGTTTGGTCTATATTTGATTTTCTAAGAACTAGCTTTGAACTACAAATGGAACTAATTTGCATAATTATATTAATCAATCTTACAACTCAAAAGATTGAAATAGTCTATCTATAACCATATAGGGTATCTAATTAAAATCATGTTTAACATCAAGAATATGGCTAAGTATTGCTATGCAACAAAAAACTACAAGAATTGTTACCTAGTTATGCACTTTGGGTGAGCGTACAAGACTTAAATCTTGCGTGAAAGGGACAACACACTAGCTCATTGGGATAAACTTTAGTGTTGGAGCTATATTTACCAAAGAAAACTAAACACCTATATCAGGGTTTCACGACTACACCATAGTCATAAAAATCTGATGTTGGGGTTTCATGCCCTTCTTGCATTACGGTTTTTGGCTTATATTGCACCACTAAAACCTTGACATTAACCTTTACCACTTTTATCACATCATTATTTACCAATTGAATTATAACCTCTTAATTATGCCTCCATCTTTAAGAGGTGTAAGGTCAAGGAGATCACCGTAAATAATGTAGTGGTTAATATTATCAATTTAAAAGTATTTATTCAATTGACTTCAACTATTAATAATAATGTTTTAAATTTTAAGGAGACTTGTATTACAAATCATCTTTAAATAAGATGTGTTTTATAAGTAATTCACTCTCCAACCCTCATGATATACTCTTTTTTATTTATATAAGAACATGGAGGGGTAATGGATAAGTGATATTGTGCAAGAGAGTTACTATTATTATACTTGTGACACCTCTTTAATATTAACCTTTACCACTTTTATCACATCATTATTTACCAATTGAATTATAAACTCTTAAAGCCTCCCCTCCCTTCACCACTCTTTTATCATTCCCTCTTTCCCCTCCACACTATGCTTCTCTACTTCTCATTCCCTAATCCTTGGTGTAATTGGTAGATGTCTGGAACTTTAAAAAAGAAAGCAAAGGAAAAAATAGTCAACATGAAGTATCAATTCTAGGTGGTCACACACCATTATAATATAGATTCTGACATATATCAGGTCATTGACACAAACCTGGGACGCATCGATATGGAAGACTTTTGGAGAAGGATAAATGCTTCCTTAAAAAATGATTGGATATAAAGTATTTATGATAATGGTATTCCACAAGTTACCATCTTTCTAGTTTTAGTGTAATGTCTAGAACTCATAATGACCCTACTAAGTCACTATTATAAGGACATGAGAGAAGTATATACTCTAAAGGAAGGAGTAGTATTGAGGCTTAGTTCAAATTATACTAAAGAAATGCTTAAGATTCCTGATCATGAAGCTTTTATGGAAATCAATCTAGAATCATCTCAATAATTTCATGATAGTCATAAAGATTATTATATTAGATCACTAAATAAAAATTGGCTTGTAAAACCCAAACCTTCAATCTATAGGGTCCCTGAGGTGATCACTAGATAAGAGTTTAAGCCTAAAATCAGTGACATCATCACTCTCCTAAACAGGGTGGTGGGTAACCTAACAACAAAAGATTATAATGAGTGGATGTTTAAATATATCTAGATCATTCATACTAATAAGTAGTATATCAATTGGGTATAATTGATCAATGATTCAATTCACAATGAGATGTGTGAGGTAGTCACCACTCATAAGTTTTATAAGATGTCATATCTTATCTACACTATTATATGAAGAGAATTATACAGTGGATTATCTATAGTGGGTTTGATGTCTGCTTCTCAGATATATGAATATTATCCCCAATTAACCTTGAGTGAGAGTGTAAAAAATTTATATCATGTCAATAATGTTTTCCTCTAATTTGTCATTCAAATGTTCGAGGGATAACCTTACGATATGCACTTCTCCATTGTTACTTCAATACAAATTTAAAGATGGGGTGGCTGGTTCATTGAGTTTCCCACTTTTTCATATATTAGGGTATGTGGATGTGATTCTACACTTTTTATACTTCCAATATTTGTATATTATAGATGGGATCTCATGGAATTAGTGAATTAGTTAATGGTAACACAAAAGCTCTTGATTTCTAAGCATAAATCTACCAGTATTCACTTTCCAATGACCATTGGAAGGTATACTTGTGAAACAATACATAAAGCTAAATTAGTGGAAATAGATATGGTAGGAGTTACCCTCAAATAAGCTCATATTCATGCTTCATTTAATATAAGAGGAATAATATATCATGCTTTAAATGGATCATTCAAACATGTCCCCTACTATGAAGATTTATAGATGGATTATGATGATGAAAGGGAAGTCAAACTTGTTGACTATACCCATTTCACATTAGATAAAATAATTAGGTTTAGAATTGTAGATATTATTGATGATGTGTCTATTTAATTTAATGGTGAAGAAGTGGATGGATACTACTTCTCACTAGATATGAAGAATGCACCTATTCCTAGAGTTGATTAGAGTTGAATAAAAAATACATATTTATATACTAAAACTCAAGGATTTTTTAGGACTTTGGTATGGATTGATAGTAATGGAATTGATGCAAAAAATTCTCAACATCCTCTAATGTTTAAGGCTTCAGATATCCTTCCCCTTGAGCCAACACAACATAGAGATGTGGGAGATCAAGTGGCACATTCAAGTGCTAGAGGGGATGGTGTTCTGGTGATCAAAGAGACTAGTGAGCCCTCACCTTGACCTAAAAAGAGACCCTTGAAGTTTAATATTAAAAATTCAAATTGTGGAAAGGGTACTCTAAGGATAACAACTATGCTAATTGAAACACTTGAAAAGGTCATTCACAAAAAAATCTTGATAAAAAACACTATGTTATAATTTGTGATAGTGGATCTTCCTTTTTTAGATATCAAGGAAAATTATAAAGCTATAGTAATTTCTCCTTATTTTTATAAGTGTCAAGGGACTCCTCCTTAGATAATTTCTCAAGAATACCTTGAATCAATCCTTGAAGAATGTACATTTTTTTTGAATTAGTAGTAAATTATTTCAAGGAGCTAGGGAATTTGCCTATTATCCCATAAGAGGAAGATACTGACACTCAAAAGACTCCAGAAGTGGAAAATTTCCCCCTCCTCAAGCTGAAGGCAAAATGGAAACTATGATAGAACAAAATATTGTTGTCCAAGAATAGGTTCCATAAAAATCATTGTCACCACAAAAAGACTCAAAGACACAAACATCTCAATGGTTGAGTAATATATTAAAGAAGAGGAAGAAGATTGTTTCCCCTTTGGAGATTGATTTCAACTCTCTGATTCCTCCACATTCTCAAGATACTAAAAAACCTAAGAAGGTTTCTCATATTATGGTTGATGCTAAAGGAAAAATATAGGATAAAATAGTTATTCCCCCTTAGGATAAATCAATATAAGAAATCACATTGGTAGACTACCAGGTTTCATATGTTCACCTAAGTAAGACTACCCATGAAGGGCTGAAAGAAGATATGTAGACTACCATTGGATCATTAATCAATAGGATTGATCAAAACAAATCCATAAAGGATCAATTAAAGGAAAAGGTGGATCAACTTACCTCTATGATACAAAGATTCATCAGTCTGACTCAATCATGATTACCTGATCATACCTCTAAGACTAATAATCCAAGTAGCTGAGAAGAAAGGTAATATGGGAAGAACTATAGAGGAATGGTCTAAGAAGTTTCTTGAGTAAAGAACCAAAACTATATCCTTAGCTATTAAAGTCTACTCCTTAATGGAAGTAGAGAGATAATATGTTTAAAAAAAAGAGGTTGAGTATAAGGAAGAACTAAGTAAATTGAATCATTGGCTACCATGGCTTCAAGCCTTAACCAGAGCAGACAAATATGTTTTGGTTAGTGAAGGAATTATTACATAATATGACCTGGGAGAATAGGTTGAGTTGCTAGGATTAATAAAATTTAGGATCAAGATTATAGAGGAGTCCTTGCACAAGTTCAAGGAATCAATGATCCTAGTGGTTGATCCTACCTGTGATACCAATGAGGCAATTGAAAAGCTTTTATGTTCATTCGATGGATATGAAGGAAAAAACATTCCTATGCAAGACATGCAAAGTTCCTTTAAACAATTACTTGAATAGGAAACAATTTTTACTACTTAATTAAACTATGAATCAATTCATAAATTTATGCATTTATAGAACACCTTTGATAAGTTGAACAAATGATAAATCTGTAGGTTGAGGCTGAAATTCCATATCAACATTATAAAGGCTTGAACCAAGAGAAATTAGAAAACATGTTGTATAAATTTTAATAATATGAAGAGAAACATAAACGAGCTATGCAATAATAATTTGTTAACATTGATTATGAGGAAAAAGTGCCATAAAAGACCACCTAGCTTGCATTTTGGGACTATTATTGAACATACTCTTCTCCATAGGTTGTGAGCTACATTTTGGTCTAAAGTTTTTGAAAGTTTGGTATGTGAATTGACCAAGTCAACATGCACCCTAAAATTTGCAATTGAATTCTATTTTTAGAATTTATTTCCTATGATATAGGGCTAAAATTTCCTATAAGTAGAAAGATTTCATGCCTCTAAAGGATTTGTCAAACTTTTATAATTTTCCAAGAAGAAAAATTTTGTGAAGAAAGAGAAGGAAATAAATTTGTGCCTTTATCAAGAGAATAAATAAAACCAAATTCTTTAGGACTTTGAACTTGTCTTTAGTTGTGAATGAATGCTCTTATGTTCATTTATTCATAATAGTATTATCTTCATTATTTCTAACAGAAATATCAATTGATAGTACTCTTTTTTTTAGTTAAGGGATGTGATATATAAGTGAAAATTATGTTTTCTCACTTATTTACATTATTTCCCTCTCTTTTTATAGCGAATACTTCATATTTTCTCTCACTCACTCTCCTATTTGTATTTACTTTCTAATACATGAAAAACCCCAAATGAATTTCGTATGTATATTTTTGAATATGTAAGGTTTGTGCTTTTCTTTTCTTCTAAATAAAGGTAGCTTTTCCTATAAATAAAATAGGGACTTCATCCCATAATACTATTGACTACAACATGCACGTTGGAGTGATTTACACTTTTTCCAGCCAATAGAGTGCTATGTAGACTCATGCTACATGATACTAGACTTCACTCTATGTACCCACATATTGGATGGGAGAATATTATAGGAAATGTGTGCTAGTTTTGGGACATTTTCATTTCAACAAATTCTTACTTAATGATATTTATCGATATATTTTATAAATTTTGAGACATATTACTACATTTATGCTACTATCTTATACATCTCTTATCAAATGGATATTTTACATTGTGATTGTAACATTATTATATTGACTGTTTATGCATGATTAATTTGTTGCATGTATATTTATTTTATTATTTGTGCATCCTTCTTTTTAAAAGATCCTCTTGTTGTCATGTTTTATGTGAATCAAGTCTTGGCATCTCTTGTTACTAACTTAGGTGTGGTCATTAACATTATGTGATCATAACCTAAGGTCATTATGTTACTATTATATGATTTGATCTATGATGTATATCATAAATATTAAATTATACTTGTTTTATACATACGTTTCCATGGTTTATACCATGCATCTATGGAGGCATGTTACTTACATGTGTTTTTAATGTTTTATCTAGCTCAACAAGGGTCTTATTTGTGACAATTATGGGTGTAATATTGCTTCCTATTTTGATTTTACAAAATGGAAATTTTACCCTAGTGCATTGTGTTTTATATAATAATATCTTTCCTATGTTTTATTATAATTTACATAATTATTGTGGCATAGCTAGATGTAAAATTTAACTTCAAAATATGCAATTATTTTTCAAAACATTATGATTGTGGAAAAAATAAAATGGCATATATTTTTAAGATTATAACATGCTTTGGATAATTTATTTCTCCAAACATATGATATATGAAAAACTTTCTAATGAATCAAAGACTCAAATTCCACATGTTTCTATGATTATAACTGATTTGGCAAATTTAGTTTTCCAAACATATGATGCTTTCTACCTTTTTCTAGATGAGTGATTATAACACAAATTATTCACCCCTCACCTCAAAAGGGGGACATATATCATAGCATTTACAAAGCCAAAATATTCAAAAAAAAAAAGTGATAGAGTGGAAAATTTTATTTGTTTCCTTTATTAAGAAGTGAATTGGTTTTCTAAATGCTTCTAGAGAAGTGTTGGATATGTTTCAACACCTATCAAAAGTCTTTCTAGTATAGCATTTGGGTCCATACCAAGTAGGTGTTTTCATTCATATCTTATCTACTCAAGTTCAAAATCAAATCACATTTTTTTTGAAAATTAAACCATATCATGAGCATTTAACTTCCTATAGCATTTAGCACTTATTTTAGGTACATCAACTATATAGTATGAAGGGAAGCTCACCTCGAGTGTGCATTAAAAACCCTTAATTATTCCTTAGGTGAGTAAAGGTATATGTTTTGATTGTTTAAATTTATAATTTGATGCACACATGCGTTTCACTCACATACCCACATCAAAGTGGAGGCATTATGTAGACACCTAAATTTTGGCACAAGACCCTTATTCCAAGTGTCTTATTCCTAATTTACCTTATTTGATAAACTTGTACAATTATCCTATTTTTAGGATTATCCAGCTCCACAATAGGTCTATACGTGGCCTCTTTGACCTAAAAACACTTATAAAATTATATCATTTAAATATTTATTATATATTACCCAATCTTACCTCAAAAATAGAGCCATAATCCTCTCTTTGATAGATCTATACACTATAGATTCATCTTGGACAAACTAATACACTTCGAGGTTTGAACCTTTTTGTTTTGTGGTTTCATAAGCCCATTTACATGATTTATGATCTTTTACTCTTAATTTTATACATTACCATAGTCGACTAATGCACATAAGTTATCCTAAGTCAACCTATATGCATAAGATCTAATCATTTCTATTTTCATAAAAGGTAGAAATTATCTAAGAGGAAACTATATAGATGAAAACATAAGACATTTTTAATATCAAAAATTGAGGCATCACCCAATACAAACATAAAATTAAATATCATACACTTATGATGTTATCATCCTTTCTTGTTTTTTATACATTTTCATTTTTTCAAAGGAGGGTATTAGACTACATGTAGCTAAATCATCACTTATAGGGAAAAGGAGGTTCATAAACCCTCAGTTGAGTTATTTCATCCACACAATCAAATAACTATGTGTATTTTTAATTTCATGTGTACATGATACATATTTTGCAACACTACCTTAGTGGTTTCCTAATTACATAAATATTTTTTTAATTTTGAAGTGAAAGCTAGGTTGAGGAGGTGATTCACACATTCTAGCCATCACATATGAGAATAAAATGTACAAGCATAACATGAATATGGAAGTACTTAGGTGATATAAAAACTAGAATATGAAAACTTAACAAGACGTACCCAACCACATCAAGATATAATTGGCCACAATAAAATAATCAAGGCCATATGGTTCTATGTATCATAGGTATGGGTATATCCTAGTGAATGGGTTTGTCACAGATCATCAAATAATTTTTAGATTGTAGGATCAAGTTGCATATAATATGCATAGTCTATCTAGTCTCACATTTATATAATAGTAGATAGGTCTCAATATTCCTTATCCCTTTGTCATTTACAATGCTTAATCTAGTTTTATTTATTACATTTGGACTTGCTTCATATTGTACCCTATTAAATTGATCAAAATTATGTATTTTAAATGCTTAGATCAATTTAATTTAAATTATTTTATTCCTTATTTTGATTAAAACTATAATTATAATAAATAATTTGATGTATTCTCTTAATAATATTTAAAAAGGTTGGGTTTTATTTGTTAAATAAGCAAAAAATTGCCTAATAAATTGAATTTTACCTTATAAAATTGTTAGTTTCTCAAGACTATTATGAGGATAAATTTTAATAATTATTTGAAATTTATTTGGATTTAATTCTATACCATAGAATATTAATTATGAAATTTAACAATTATCTTGAAGTAGCACCAAAAACACACTTTTTAGGATTTAATTTCACCACATATTGTCTAAATCTTTTAAATCGTGCATATTTTTATATATCTCCTTAGTTTTTCATAGGAATTCATATAAATAATCCATTAAAATATCATGTATATAAAAATAAAATATGTGCATCATATCCATTTGATAAGTGGGCTATGCATTTTTTATTATAAAGGCATGACCACACAATAAAATTTCACCCAAGGAGATGTGAATGTTAGTTTGTGTTGGCCACTAGGATTGATATTGATTTGGTTATAACTTAAAAACACATCGATAAGAGAGAGAATTTCATGCCCAACTATAGAATAAACAATCATATCAATATAAGGAAATGGGAAGTCATCCTAGGGGCACACTTTTTTTAATATCTTAAAAATCAGTACAAATTATAATACTCCTAATTTTATTGAGAACTTGGATGATGTTGAAAATATAATAGATAATCAACAAGTCTAATAAAACCAATGCCACATAAGTTTTTTATTTCCTCTCTGACTAATAATGGAACATTAGGATACATATTTCTAATATTTTTCTTTACATGTTTGATGTCAATATTAACGCCTAAATAATGCATCAATTTAGATTAGATATAATAGGCATATATACATAACACCATGAAAAAATATATTGATATTCCTTTAATAACTTAGTATAAACTTTTTTTAATTGAAAAGTAAATAAGGCACCTAACTTTAGAATCTTTTATGTGTAAGTAGTGCCAATGTTAATATCAATCATGTCATGATTGAATAATGTTGGTCCATCCTCCACATAAGGTGCAATAGGTAATGTAATCAAAGTATCTAATATAATTTCATCATCTCCATGCAAGGTTCACTTTCCAAAAAACAAGTGTGATTTCTCAATGTAAAATGGAACTTGTCTTTATGATGGTATGTTGGTAAATCCAGATTATCTCCATTTTTTTATATTATAGAATCATTATTGGAAAATGTATATAATAAAGTAATCTCACATGATGTAATAAAATCAATTAAATCAAAATGTATAACTTATAAATCCTCTTGTTGTGCCAATTTAAAATACTAATTCAATATGTGCATAATGTTTTTCATTTCTTGGAAATGATTCTTTGTGGAATTTGATGTAAACTACAAATGGAGATATTTATCTATGATATTAATTTCATGATTATAAACTCCTAAATATCCATTATCTACTTAAAAGGGTATATCTTGAATTTCATCATTTTTTGAATAATTACTAAATCCTTATTATACTCAATACCTTTCTTATCTTTATAAGTATTTAGAATAATAGGATTTATTATGACTTGCTCATTTTTCTTAAATCATTACCAATATATGCCATATTTTGTGCACATTTAAATCTAAATCCATATTTTTTAAGGATATTTGAACAAGGTTAGGAATTTTATTTACTTATTTGAATTATAACTTTAATCTTATATAGGATCTTTAAATTTGTCATCTTTTAGTTGTTTTTAAATAGTAAATAATGGTTGGATTGGTCTTCTATAATAATTAGGGGTAATATAGAGTGTTTCAATGTTGAATGTACTCATATCATCCCTAGATTCCTCAATGCCAATTAGTGTAACAATTATTTTGGATAACTTGTGATTTATAGTCATCAAATAGATAATAACTATTTTAAACATTGGATCTAAATTTACTGCATTCACTTAATCCAAAGGTTTTAATTTGATCAAATGTATTAACTTTTTGGGGTGTCATTATGGTTTGTTGAGTCTTATTCAAATGTGGTACAATTATGTTAGTAAGTTCAATCATTAAAAAAAATATAAACTATACATCATCTACATGACATGTATACATCACTTCCTCATGTATGAAATTTAAGAGTTAATGTAATGTGGATAAGATAACTCTGTTACCATGAATACAAGATCTCCCAAGTAAAATGTTACAATTCACACCATTAGATCTTACGTGACATTCAGTGGTTATAATTTTTTTTCCAAAGGATATATCTAAAGTGATTTCTCCAAGAGAATTTCCTAGTTGATTATATAAACCTTTTATGACCATCTCTAATTTTTCAAGGGTTTTAATTCCAATTCCAAGTTATATAAGAAATGACTAAATAAAAATATTTAAACTTCAATTTTTATCCATAAAAATTCTTCTTAGCTTTATGTTATTGATTATAACTATAATATGCAAGGGTAATGAAATGATAGGAATAGAAGGAGATGGATAAGGAAAAGACAGAGTTGGTGAAGGAATGGACATTGATGGAGAAGAAAATGGTGATAAGGAAGACATGGTCTCCCTAAAAAATCTAGTGGAATGTGAGCTAGAAAGACTAAGTAATAAGGGGAAGGCTTCTTGATGGAAAGAGCCTCACTCCAACCAACACAGTTTAGATATTTTCCCCTTTGTTTAAGGTGATGAAATGATCTTGGAGATCTTGGATGAAGTGATTGCCTAGGTAGAGGATAAGTTTCAGAACAATATTGTTAGAAAGTTTATTGGGCCTAGAACTGACATTGATTTATTGTGTGTCCAAGTCCACAAAAGATGGAATGTAAAGGAAGATATAAAATTTGTAGCCATGCCTAATGCATTTTTGTTGTTTTCCTTCTCATCTGAGGTAAATAGCTCTTTATTCCTTGATAGGAAGATGTGGACTATTAAAAAGTTAGGATTGGTTTTGTAGAAATGTTTCTTAGGCTTTAATACTCACAAGGAGTAAAACAGATCTATCCTTTTATGGTATAAACTCCCAAATCTCCCATTGGATTTCTGGGAGGATAAAATCATAATGGGAATTACCAGAGTATTTGGTTCCCCTATTTTGATGGACTCTATGACTAGGGAAATAAGTAGGTCAATTTTTGCTAAGTCATGTACTATTGTTGATTTAGATATGGTGTTATCTCAATCCATTAAGCTAAGACCTAATTTTAGGTTTGAATTTAAGGCATTGAGTATGAGAGAGCTTCTAAAATTTTCCCAATTTATCATACTTTTGGCCACAAATGCACTACTAATAAAGAGATCATACAGTTGGCTATGATACCCAAATCCTTGAAAGATTATGATATAAAGTGCCAAACCACAACCAAGGATAAAGTGAAAGATTTATTTTAAGATAATGCAAAGGGAAAACTTTTAGTGGAAATATTCATGACTAAGGTGCCTACTCCCCTAGATATGAAGATAGGAAAGGAAAAAATCTCTAGGAAAGATGAAATGGTTGAAATATATTATATATTTACTAAAGGTATCTGTAAGATTGATAATTCCATAGTTTATAATCTTGTTATGGAAAGGAATGACAAGCCACCATAAATTCCCATCCCATTTTGCTCAAGGGCTGACATCCATGAGGTGATTTTTAGATAAACCAAGAAGGTCTTTTCCATGACACCTACTAATCGATATGTTTAGATTAAGGAGGAATCATTTAGAAAGGAAACCTCATTTGAAGATAGCTTGCTTATCAATAGGATCCAATGAGTGAGGATTCAAATAAATCTTTATCCTTAGGATCACTAGATTTTTAGATTTATTATTTTGCAAAGGGATGGAGCACTCATGCTGACAAAATGAAAACACTCTGCCATTGATGTTTTACTTTCTAATTTTGGATGAACTAAATTTTATTAATCTATCACAATTTGATCATTGAGGAATATTTTGGGGGCTTTGGGATCCATAGGTAACCTTGATGAGATATTTTCTTATTGTTGGTTGTTATCTCAGTCTAGGGGGACCTAGGTCCCTTTGTGCCCAAGGTTTGGTTCTAATGTTATTTGTTTCCTTTACGTTTATTGATCCTTCTTTTCTAGGCCCTCCTCATAATTTTTTTTATCTAGGGGGGAACATAAAATTACTGATGTATCCTTCGAAAGAGCCTTTATTATAATCCTAATTAGTTATTTCTGACCAGGGGGAGACTTGAACCTCCTGATGTGTCCAAGATTAGTTTCCACACCAGTAATCAAATGTAGGGTTATATTAATATAAAATTTAATATGAAAGGGTAAATATTGATCTAAAACCTCTTTTAAGATAATTAATTATGATAAAAGGTAATAAAGTTTCCATTGTCTGTCAAAGATATGACAATAGAGGAAATATGACAATGTTAAATGCCACTTGGAAAAGTTATTCTTTTTAAGGCATTATAAAGAATATATTTTTAAACATTGGAACTTTTAATACATTTTAAAATGGATATCTTTTCTTGATTATTCTTGGGTTGATCTATAACAACATAAAATGTAGTTAACAATTATCTAAGCTTGTGAACTTGAGGGAGATTAGGAGGGATTTTTTGGTTAGTCTCACCTTGAGATAAAAAATGATTATGAGGGATTATTTATTTATTTTATCAATATCTCCTTGTCATGGTATGGTAAACCTAATAATAAGTCATCACCCATTGGGAAATTCCTAAATTTATATAAGATATGTTTATATAGGCACTGAGGAAAAAATATCATTGGATTAAAGGGTAAAAACACATGAACATAAAGCACTATCATTAGCACATATAATCCTATCATGTATTAAAAAATATGCTTGCATATTATGATAAACCATTGAAAATAAACATTTTTAGAATAATAACATCTTGATACAAAATAATACATACAAACTAGGAATATTATATGTAACAAAATTGAAAATCACCCCATCATTAAATAACATCTAGCAATATTCCTATCCATAAAAAAAGATAAGATATACATGTAACAAAATTGAAAATCACCCCATCATTAAATAACATCTAGCAGTATTCTTATCTATAAAAAAGGATAAGATACACATGTATAAATAAAGGATTTATAGTGGAATGAATGAGTAGGGATAAATAGATATAACTCTAAGAAAAACCTTAGGAAGAAATTAAGGTTAGGATAATTAGGGATAAATAATGATAACATGAGATATTACAAACACTAAGAAAATGCAACATTATGGAATTACAAGATATAGCTATAGGAAGAGGGTACAACACATCAAATGTTTTATGAAACAATAGGAAAACCCATATCAAATGAAAAATAAGTGAAATATAACCCTAGTGTGTGTAAAAGAGTACATGTTCACTAAAATATATTATGGGAAAAGTGTTTTTACATAAAAATGTGCTACATTTACCCATACACATTGCAACTAAGCCTAAGAAGATTTAATCAAATAATAAAATAAATCATTACTAATGGAAGTAATAAATATTTTTAAAATAAAAAATAAATATAAATATTGGGTTTCATATTTTCATTTTTATTTTTCAAGAATTTGGGATAATCATAAAAAAAAAGTTGGGCCTAGAAGGATTTTAAAAAAAACCCAAAATGTAAGATGAATATAGACATATTTTCAAAGTGGACACTTCAAAATATGTCAATGTGCACTCCCATAACCATTAGGTAATGGTTCTAAAAACTATGGATTTATATAATATGATTTCATGACCATGTTTACCTACTCTAGGGATATAAGAATCTCTCTTGTTGTTCATGAATTATGCATATATTTATTAGTAGTTTATCTTCTTCTACGCAACACTAACAACTCATCATAAAACAATAAAAAAATTGAATCAATGTGGGGCCTTTGTTGTCCCTCCATTTTTATTAGGTCCCTAGTCTAGAGAAAATTTGAAAAACAACACTCAATACACTTCAATAAAAAATTTGAGGATGCAAGCCCTAATCCTACTTGGATTTTCTTGATAATCATAACAAGTGGTACAATAATATAAAAATGATTAAAATATATTCTAAATGTTAGAAATATTGTATAACATAATAATTATCTTAAATAAATGCTTAAATCTTTCATTTCACATTCACTTATCAATCATTCATCACATGTCATTTATGCACTAATGCACCTATGTATTTATTGACGTCTAAAATTTAAAGTAGGCTTGAATTAGAACATGAGTGGATGAAAAATGGGTGGAATAATATAAAAAATGGGGATAAATAGGCATGTTCCCCCCAAAATAAGGGTCATAAGGGCCCACCTCAAAACTATACATATAATAGTCGGCCTAGTGACTGATAACCATGTAATGTATAATTTAAGGTAGAAAGCCTAGAACCTAATGGAAATAGATAGGGAACAATGAGAGAGGATCAAGAAGGGAAAATAAAGGGAACATGGTAAAATAGGGATAAAACATAAGGGAAACATGTGTAAATAAGATCCTAATATGAATCAATAATTAACAAACACATAAGTACCGTAAAATAATACAATTCTATAATTAAAACTACCCTCCAAAAAAATATAAATGTGTACAGATAAATATTAAAACATGTTTTATTTTTCTTACACTTTTACTGCTATCACTTCCCAATTAGGACAAAAATAAGATTTTCATTTTCATGAGACCAAAGTGAATGCACAAGGTTCTGAGTGAGGTTTTTGAAGACTATAAATAGAGGAACACAATATTAATAACTATTTGGACATGTCTATAATTTTGAATAAATCATATATATAGTTTATAAAGTGTCAATAGAGTATAATACTATTTATAAAATGTTCTTCATTCGACATGATGTTTTTGGGTCAACTCTATCTCACCTTTGGATGTGCACTTTCAGTGTCACATCTTAAAATTTATCACAAGATATCACAATTTTTAAGATAAATATGTAAATCTCACATGTTACCTTCTTTTTATAGTTTTAGAATTAATTAATTAGGTTAATTATTATTTTATGTATGTTGTTTATCTTCTTTAATTATTTAAGGGTATTTGTATTGTAGTGTAATTAAAAATCCATATATCCATATTACCCTTTTTTGAATTCAAGGTCTCTTACACCCCTTATAAGATTAATATATTGCTTATTATTGTGATAGATTTAAAATTATCCATGTTAATTATTTAGCACACTTATTTAGGGTTTCAAAAAGCATCAATCTATTATTCCTCCCCAATTAGATTAGATCTTGTTTCACATGGTGTTAAATATTTATTTATCTAAATTTATATGTATAATTCAATTACATGCCCTTAGATAAAATGGCCCTAGATTCATTTATCTTCATTTTATTGATTACAAGCCCTACACTTCTACATGAAGTAGAATTATCACCACAAATTGGGTCAATTTTGCATCATCATTTAATTTTAAATTTGCTTGATCTACATAAAGATGTAAAGGTGTTGCAATTTCACTCAAATATCATAAAAATTAATGCAAATAACACCACATTTGTGTCACACTTGAATGTGATATAGTAAGTTTGCACCACTTTTCAAAAGTTTGTTTGTGCTACCCAAAATTTAGGGGTTTGTTTCCTAAATATATCATTAGCCTAAATTTATTGATGAGAAATGATCTAATGGAAATAAATTAAATACATAACATGACATAATTCAAATGGATATTTTTGTCCCCTTGCATTGATGATTAAAATGAATAGGAATTAATCTTCCTTGCATTGTGATAGATGATTTGAAGGGTGAGTTAAAGCATAAGGAAATTAGGAGATGTCTAGGAGTATTGGAGACCTTCCCATGCCATTTCATCTACTGCATGTCCTTAGGAAGGTAATTTTATAGTTACTTAAAAAGGTAGGTGTTTTACCTTATTTTTGATTAGTTTATGTAAACAAACATAATTTTTTTGGATATTTAGATTATCTAAGGTATGTCTAAATTAATAAAAGTTTAATGTTATAAATAAATGTTCAATTAAAAATTAATATTTATAAAAATCACTAAGAGGATTAAGGTACATAGATTTTTAATGATATTTTATGGTCTAATATTGTGTGTAGCTGGTAGAGAATATTGAAAATGGATATGGAATCTCTCAGCTTTACAAACTAGTTTCTAGATCTACTTAGAAGCATTTATTTGAAACTAGACACTTGCACTAGATGAATTTGTCTAAAGTTTGAGGAAGTATCTTTGTAACATGCATCCCACTATTTTGGAACAAATCATTTCACTTACTTGTAAACCATCTTCCTATGTGATATTAGAATCTCACTATGTACGTAAGTCTATAAAACTTATCTCCTTCACTTCAAAATCATAGCTCCACTTTTAAAATTAGGTTTAGGCCTATAAAATAGGATGATATATGGGTTTATATGACCCTAACCACCCTCCACTAAGTGTCTAAACATATACTACATTTATAATAATCTGAAGAGGGTTTAAACTACACACGACTCTCCATGTTAGGTGTATGTGTGCAATGGTAATACTTTAGTAGGGATGAAACTTGTGTTCTAAATTTTTAAACTTGAAAATGGAAAACTTGAATTAGCTTAGATGCTTCAAACTTGGATAGGGCCTACTCCTTGTGATTGATTTCTAATTTTGGAGTTTTAGTGTATTCCTTACCAATGTACAAGTGATAGATGGATGATTTTTAGATGAGTACTAGATAGGGAATATTATTAGACCTATTATGTATAAATAAATGAATATTTGGATAAATTCTCATGCCATTGGCATGTAGAACATGTGAGTTGACCCATAAAGATGATTTGAATTTGGAAAATGAGTTTTAAGCACATAGAAATGTCTAACATAGATGGATGACTTCATAAATATAGAGTTATATGAGTGTGATTAGAGGTGTCCAAAAATATAGAAACATTAATCTAATAATCAGGAGATATTACAATTATGATAATAGGTAGATTAGGCACATACTCTGGAATTTATGTAGGTGAATGATAGCAAATCAATAAGTTTAGGTCCATTAAAGGAAAGTGGATAGAAGATAAGGGTGTGAAAAATCCATATGTGTATGCACAAGTCATTTAAGGTAAAGATAGGTCACAAATGACATTTCCAAGTGTATATTATGAGATCTTAGTGTCTATAAATGCCCCATTTATTTTAGTATTGAAAATTTTAGAGTAAATGGATAAAAATATTGTGTACCTTGGTGTTAAAACTCATTTTGTATTTAGGAGAAGGATACAAGTGTTTAACTTACTCCATAAAAACCTATAATAAAACATGAAACACTCAATGTCCATAAATGATATAAAATTTGAAGTGAACCAACTTAATGAAACATTTAAAATTTTAAGAGTAAGGAATGCACCTGTAAATAGGTGAATGGTGTTGCCCTCTAAAAATTGAGAGATTATGGTGATTATGCCCCAATGGATAATGTCATAGGGTGATTATGCCCCAAGGTAAGTTACTTTTTTCAAACCATAAATGCCCAAACCCTCATGAAGGAGTATTGTTAGGCCATTGAGCGACATAAAATGTAAACCACACTACTCATTTAACTACTTTTGAACCTCAAGATGGAATTTGGAGCCTTGTAATATGATTATATGTACAATTAAACAAAAAATGTAGATGTATTTTAGATTCAAAATTTTAGCTTCAATACCAAATTAAAAAAATAAAATTACATGCATGGACAACATCCATGATCCATAGTTTGATAAACTATCCTAATTTGTTATAAAAGTTCATAAATATAAATGTTACTCTTTCCACAATTTGATAAATTTAATAACTTATCACTCATTTACCTATTAAATGTTTGCATATGCATTACATAATCCCCCAAAATCTATCTCAATCTATAAATTTATGTCTCATTATCTAAACCAAATTGATGACTTCACCCAATATGTACCCTCTAAATTATGTAATCTATCCAAAAATATGAATTATATATGTATGTAGAATTAAATCTATATGAAAATCCCACCAATATGACCTACCTTTAAGGCAAGTAATGTATCCTACTAATTACTCATCTCAAAATAAAACACATCATGTTATATATAAAAATGTAAGAATTTAATGGATTTGGTAACATGTGGATAATATTTAATGATAGTATGATTATACCATCAAATTATAAATAAATCATGTATCCTAAGGCATACAAGTTTCATTTTAAGATAGACATAATAATTAAGAATGTAGTAATAATCATCACAGATATAAGTAGTGAATAGTTACCTACATAAAAAGGTGCATGATATAGAACACAAAACCACAAAAAAGTATAAAGGTGCATGATATGAATCATGACACAAAAATATAATTGAAAAATACTACATGTATCCACTCATAAAAACATAATGTCATTCATTCAATTTCACACAAGGAAAGAGCCACACATAATGAGAAATCAATTATACATTATGAACAATCAATCTCACCCAATAAGCTAAGGGTCGTATAAAGAAAGAGTCATGCCAAAACACATTGAGTCAATAAATGTCATACACTAAGGCAAGAGCTACACAAAGAAAGAGTAATATAATTATACACTCGATCAAGTCATGTTACACAATAAGGCAAGAGACACACAAATCATAATCAATGAATATCATATATGAATTGAAATATCAACAATGAAGTATATAAAAATTATAGTTCATTTATTCCATCAATTTATGGTAATGCCACTACATAGAAAACTAGCATATCCATGAATTGTAACACTATAAATAAAATAAGCAAGAGAAAGACATATGTTAAGAATAAATGTAGCAATGTATCCTATAGAATGGGATTCTCCTAGCATTGGCATGGCTTCTAGGTGTAGGAATGACCCATATTTATATAGACATATATCATGTATAATTTATGTCTTGTATCTCAATCATATGTACCGTGATATGCATGTGCGTATTGAAAATGATATGAAATCTACTAAAAATGTGATAAATAATATACATCAATATGATAAATAACAAAATATGTTGTGCTTAGGTCATATATATATATATATATATATATATTTATGTATGTATTATATTTTTGAAATAAATTTGATTATGTTCCAACTAACCAATGATCTCCTCAATACAATGCTCATGTGGACTTTCTGTATCAAACATGGAAATGGTCACCTATCATGAGCGATTAGTCCCATATGTATATATATCAAAATCTGAGAGTTAATATCTTGTTGTAATATATATGTCATTATCATCATGAATCATAGTATCCTATGTGTGATGATTAACCTTATTAATCATAGTATCCTTTGGGATATATTATATATTATAAATATGTACTTGTGTTTGCTATGGAACAAGTCAAATTATCTTTAACACTAGCTTAGGACATATGGAATACATAACGGCTATCATAAGTCCTGAATATGGGTGGTGAAGCACTAGTTTTATAGGAAAGTTAGCTAATTTCCTCTAAACTATCTACGTAGAATGAACCTAAGTAGGTTGTATAAATGACTGTGGTGGTGGTGGGGTTAGAGGAAGAAATTATAATCAAACTATTTCCATGTATATACTTTAGATACATATATACTAAATATCATACCACATAGATATTATGTACTCATATGAATCATTATAGAATCACCCTAATCTAACTACAAAACCTTAAGCCTGAAAATCTATATCACTTTGCTTGAGGAATTGTAAAGTGAGAATGGATGATAATGTAAAATGAGTAATGATCATAGGAGGTACCTAAGTTTGTTGTGTAGGGAGAAGTAGTGAAATATGAATAAAATCTTGTGTTGCTCCCACACTATGACTAAACATCACATGTGTAATCATATGTATATACATAAGAATTTTATCATTATTAGTAGTAGTCTAAACTCTTATTCATATTCAATACCTCTAAAATATTGATGTATATCATCAAAGGGATTATGATTTTCCTCAAAAGTGTAAAAATTACCATATTGTGCTTTTTTAACCTCTAGGATTACCTTCAAGACTTGCTCCAAGTCATCAAGTTGCTAATAAATTCAATTTCAAAAGGAAGCCAATTCTTCAACTTGCTTTGGATCTACCCCATTAAGGTCATCAATATTAATTTTATTTTAGTATTCATTTTTATCTTGACATGTATTTCATAGGTCAAGGAATTTAACATTGAAAATATGGATTTCCACTTCTATATGTTTATTATTATCATATGTACTAAAATAATAATGAGAAGAAGAAGGAATGTACATTTCACTTATTTTTACCCAATTTAGTTTGAATCAAAAGAATTTAATTATGCTTAATTTTGACACCACTTAACCTAGAAATTCACCTCAGATGGATAAAGAATCTAGCCTTATTAGATGGGATAGAATAAGATAATAAAAATATGTATAAGGCTAGGGCCATAATGAAAAATATTTATTTCCTTGATGTATGGGGAACTTATAAATCAAATTTGAAACCCTAAGATAAAAATATAGAAGACCTAATAAAGGATGAAATCCTAAGGGAAAACTTAGGGTTTCATGTCTCACTATTAAGAACAGTCACCAATATGCTTTACCTTATTTTGGATTAGTGTATATAAATAAGCATAAAACCTTTTAAATATTTATATTTTCTAAGATATGTTTAAATAAAGAAAATATGAATGTACAAGTAGATGTTCAATTACACTACTATTTTTGAAAAACACTAAGAGGATTAGATTACTTAACTTGTTATAGATCTATTCTAGTATGATACCATATGCAAGTGGAAAATAAGAGTGAAAATGGATCTAGACTTGTTTATCTACAAAAACTAACTATTTTGACCTGTCTAGATGAATTTGTTATAAACTATATGCCTACAGTAGGAAAAGGCATATGAAGTCTAACAAAAGTGCCCCTATAACTTGTACACCACTATTTTGGCATAAATCACTATGCATGATTATAAAATACCTTCTTGTGTGATATAAGAAGTGCATTGTGTGTGAAATTCCAAAAAACATGTCTTATTTAATTGAAAACCTTAGCTCCATTTTAAAACTAGGTTTGGGCCTACAAAAGGGGAAGAAGATGGGTTGAGCTAATCCCAACCACCCCCACTAAGTGATTGAGTGTCATCTACATTTTGAATACTTTGAAGATGGATCAAAGCACATGTAGTTTTCCTAGTTAGGTGTATGTGTGCAATAGTGCTCCTTTATTATGGATGCAACATGTGATCTAGCTTTTGACACTCAACATTGGCAAGATTGAATTGGCATATGTGCTTCATACTTATCTAGGGATTACTCCTTATGAATAATTTATGATTTGGAAGATGTATGGTTGTCATTAATAATACTTAAGTGATATATGGATGCTTTTTATATGAGTACCACATATGGAATATGATTAGAAATATTATATATAAATAGATTAATATTTTGGTAATTTCTCATACCACTGATATGTGAAATATAAAATCTAACCCATAAGTATGATTTGAATTTTTAAAAACACTATTTCTAGGAATGGATACATGGATGACTTTGAAAATATAGAGTTGTTTATGTATGATCGAAGGTGTCCAAAAATACAGGAAGAGTGATCAGATGATCAAGAGATAGTCTGATTAGGATAATAAATATCTTAGGCATAGGGTAGGGAATTCATGTGGTGATTGATAGAAAATCAGGAAGGCCAAGCCAATAAAAGGAAAGTGGGTAGGAGAGAAGGATGTGAAAGATCCATACATGTACAAACAAGTATTTTAAGGTAAATATAGGTCAAAACTAGCATTTATCAATGTCTATTTCCATACTTTAGTGTTTATAGGAGGATAAAATATATTTAATAGGGGATTTGCATGGCATTAAACACTATTTGGGATGAAAAAATACAATCCTTTTCATGCCTAATATGTTGAATAAGAGGGTGGTGTTTATTACTATCAAAGCTTTGTGTAGTAAAAGGATTGGCAAAAATAAGGATCATAACTCCATGAAGCTTATATATTATGTTAGAGGGGTGGAGATAAATAAAAGGGAGAATAACAATAAGAAGCATTTTGAGATGAGTTTGAAAGCAAATGCAGATGGTGTGTGCCATTATAACATTAGACTTAGGTTATTTCCTATTGACTTAATCTTGATAAACCTCAAACCATGATATTTATCTCTAAGCATATATAATTTATGTGTATTTGAGTTAAATATATCTATGCCTTATGTTGTTAATGTACACTACCATCGTATACTTATGAGAAATGCACAACTCCCTAAAGGATTTGAATGAATCAATTATTATATCTTATTCATTTCTCATTCTATTTATAGCATTCCATTATGCCTAAAACTAACAAAAAAACAAAGCTAAGGAGGATTTAATTGTAATGACACACTTGTCAAAAATCAAGGCATTCAAATCAAAGGCTATGTAGTTAAAATGATTTCTTAGGGAGAACCAAATATACCAATCAAAGTTAATAATTTATTAATTTTAAATGTACTGAGGAAATTGCAAATAGAGGTACCAAAGAAAGTTTTGGTTGGATGGATTTTACTTGGTGATGTTATTGCAATGGAATAGGAGGGTGATGTTACTATAGATTGACAAATTGATGTTGGATGGCATTTCCATGGTGGTAGATAACATTGCCATACAAGAATCAACATTTTAATGCTATCCACTACAATGAAAATGTCATCCCCCACCAATCTAAGTCTATTATATGCCATCCATAACCAATCTTTAAAAAAAAATAGTAGATGTCATAAGAATCTTACAATGTTTTATTTTTAACTAATTTTTTATTATATTTTAAAATTTATTTTTTAATAAGTGGTGTAAAATTCACTTAAAATGTTATATTGGATGGCACAATATCATGCAAATTTGGTATAAAGGTGGCACGAGTAGAAATATTTTTTTCTTAATTTTTATTCCACCTTTCCACCAATCAAAATGACACAAATTCCTCAAAGTTTCACCTTGAAAACATAAATAAGTAAATTTTTGAAACAATAACCTTTTTGTGGTGATAAATACATTGGTTTGACTCAAATTTACTAAAAATACCTAAGTATTTACCTAAAAACAAATACACACAAATTTTAAACTTAAACTTGTCAAATGAACTTTTGTGTTGATAGCAAAATTGGAAAAAATTTACCATGGAAGAAATCATAGCTATAACTCCCTAGAGGTTTCTCAAGCTAGCTAACCTTACAGTTTTTTCATTCCTCTTGCAACATTTTTATTAAACTAGGTAAAATATAAATGTGAACACAAATATGAATTTTCAGCTACCAATTTGGTGAAATGAGCACACAACCCTATTCTTCATCTATCAATGTAACTACCAATAAAATTGTAGACACTTAAAATTAGTAGTGGATAGTTTGATGGTAGGGTATAAATTTTTCACTCGCATAGGTACACATTATACAACTTACTAATTATGCATGGTACATAATTGGTGACCTATAGATTCTAACCCACATCATAGTACAAATCTACATTGCATGGTTGTATTCAAGGTAGCCCTCAAATATTTGTTATAGTCTCATAAAATAAAAATAAAAACCTTGTGTATTTTTTAAAATCTCTCTTCACTCTTCCTTTCATTCCATGGCTTGTTCAAGTGTTTGCTTTACTTTTAGTTACTATGTTTAGGCATGAGTTAGATCTTATTTACTGTAGTTTAGTATTAATTCATAGGTCTAGCTTGTGCCAATGTTTAGTTGTTATGCATATGTTATTAAGCTTTAAACTAAAGATAATGATTGTTTTGGTGAACCCCTCTATTATTTAAAGTTTTACACCTTCTAAGGTTTCCTCTTAGGGTTTAATTTTAAATTTTAAATTTTAGATCTGATTTCAAGACGTATCTTTTTTTTCATTAGATAAAACCCTAGCTTAGTTTTTTATTCAAATTTAATATTTACTCCTCAGTTTTACATCTAATTTTTATAATTATGTGAATATAATCCTAGCTATCATTCAACCTAGGTTTTTACAATCGTCATCACTTAGTGTTTGAGTTTTTTTTATTCCTTTTATTCTTGATTTTCCTTAGGATTTCATTAAAATCCTATATTTTTTATGCCTTATCATTAAACTTTCATTGTCTTGAATTATGTCACCTTTATTTAGTTTTGATTTGCTTTCCCATGGTAACTTATATGTAGGCTTGTGTTTCCTCTCTTTTCTCATGGTATATTATATTTTCATATTTCATTCAATTCTAAAATTTTATGGAGATACTTAGTTTTTACATGTTCATAGGCTTGATCATATGGTTTTTATGAAAATGCATATCAATGTTTACAAGTTTATTTCCTTGTATTTATCATAAAATACTAGATTATAGATTGGGGCATGATAGGGATTTTATTATTATTTATGTGATGACACCCTAATACTTGATATATTTTATTTCCATCCTCTTAGTGATGTCCATTATGCTTTTTTATTGTAGGATGATTCACCATGAGATAGATGTCATAAAACTTTATAGAGGTAGCACATGCAGTATGACTATCTCTCCTCCTACTTCTCAAGTTAAATTTGGTGTTAACCAAAATACCCCTATTTAAGCCTATAATATCCCCCTCATATTTATAGGAATCATGTTCAAGTACCAAAACATTATGATCTGGTGGATGACCTTAATAATACTCGAGCCAAGATTTCTATCTTAGAGTTACAAAAATAATCTTTATACACTTGATATTTTCACTTTTATCACTCTATCCATTTTTTATTGCAATAAATTATTGATGCATCAACTCCTTGAGTGCACACCTAAAAGGGTGCACTAAGAATGGGGAGGGATCATCTCATGGTACTTTATGATGTATGTTTTCATAATATTATGTCATGCCATCACTAATATCAATTTTACCTCCTTTGAGTCTATATTTGTCTTACCTCTCCATCTACTTCCAATCCATATTAGCTAGTTTCCCTATATCCTAATGTAGCAGTCTAACCAATATAGTCTATTTCATAATTCATCTCCCCTATATTGTATATCCAACCTAATACAATTATAAGTTTGTCTTATATCATTTACACTATATTTTCATGCCTGATATTGTACTATGTCAACTGACATCTTCCCACTATATTATCCCAATTGATACTATCTACCTAGAGTTCAAGATTAGTTTTGGGTATTGGATCCATATATATTGGGATAATATTTCATTCCAAAAAGATATATCACATTCTTGCACTCTACTTTCACTCACATTTATACCCCTAAGTATTATTTGTGAGAGTTAGAAGGTTTAAAACTTTATCTTAGAGGTATCATCTTGTGGTGTCATTGAAGATCAATAAGAGGGATGTTTGGAGTTCCTAACTTGGGATATATAGATATTTATATTACCATTTTAGGTCTTCAATCTATAAAATCTATTACAAAGGGACACTTGTACCAAAGGGGTAAATTTAAGCATCGATGGGCCCAACCCAAGATAAATATTTATATCCATATGTTTACTTAGTAGATTATATATTGTTTATTACTTTATGGATGTATGTGTGTATCATTTCTTAGCTCTTTATTATGTCGAATAATATGTTATAAATATAGGGTTATTTAGGATTTCCATTATAAACTTAGGTTGTATAAACCCTTATTTGTCTGACCACTATGCCTTACATTCTTTACAATCACCTACCCATCATTTACTTTACCTATCATTTAATTTAATTATACTTATTACAATCACTTATCCATCATTAATCTCTAATGATATTTATACCCCATGTCATAATCTTAGGATTTAGAACCATATCCTCTTGATATTTGAGTGTCTATTTCCCTTTGGTAAGTATATGGATATCTTAGGTCCTTACTTGATTATCTATGTATACATAGGCTCTATTAATTGAATTATTCGAGTTCTAGTCTATTGAGAGAAAGAGGACATTTATAGGTTATCCTAGCATATGCATACATTCTAATGAACCTAATGTGAATATTATCCCACCCCTAGTTAAATAGTTTTCATGTTTGACCTTTAACTTCTTAGCAACATTTTAAAACCCATCATATATCTTTTAGTCTAACTGTATCATCTAACTTGATATAGTTTTCTTAGTTTTATCAACTATATTAGCTAACCCAAAATAGTTTCCTATTTTTATGTAGTTGTATCAGCCAACTTACTATAGTTATGTGTATTATACCAAATATATTAGACAACCTTATATAGTTCTATTTATCTTACTAATTACATCAGCTAACCTAATATAATTTTGTTTTATCAAATTTTCTTCTAATTGTATCAGCCAACCCAATACTATTTTGAGTGTTTTATTATTTAATTGCAAGTTATATATTTTTATTTAAATTAAATAATATTTATTTTTTTTTTTGTTTTTGTCTTCCTTAAAATGTGTTCTAAAAGTTTTTAAAACTCATAGAACTATATTTTTAGGCAAAGTGGTCTTTAGTTTTACCTGAAGCATGTTGTGAGGGGTACTAACCCAATGACCAAGCCATTATACAACACTATATATGTAATTTAGCTTTCATGTAACTCATGGTATATAAAAAGTGATTAGGTTTTTTAATTTTTTTAACCAATAGAAATCTTTCCAACCATTTGATATTGAGTGCATTGATAAGTGGTTAAACCTAGGAAGTTACTTTTAATGTACCTCAAAGATGTGGTAGTATGGCTACAAGATGGTGGAATCCTCCTTAGTTAGTACCATTTGGGCCTTGTTCACTATTTACACTTGGATTATTATATCTAAAATATTATATATCAAACACACCCAACTTAGTAACACCTTGTTGTGTTCATTTACTACTATCTATATTCTCACTTTTTAGATTGTACCAGCCAACTCAATCCTATTTTATGCATGTTTCCAAATATATTTTCTACACGGATATATGTTATAGTGTTATTTAAAATGAATCAATCAACATGATACAATTATGATTTACTAGTTTCCCTCCAATTGTATCACCAACCTAATACATTATTTTTTGACTATACTACATCAGCCAACATGATACATTCCTATTCTCCAACCACTGATAGTGACACCTTTTTACATCAGCTAAATTGATACAATCTATTTTTTAGATTTAGTATTTGGATATATTAGCCAACTTGATGTAATAAATTTTTAGGATTTAATAACTGATAATATCAACCAACCTAATACAATCTATTTTTTGGACCCAATAACTAACTATATCGACCTACCTGATGTTGTTTATTTCCTTTGACCATATTTATTCCACATCAAATTTTTAATATTCTTTACTATGATACTTTCTCTATAATATTCATTATAAGCCTTAACCCATGTATATTTATATGGATTTCCCTTTCATTGTCAGTTTATCCACCGTTGATGAAAATTCCTCATGATGTAATTTATCTCAATCTCATCCTCTATCCATTGCATGTAACATAGTTAAAATAAACCAAACTTTAGATCTACGACATCCCAAAAAACTTATTAAGAATCTTGATGATAAAACCATTTATACTTCAAATAAAATGGAAGCCTTAGAAAAATTCCTCTGTCTAATATAATAATTGGGGTAACTAGCACCAATATTATGAATCCCATATCTAATTATAATCCTCCATATAATTATAATCTTCCTCCACCTAACTCTAATCAAAATCCTAACCACACTTCCAATCCTCCTCTAGATTTCTCACAAATCCTTTCACAATTGATTCAAAAAATGACCTTTATGTAATCTTCTAGTAGAAATCAAATCTTTCAAATGCAAAACCAAATATTAAAATTTGATAATCAATCTTCCCAAATCATCATTACATCCCTCTTACTCTTAAATATGCCAATATAAATCTCATTCCTCAACCACAAATTTTGTTCAAAATAAACATTTAGTTTATTTCATTATATTTATAGATATTGGAAGCATTTCTCCAACCATCACATATGACATAACTATTGATCTTGCCTTACATATTAAATCTTTTGTAAATATTTATAAGGAATGGGATAAAACCAATATAATATACTACTAATATTCTATCCAAAAACCTTTGTTCAAGAACACTAGAATGGTAAAATCAAATTTTATGACATTGCATTACATAACTAGATGAATTAATTAGTGCTTTAGTTAAGGAATTGCAACATAGTTAACATCCTTAAAATAACATTAATAACTTCATTAATGCTAAACAAATTTCCAATGAATCTAGAGATGAATTCATCAAGTGATATAAATCATTAGCGTATAAAGTGAACCATAACATGAGTGATGATAATCTATTCAAAATGTTTATTACCACCCTTAAAACCCATCTTCAATATATGTTTAGGATATTTTATCCTCTAACTATAGAATAGGCTTTTGAGAAAGGAACAGGATAAGAGTTCCTAATGACCTAATTTGAATAATCTAAAAACACCAAAAAATAATATTTTCAAAAATCAACAAAATAAATAAATACTAATTACTCTCAAAATAATCCTACCAAATCTACAGAGGTAAAATCCCAATCAGATAATCAACTTCACTCCCGATCTATCTTTAGCATGGCAAAAGTTAAAAAATTATTATCTCCATCCAAGACATTATGTATTTTCTTCTGAACCATCACCATGGTACAATCCTAAATTTTTTTACATGTACCACACTAATATTGGTCACTCTCATGAGACATGTTGTGCACTCTATAAACTTGTAGTGAATACCATATTTGAGGAGAACATTTTTAATGACCTCATCACCAAAGGCCATTTTAAAAAATACCTTAAAATATCTAAGAGCCAATATTGTCATCCTAATTATTTTAATGGCACTCATGAGAACATCACCATATAAGTAAAACAATATTAGATTTGTTGCCAAGATCAAAGGAGAAATAACATTGAATACATTAAAATAATGTGTAAATCAATAAAGTTACTTAAAGA
This sequence comes from Torreya grandis, assembly GCA_037957365.1. NCBI lineage: Eukaryota > Viridiplantae > Streptophyta > Pinopsida > Cupressales > Taxaceae > Torreya > Torreya grandis. The sequence continues at coordinate 3,505,377 of JARHVA010000853.1, read as the reverse complement.
GTGAATCAAACCACAAAAAGAGAGTCAAGATTTGGCAAGTGGGGAACTATCAAATAGAGAAACAACCCATAATCTATTAGAATCCTTGCAAATTAAAATATCTAAATACAATAACAAGTAGAAGTTAAGGGAGAGATAAAAGGCCTCAACATAACATAGGAATCACAAAAATGTAAGAAAGACATTTTTATATAATGACAAGATAAAAATAGAAGATGAGAGGGATCTTTAAATAGAGTAAGAGGAAATATGAGGGAATTAAAAGAATTCCATCATGATCTTAAAAAAGAATAGATGAAAGTGTCATGTGTCCTATTCCTAAAAAAGAATAGATGAAAGTGTGTGACATGTGGGGGGAGGAGTTAATTATGAAACTAAGTCTCTAACAAGTAGACAAGAGAGGTGAGAGGCATGTCAAAAATACATGATAAGTTCATATATAAATATAATAAATTCATACATAAAAAGAATTAGGATAAACCTAAACTAGACTAAAGGACCCAGATAATATTAAATCTTCAAAACTCCATGTTAAGCTTCATTTGGGGTTTAAAAAGAGGAGAAAATATTTTACAAACAAGGAATGAATTTTAAATTAAATAAAACTTCTCATTAATATAAGCTTCTTTCAAGAGGAATTAAAATAAATTTTATAAATAAAGAAGAAGATGAGGTGTCGCTAAAGTTCACAAAGATGAAGGTGTGATCATCAAAAATCTCCAAGAATCCTTTTTAGACAAGGTGTTCAATCTTAATGTAAAAAAGACCAACAAGAAAGAGAAATGATCCATTAAAACATGCAAAACAAACAAGATAACACCAATATTCCATGTTACATCATGTTTTTACCCTAATTTTTATAACCTTTAAATTCATGGATTATTATGGTTATCATTGGATTATTATTGCTTTGATTGAACTTTATGTCATATACTAGTTATGGGATAGTGGTATGCTATTTTGTTTGCATAATGGATTAATTATGTGAAAATTGTAATTTTTTATTTTTGTACATTATGAAAGTATATTTTTTAATTATGCATCATAGTTTGATATATATATATATATATATATATGATGATGATGATGATGCAAACTAACTACCTACTTGTCACGAGGTGGATGCAGGATTGATCTTTCCTTCAGACCCTGACAGAGGGAAAGTATCATCAGAGAGGATGGCACAGATGGGATGATTGGTAGATGATAGAGAAACTATTAATAACCCAAAACACATCACAATAAAATACATTATTTAACTCTCTATTTGATCTAGATAATTAGTTTTTTTGAGTACTTATGTATTCTATTGTGATTATGTTTTGGTTGATGTTTATAATGATCTGAATGTGTAATTTCATGTGTGATTATAGTGCATTGATTTATGCATATAATGTTGTTATATGATCATATAGCCACATTATTATTATATCCTATGAAATTAACCTTAGTTAAAGGATTTAAATATGAGTGTCATTAGTCTTATGCTATAATGGAATTAATAATTTGACTTAATTAATATTTTAAAGAGATAATTATCTATTAAAATTAAATAAATCAAATTGTCTAGTTAGTTCTAACTTAAAGTGTTAAACCCTATGCATGCAATACCATGAGTATTAAGGGTCTAAATTTTGACTTAAGCAAACTTAGTAAATAACTAAGCCTTGAATACAAGTATTGCATGCATGATTTTTGAAATAATTAAAGCTCTAGTTAAAGAGATGAATTGTGTTTGAAAAAAAATGAAACTCAAAGTTAAGTGCATGGTAATGAATTTTTACTAAATGCTAAAGTAATGATATTTATGCATGAAAGAAAAAGAAATCAAAAAATGAAATAAATGGAACTCAAGTTAAAACAAGAAATAAAAGAGTTGACTTATGCATAAAGTGGATGAAAAGGAAGGGAAAATTATTATTTAAATGTTATTAAATAAATAAAGGGGTATGGAGAAGAGAGGGAGAGAAATAGAGAAAGGATGGCAAGAAGAGAAGAAGCTTGGGCATGAAAATAAATACATTACCAAGTCTGCAACATTTTAGAATTGCAAGGTAAGTATCATAGAATTATTTTTTGAAAAGATGGAATGCATTTTGTTTTCATGAAATTGGGTTTGTGATGAATAGATTTATAGCTTATGTAGATTTCTCTTTAAAAATACTTCCTTCGGAAATAATCCTTAGTGAGTGTTATTAACCCAAGCCTATAAAAATAACATTGACATCTACCATAGCATATACTATCCATGTTGACCTTGCAGAAGGTTATGCTGAATAAATTTTATAAAGAAGGGTTTTATGATATAAAAAAGAGATCTTTGTTTTATATTATAATTGGCCATTATAAATTGTAATGGCTTCCTCCTTATCTTATTTCATGTCAAATAGTAAAGCCAATCAAATGCATTACTTTCAAATAGTTAAAGTATGAAGGAAACTGTGTTTCCTCTTTATTACAAGATCAAATGTTTGGTGGAACTTTATTACTCCCTTGAATTTTAGTAGTGTGGGTTGAATCGAGATGTAATGATTCGAATGGTGTTGTCAACTGAGTTGTGTTTCCAGTAAAGTTGAATTTCCAGCCCAAGTTGCATTGTGAGCTCAAATTTCATTGTGAGCCTGAGTTGCATTTTAAAAAAATGAGCATGGTTATCATGGGATCCCCATTGATCTGAAATAAATGTTGGAATTCTTTGTTTACTCAATTTAGAAAGGAAAAAGTAAATTATTGTGCTAAATAACTAAGTTTTTTGAGTATTATATATATATATATATATATATATAGACACACACACACATGCCCAAACCTGCGGTTAAATTTTTTATGTATTATCTATGTATGTGTGTGTGTGTGTGTGTGTGTGTGTGTGTGTGTGTGTGTATATGTGTGTGTGTATATATATGTGTGTGTGTGTGTGTGTGTATATATATATATATATATATATATATATATATATATATATATATATATATATATATATATATATATATATATATATATATATATATATATATATATATATATATATGTATACACACACACACACACACATACATGCCCAAACCTGTGGTTAAATTTTTTATGTATTATCTGTGTAAAAATATTTATATTTATATATATGGACTATGCTTTATATCATGAATAATTTTTTTTCTAAATATAAAAATATAAGGGATTTGTATGTTATTCATATATGGACTACGTACCTCTTTATGCATCAAGCTAGCATATCAATTCATACTTTTTTGTTTAACATGTGCTCTTATATGCAGGTGACTTGGTTCTTATCAAACCTATAAAAAGGTTGGGTAAATTATTTGGACCCATATATATTTATATGTGAATCACATAACTTAAGATGTTAACAGAGTAAAATATGCTTTTAGAACCAAGGATATTATGTGGAAATTTGGGTGTCAAAAAATAAAGAATTTAATAGTAATTTTATGTTTAAAAACTCTCCTTCTTGGGTTGAATGAAATAATTGTAGGTGTTATATGATAACTTAATATATAGTCGAGCTAAAGTCTAGGTTGTTGGGACTCCATTGCATATAATATGGTGCAAAAACCAAAACATAGTTTTGAATTTAAAAAAAATATAGTAATGGAAACTTGTGATATATGTATCCAAGTCAAAGAAATGTTTGAGAGGGTAAAGATACTATATATAAATATATATTAACATCTATGATTGTAACTGAATTGGTATACTTAACTAGATAACCAAATATAGATGTATAGATACTTGTAATTTATAAGTAGTTGAGAATAGTGTTTATTTTTATTTCATGTGTGAAACCATGAAAAGGAAAAGTATAAAGTTTAAATACCCTATAAAACTTACCTTAATCAAATATATCAAACGTGCATAACTATAAAATCAACCTTGTATAACTGCATGTAATAAATTATAACCATCTCTATGAGAAGTTGGTTCATACTTTAAAGATGGTGTTATTATATTGACATATGTTGAGATCGAAAGATTGGAATAAATTATGTCATTTAGTTGGGTATGGGGACATATTTTGGACTGATGTTATTTTATTAATAAGTAGAGCCTTTTTCTTGACCCAACTATAGTTGTAGAGTGAAATCTCATGAGACTCATCTTTATGACAATTAGCTTCGAGTTTTTCCTTGGTGTAAAAATAATACTCCAATTTCTATGACTATCCTCCATGGTATAGTGGTTAATGTCTTGTTGTTAGAGAAAATAAAAGTGAATAGTGAAGTGTTTGTTTATTTCAACAATTATTTAGAGAAATAGGAAAAAATACAACCATATGAATATTGTCTCTTGAGTTATGTTCATATGAGGTATAACTTGATTTAGAGTCATCCGATATTATGATAATTATTTAATGATAAAAAATTATGTGCGGTTCATATTATGAGAATATCGGTATAGACATTTATAGAATAAATTAGTGCATCATGTTGTGTGCCTAGATATTATGTTTTCTTCTAATTGATTAATTTGCAATATAATCTAGGGTATATCCAAATAGTATAATCTCATACTTGCTTAATTAATATTAATAAGTGTTATATTGTTAGTTCATGTTCGATTAAGGTACTCATGCACAATGATCTATGATATTATGGAATGCCATAGAGTTATATACTATTAAAGTATGTTATACCCAGATGGTACATATTGTAATTATTATGTCTAGATCCTCACCTACATAAATGTATACATGTTGAATAGTATGTTTTTTAACAATTAGTATGACATTATGTATGCATGCATATAACCTTTCAGTGAGTAACGAATGCTAGGATAGAATATTTATATTTCATGGAAACTATAATTTGTGTTTTTACTTAAATAGAAGCTTATGTTCCATATATTTAAAACTATTTTATTTGACTGACTATGGAAACTAGCAGTAGACTATGATAATATGGGTTATCATAGGGTGTATCATGATTGGAACTTATTATAGTAGTTATAATCTATAGTTAAATGTATATTTTACCTAGGTGGTATAAATTGTAAGCATTATTTCTGGTTTGGGTTAGATAATAATGTAAGATTCATTCATATGTTGATGGAATAAATGTACATTTTGACTACTCATATTTTTAGCATGTGATGTGATGCGATGTGATTGCTAGTAGGATATAAATTGTATGAATCTCGTGGTTAAATAATGTATAGTGATACATTATCTTTTTGTGTATATAATTTACATGTTAGTGTGATTTATTGCAATAGAATAGGTTTTCTATTATACACTACATGTTTAGTTTTATAAATCATACAACACATGGGTACTTGTTTGTTTTCAGGATTCTCACACTGTCATTATCTACTCATCCATGAAGGGAGGGCCATTCCCTGATGGGATTAGTGAGGGGGTCATTGGTCTATGGTTGGTGTGGAAAAGCATTCAGATGATGTTCTCCCTCCCCATAATATTATTACTTTTGAGATGACTCCTAAGATTTTCATAGATACTAGAGAGTTTGGGGACTCCTGCTCTAGGGAGCCTTGTATCTTATTTTTGTACTTTGTATTATATTATATTGATTATTGGAAACATTATCATGAAGAATTGTAATTGCCTATTTACTATAGATTAATAGCAATGGTTATATTTTACTAACAGTGGCTGAATATTTGTTATTACTTTTTATGATTGTAGTTTGATGTATTTCCATATATTAATAGTGATCATGACTTTATGATGTCACGTGCTTATTTATAGTTATCACTCCAAGAGTATTTTTTTTATGATCTCTATTTAGACTATCATGGTGTGATCTATTGTTAGTATATATGTTTTAAAAAAATGCATTTTTCTATTTATCATCTAGCGGGGTTGCTACATGTGGTATAGAGTTATGGCTCAAACTTTAGGACCTAATGAGTCCATTAGCATTTTCATATCTTTCTATTTATAAAAAAGGAGAATTGTGAATGTATGGTACATTAAGTGTGTACCCTAAGAATTTTTTTACCCCCTTAGAGTTTTTAAAGGGTTGGTTTATCGAGTGTCTCATTGGTGATAGGTTATTTAAGAGATGTTTGGGTAGGTAAGTGCATAACATAGTTCATAAGTTGTGAACAAGAGTTCCCTACCATATTTTTGATCTTTTAGATTGAATAACTCGAGTATGACTACATTTTTATTATCACCTTCACCATTTGTGTTTTGTATTATGAGTGTTTTAAAAACCATGGAAGGCTTCTCACATAAGTATAAATGCATTAGTTTGTGTCTTATATATGCTAATCCTAGTTGTGGTAAATTTTATAAGACCATTTTTAGTTTGGTACCACCTAGTGCGGTAGGAATTTTCTTGTAGTTGAGTGTAGATGTCTTGGTTGAAAATCCTTTTGTGTTAGGAGTTTTTTTATGTAGATCATCACCCTTGTATTTATGTGGACTTTGGAAGAAGTGTCATCTCTCTTATCTATCTTAGAGGTGAGTTGTTATTCTCTCACTCTCCTCTTACATCATTTTAAGCTACTAAGAAGACTCATATTTATAGGAAGTTGATTTAGTGTTTCCTTAAAAAGAAACTTTTTTATAAAATGTTGTTTGATCTTATCCCCTTGAGTTTGTGGGATAGTGTTTACTACTTCTTGTTGAGAAAATTTATAGGATTGGACGGATTGACACATCTTTGTGGTTAATATTTCTTTCCAATTGTGGAATTAGGTTATGATACTACTCTTGCAAAATTTTGTAAGTAGGTAGAGATTGGAAACTTGGGTTGCGGTGTTTCCTTTTACCATGTGAGGGAATGTAGGAGATTTGTTTTTGAGATTTTAGCTCTTTACTTTCCACTTGTGAATTTTTAAAGTCACTATTTTATCTAACTTGTTAACTTGACCATGAGGAATTGCAAACCTTGAATTTATATTAATTCTAGTGATTATAATTATGTTATTATATATTTTTATTTAGACTAATATTATTCTCTTTTTGACTAATATTTATTTATGTACCTATTCTCCAGGAATAAATAGGGTATAGGATGTGCAGAACATCTTGGTAGTCTAAAAGAGTTTATATAAACTTTTAAATTGTGAATACTAGCTGAGCAAGTAGGGAGACATTATTTGGCTTGTTCTTTTATAAGGTTATAAGGATAGTATGATCCTTGGCCTTTGTATATTGTTGGGTGAATATTTTGTCAATTAGTGTACTAATCAACAAAATAGGTCTGATCAACCGTAGTAGGAAGATTGGTCAGCCAGGTGTGCAGCTTTACTACATCAACCGGAGACAAATCTCTCCTCTCATCAAGGGGAGGTTCCCTATAGATACGTAGGAGCTATATATAATATAAATAAGCAAAAAATAACACATGGGGGTAGAATAAACCATCCATCTCTCTTATTCTAGAGATGATGCTCATGGAAAAAGGAGAAAATCTTGGTGTAAACACTGAAGGAACTTCTCTTCTTTCAGAAGTGTTCTTATAGGAGACAACAGGAGTTTCTTTTAGGTAGTGAAAGTAACTGATGACAACAAGGCATAGTAACCAGCAGGATGAAACAGAACACAAAGTTTCCACCTCAACTTCCCAAAGAGTATATCACAAAGGATAATGGGGGCACAAAGTCATCCCAGACTCCTCAACATAGAAAGAAAAGAAAAATATAGATTGAAAGCAAATGTGAAAGCACAAAGTCTTCCCACAGTTGGAGTCAGGACACTTCCCTATTACTTTTACTAATTCTGCTTGCCAAATTAAATGAATAAGAACACCTTCAAAAGATAGACATAAGAATGATCTCCTAAAATGATACAAGCCAAAATAGCACAAAGTCTATAAACAACATGCTTTCTCATTCAGATAAAAATGAAATGAAATTATAATCTGAGCTCAAAGTCTCAGTCTTCTTCTTTCAAAATGGGTAGAGTTTCACTCTTGTAAAAATGAAAAGTCTCCTTTACAAATGAGATATATTACAATATTATAGCAACTACGCAAGGATTGGCACTTTTTTCCATGAGACAGCCCATGTGCATTTTAAGCATTGGGAAGAAGAAGCCACTTAATAGATAATGTTGTGTTAGCTCCTGTTTTGACTTTAAGTGTTTAAAACATAGGCTGTGTCATTTGTCTGCAAACAAGACCGCTCCTTCAAGGCATTCATACGGCTTGTCTGCTCATCAATGCAAAGTGAAGAAAAACTAATCACACCATTCACTATTTGCACCTCCTGATGACCAATTCACAGACACTATGTCAACTGCTGGAGTAACTCCTTGAGTTGACACCTTTCTTTGCCACTTGGACTGTTTTGTCTATTTTTGCACTTAGCTCTTTTGCCCCTTCCTAGATTTGTCTTTTCCAGCTTTGTCTCTTCTTGGAATTTAAGGTCCTAGGCTATCTTTTCAGCCAGTTGCTTGGTTATTCCTTCAAGTTTTGTGCTTTATTTGAATTTCAATAGATATTCCCTTACTATAAATTTGACATCCACGAGACCGTCAATGGTCTCTACCTGCTTGAACCATGTTGAACCATTGAAAGTTCATCAATTCATCGGTTCATTCTGTCTCTTTTGTTCTATCACTTCTTGGTTCAATTGCTTCTTCACTCCTTGGTTGAACCATCCATTGAACCACCTGTGTGCTACTTTTTCCTTGACTGAGGCCGCCTTTGAACTTTTAAACCTATGAACCATTGAACTTTGAACTCTTTCAGTTCAAAGTTCAATCGGTTCATTGGTTCATTTTGTGTCTCACTCAATCAATGCTTCCTTTATCTTTCTAGGCTTTGGTTAAACCTTTGAACCTTGAACTAGTTGAACTTTTTGGTTCAATGGTTTAATCAGTTCATTCTTTGATCTTTGGCTAAGTCTTTTTAATCTTTTAAACCAAGCGCATTGAACTAATTGGTTGTTGAACCCGTTGAACCATTGAACCAAAGTGGTTCAAGGTTCAATGGTTCAAGCCTTTGTTCTTTGAAGCTTGCCAATGGACATTTTGGTTGAGCCTTGTCATTCAACCAATTTTGAAAATGGCCAAGTATTGGAAACTGGTTCTTTTGATTGAACTCGCCTATAGAAGCCCTTGAACCTGCTAATCCCTTTACTGAAAAAGCTTGAAAAAAGATGAATTTGAAAGCTCAAAACAAATTTTGAGAAGGGAAGAGAGAAATTTTGATCTTATAGGACTAAGATAGCTCATATGTTGTTCCAAAAATGAGTGACACTTTTGGGGACCAACAGCTAGCTCCACTTGGGGAACTTCCTTCAGATGAAAACTTGAAACACAGTTGAGGAGAGTAGAAAATAGAATCTCCAGTGCCTTAAAGTGTGTCATTGGGCTATGGAGTCGTGCTACCCCAAAAAGAAATGCTCCAAAAATGAAAATGAAAAGAATAAAATAGAACTAAAGACTATACAGATATACATATGTGCAGGTGAACTTATCTGATACTTTAAGAATTGAAGTACTTCAGATGCTGCTCCTTGTGAGGTGAAAAAAAGGGGATGCCATCTTGATAAACTAGCAAGAAACCATTCTTTCCCCAAAAATAGTGATGAGTGAATGGATCTCTCCACCAGGAAACCAATTTTCTATGTCTTCCTATTGGCTCTTTCTTATTCTTGCCCCATGGCAGGACATGATCTTCTCTCTGAAAACCATAACTCCTTACTCTCCCTATGAAGAGTTCCTTTTGCTGATTTTGGAATATAGTAGTATGGTCCACCGCCATAGCTTGCCATTCTACTAGTTTAGTCTAGCACCTATTTTGATTGTCAACATTAGACCCCTGACAAACCATCATCTCAGAATCCCCTTTGGTGTGAAGGAGTTTGATCTTTTCATCTTGAGCAGTCTTCAATTTGAGCAATAGAGATATGCATCCAGCATGAGTGGAAGAATTGTTGCCATCAGATTCTAGGATCCAAGCATCATCAAAAGCTGATCTTTTATTAGATTTCTCTTCATCAGAGATGGAATATCCTTCTTGATTTGTACTACACCCTACCAATTCTTTTGATGCCTGATTTGGATAAAATCCTAGATTGCTAGCCACAAGACTTTGATCAGCTAAGACATGAGCATCCTCTGTGGTCAAGGAGTAATTACCCCTACCTAAAGGCTCAAATAAAATTTGAGTAGTAGGGGCTGACATTTGGGTGAACACAATCTTTGCCTCAGACAGGTCCACACCTAGCTCTTCACCAATGTTTAACTACTCAGGATTGGCTTGTAGGGATTCAAACTCAGTCATTTGAATTTTGGATTTCTTAACATGATCAATCATGTCAAATGACTAAGATGGACTTGGAAGAGAGGATGGGAGTTCATCCTTTTGGTTTTTGGGAGGGGGAGGACTAATATGCAAAGTTGAAGTAGAAGGTGCAGAGATGTTTGATGTACTAACCTTCTTGGCAATCACGGGGTCCTTTGACTAGAAAGGTAGAGTGGTTCCTTGCTTAGCAATTAGAATTGTAGGCTGAGTTCATTCCTCTGTTCTTTCTTTATTAGCTTGTTGGGCTGATTAATTCTCAGACTGGGTGAATACTGTGTATGATTCCTCAACTACTTCACCTTCACTTCTGGGTTCATCCTAGTAATTTAGGAAATCAATGTGGGAGTCACCAATTGATTCTTTTAGATCCTCCCTGAAGAGATCAGCACCATTTTCTTGCTTGAACTTAGGTTGGAAATAGGAAACATATTATGTTTCCAGATATCCAACTACTGAGTTGGTTGGAGGTGCTTTAAGGGCAAGGTTCCTCTCTGGGGAAGGAAGATGATTTGGTTGCCCTTGACTTCTAGTAGTGTTGCCTTGATATGGATAATTAGGGAATGTCTTCCTTGGTATATCTTTATATAGAGGAGTAGAAGACATACCTTGTGCCATTTACCTTTTTAAGTCTAGCAATTCATTTGCCAACTTTTGTACCATTGGGTCAATGGTGGCTGTGGGTGAGTATTCAGAAGATGAAGAGGTTTTACCTCTATTAAGATCTCTCCTTATCTTTCCTACCAAGATAAGGTCATATTATAGCTTAGTAGCCAAGTCTTGAGTAGCCTCAAGGTCTATATGTCTAGCTCGTCTCAATAGAAAACTCACTTCAGGCAACTGTGAGTTGATGAAGAAGCATTTTAGATTCTGAGGTGTCAGCTGGGTGACCATGGGAATCTTGTGCCTCAATTTGTTGAACCTAGAAATAAAATCCCTCATAGGCTCATGAGGTTCCTTCTTCATTTGAGTAAGTTAGGCTAGCAAAGCATGTGCATCCTCTACAGGCTTGAACCTAGCTTCAAACTTGGCTTTGAGTGTATCCCAATCAGTCACTAATCCAGCTTGTAGATGGTAGAACCAGTCTGCAATAGTGTCTCCATGAATAGCCTGACCACTATGTCTTCAAATTCCACCCCTATTACACTACAAGATAATTTGAAAGCTACAATGTGTTCATTAGGATGAACCTTCCCATCACCAAAGAATTATGGGAAATTCTTTCTTGAACTGCGTGGAATTTCATGTAAAGGTGGAGTCAAGTTGAGTGGGCCAAAAGAGTTACCCCAAGGGCCTCGAACTGCTATGATTTAATTAAGAAAAATAGAGATAACAAATCTAGGTAGAGTGGCCAATTTGAGAACAAAAATGGAAAAGGACTAGCCCTGCTTCAACTTGAGGCTTCAAACTGCATACTCTTTCCCAGTAGCTCTAGTTTTGTAGACTAGATAAAATAATAGAAGTGGAGGAAGATGGTAAGGCTATAATGATAATGGGTAAGACATGGAATGGAGTCGCTAGAGTCTATAATGGATAAGGGTTATAATGATTATGGGTAAGACACATGTAATGTTTCAATTTGAAACTTGAGGTTCCAAATTGCACAAAATTATTGTCCCCAACAGAGTCGCCAAAAAATGTTGGGTGAATATTTTGTCAATCAACATACTGATCAACAAAATAGGTTTGATCAACCATAGTAGGAAGATTGGTCAGCCAGGTGTGTAGCTTTACTACATCAACTGGAGACAAATCTCTCCTCTCATCAAGGGGAGGTTCCCTATAAATACGTAGGAGCTATATATAATATAAATAAGCAGAAAATAACACATGGGGGAAGAATAAACCATCCATCTCTCTTCTTTTAGAGATGATGCTCATGGACAAAGGAAAAAAATTTGGTGTAAACACTGAAGGCACTTCTCTTCTTTCAGAAGTGTTCTTGTAGGAAACAATAGGAGTTTCTTTCAGGTAGTGAAAGCAACTGATGACAATAGGGCACAGTAACCAATAGGATGAAATAGAACACAAAATTTCCACCTCAACTACCCAAAGAGTATATCACAAAGGATAATGGGGGCACAAAGTCATCTCAGAATCCTCAACACAGAAAGAAAATAAAAACACAGACTAAAAGCAAATGTGAAAGCACAAAGTCTTCCCACATTTGGATTTAGGACACTTCCCTATTACTTTCACTAATTTTGCTTGCTAAATTAAATGAATAAGAACACCTTTAGAAGACAAACGTAAGAATGATCTCCTAAAATGATACAAGCCAAAACAACACAAAGTCCGTAAACAACCTACTTTCTCATTCAGATAAAAATGAAATGAAATTACAATTTGAGCTCAAAGTCTCAGTCTTCTTATTTCAAAATGGGCAGAGTTTCACTCTTGTAAAAATGAAAAGTCTCCTTTACAAATGAGAGATATTACAATCTTATAGAAACTATGCAAGGATTGGCACTTTTTCCATGGGATGGCCCATGTGCATTTCGAGCATTGGGAAGAGGAAGTCGTTTGATAGATAATACTATGTCGGCTCCTATTTTGACTTCAGGTGTTTAGAACATAGGCCATGCCATTTGTCTAAAAACAAAACCTCTCCTTTAAGGCATTCATACAGCTTGTCTACTCATTAATGCAAAGTGAAGAAAAATTGGTCGCATCATTCACTGTTCATGCCTCTTAATGACCAATTCGCAGACACTGTGTCAACTTCTGGAGTAACTCCTTGAATCAACACCTTTCTTCACCACTTGGACTATTTTGTCCATTTTTGCACTTAGCTCTTTTTCCCCTTCCTGGCTTTGTCTTTTCCATCTTTGTCTCTTCCTAGAATTTAAGGTCTCAGGCTATCTTTTTAGCCAGTCACTTGGTTCTTCTTTCAAGTTTTGCACTTTATTTGAATTTCAATAGATATTCCCTTACTTTAAATTTGATGTCTACGGGACCATTAATGGTCTCCAACTACTTGAACCATGTTGAACCTTGAACCTGTTGAACCATTGAAAGTTCATAAGTTCATTGGTTCATTCTATCTCTATTGTTCTATCACTTCTTGGTTTAATCACTTCTTTGCTTCTTGGTTGAACCATCTATTGAACCACCTATGTGCTGCTTTTTCCTTGATTGAGGCTGCCTTTGAACTTTTAAACCTATGAACCATTGAACTTTGAACTCTTTCAGGTCAAAGTTCAATCGGTTCATTGGTTCATTCTATGTCTCGCTCGATCATTTCTTCCTTTATCTTTCTAAGCTTTGGTTGAACCTTTAAACCTTGAACTAGTTGAACTTTTTGGTTCAACGGTTCAATCGGTTCATTCTTTGATCTTTGGCTAAGTCTTTTTAATCTTTTGCACCAAGCGCGTTGAACCAATTGGTTGTTGAACCCGTTGAACTGTTGACGCAAAGTGGTTCAAGATTCAATGGTTCAAGCCTTTGTTCTTTGAAGCTTGCCGATGGACATTTCAGTTGAGCTTTGTCATTGAACCAATTTTGAAAATGGCCAAGTATTGGAAACTAGTTCTTTTGATTGAACTCGCCTATAGAAGCCCCTGAACTTGTTGAACCTACTAATCTCTTTACTGAAAAAGCTTGAAAAAAGAGGAATTTGAAAGCTCAGAACAAATTTTGAGAAGGGAAGAGAGAAATTTTGGTCCTGTAGGACCAAGAGAGCTCATATGTTGTTCGAAAAATGAGTGAAACTTTTGGGGACCAACATATATTATGTTAATTTTAGCATTATTTCTCCTTAACTATGAATATAATACTATAGGTTAAGATGTGAAATATGATACTAGCTATGTTTAGCTAGTGACAATATAATTACAGAATGATTGTATGATTTTTATTGTATGTATATTGGTATATCTAGAATTATTTAGCATTTAAATTACTTTCTATGATCTATTAGTATTGATTCATGTTTCATTAAACTTTGTGCACTTTTTGGAGATCATTAGGTCATGGAGACCTAAGGGAGGAGTGGTGAATTTGGAACACGAGTTCTAAATGATAAAAATGGATGCTACTTAGCCTCACATTAACTCAGTAGTTATTGAGTTTGGATCTGATAGGCAAACTTGTTGAATCTAGGATTTGACAAATGAACTTGTCAAATTCAGTTATATGGCCATGCACACATATACTATGGATGGGTATTCCATAATTTTGTATACATTGGAAATTTATTTTTTTCAATTCGTATTCAGCATCATACTTGTCAAGAGATCCATAAAATAGTGATAATATTGACATGTTATACTTATTTGAAGCTACATGAAGTAGCGATAGTATTAGCACAAATTCTTTATTCTTACCAGGGTTCTTAAACACTTTTCTTTGGGATGAGAAAAACACTCTTTAGGTTAGATAGATGTGTAGAGGAGCTGGAAGGTTTTGTGGAACTCTCCCTAGTCCATTGTTTTGACTTTTATGACAATCTCATGTGCTTTTGGGAAGTTAGTGAAAATTTTACCGATATATTATGGACTTGTCTTATAGTTATAGACCCTGGGGTGGTCATGATAGAACCAAATAGTGTAAGAGACATTCATAAAACTTGTTTGCATAATAGGAAATGCAACAAATAGGGTCTTGTAGGACCAATAATCTGAGAATACTGATAATTGGGAGAATAATGATGAGTTCTTCAGGTAAATTTCACATTTATTTGCATAATTTGATACTAGATACTATGTTTTTAATTTGTTAAACTTTATTTGTTATTTAGAACTATTGTTTGAATAAGCGTCATCAGGATGATGACCATTTTTAGGGGGAAAGATGTTACATCCTGATTTCACCCTATGTTTTATAACTTTTGAATCCATATATTATTATTGTTGTCATTGGATTTTTATTACTTTGATTGACATTTATGTCATATACTAGTTATGGGATAGTGATACGTTATTTTGTTTGCATAATGGATTAATTATGTGATAGTTATACTTTATTATTTCTATATATTACAAAAGTATATTGATTAGTTATGCATCATAGTTTGATATATATATGATGGCATGAACTAACTACCTATTTGTTATGAGGTGAATGCAGGATTTATCCTTCCCTTAGAACTTGACAGAGGAATAGAATAATTAGAGAGGATGGTGTAGATGATATGATTGGTGGATGAAATAAAAACTGCTAGTAATAGAACACACACTTCACAATAGAATAACTTGTTTAACTCTCTATTTGATCTAGATAGTTGGTTTTTTTAATACTTATATATTATGTTATGATAATGTTTTGGTTTATGCTTATGATGATCTAACTATGTAATTTTATGTGTGATTATAGTACATTAATATACGTATATAATTTTTTTATAAGATCATATAGTCACATTGCTATTATATCTTTAGAAATTAACCTTAGTTAAAGGATTTAAATATGAGTGGCATTAGTCTTATTTTATAATGTAATTAGTAATTTGGATTAATTAATATTTTAAAGAGATAACTATATATAAAAATTAAATTGAGGAAATTTAATTATCTAGTTAGTGCTAACTTAAAGTTTTATATCCTTTGCAAGGAATACTGTGAGTATTAAGCATCTAAAATTTGACTTAAGCAAACTTAGTTAATAACTAAGCCTCAAACACAAGTATTGCATGCATGAATTTTGAAATAATTAAAGCTCAAGTTAAAGAGATGAATTATGTTTGAAAATAAATGAAACTCAAAGTTAAGTTTACAGTAATGAATTTTTACTAAATGCTAAAGTAATGATATTTATGCATGAAATAAAAAGAAATAAAAAAATGAAATTAATGGAACTCAAGTTAAAACAAGAAATAGAAGCATTGACTTATGCATGAAGTGGATGAAAAGGAAGGGAAAATTACTATTTAAAGGTTATTAAACAAAGAAAGGGGTATGGTAAAGAGAGGGGGAGAAATGGTGAAAGGATGGTGAGAGGAGAAGAAGCTTGGGCATGAAAAGAAATGCATTCCTAGGTCTACAAATTGACATTTTACCTTTACAAGGCAAGTATCATATAATTGTTTTTAAAAAATATGAAATGAATTTTGTTTTCATGACAGTTGGTTTGTGATTAATAGATTTATAATTTATGTAGAATTATTTTTCAAAAAACTTCCCTTGGAAATAATCCTCAGTGAAGTTATTAACCTAGGCCCATAAAAATAACACCGACCTCTACTGTAGCATATACTATCCATGTCGACCTTGCAGAAGGGCATGTTGAATAAATTTTGTAAATATGGCTTTTATGATATAAAAAAGAGATCTATGTTATACATTATTATTTTCCATTGTATATTGTAATGGCTTCCTCCTCTTTTTTCATGTCAAATAGTAAATCCAATCAAATGTATTGCTTTCAAATAGTTAATGTACGAAGGAAACTATGTTTCCTATTTAATGCAAGATCGAATGTTTAGTGGAAATTTATTATTACCTTATATATATGTATTTCAAGTTGAAACAAGATACATCAAGTCAAGTGGCACTACCAACCGAGTTGCGCTACCAATCGAGTTGCATTTCCAATCCAAGTTGCCCTTTGAGCTCAAATTACATGGTGAACCCAAGTTGAATTTTAAAAAAATGAGTGTGATTATCATAATATCCCCCTTGATTTGAAATAAATCTTGGAATGCTTTGTTTACTCAGTTTGGAAATAAATTAGTAAATTATTATGCTAAATAACTGAGTTTTTGAGTATTATTTATATATATATATAATCATAGGATCCCCCTTGATCTGAAATAAATCTTGGAATGCTTTGTTTACCCAATTTGGAAATAAATTAGTAAATTATTGTGCTAAAAAAATTGAGTTTTTGAGTATTTTATATATATATATATATATATATATATATATATATATATATATATATATATATATATAACTTAAAAACTCAATTATTTAGCACAATAATTTACTAATTTATTTCCAAACTGGGTAAACAAAGCATTCCAAGATTTATTTCAGATCAAGGGGGATCCTATGATTATACACACACACACAACACACACGCTCAAATTTGTGGTAAAAAATTCTATGTATTATTTATGTAAATATATTTATATTTATATATATGGACTTTGTTTTATAAAATTGCACTTTATATTATGAACATAATTCTATCTAAATATAAAAATATAAAGGAGCTAGATATTATTCATATATGGACTGAGTACCTATTTATACATCAAGCTAGTATATTACTTCATACTTGTTTGTGTAACATGTGCTCTATAGGTAGGTGACTTAGTTCTTATTAGACCTATAACAGGGTTGGGTAAATTATTTGGACCTATATATATTTATATGTGAATCACATAACTTGAGATGTTAACAAAGCAAAATATATTTTTAGAATGAGGGATATTATGTGGAAATTTGGGCATCAACAAAAAAATAATTTGATACTAATATTATGTTTACAAATTCTCCTTCTTGGGTAGAATGAAATAACTATAGGTGTTATATGATAAATTAATATATAGTTGAGCTAAAGTCTAGGCTATTGGGAGTCCATTGCATATAAGAGGGTGAAAAAACTAAAACGTAATTTTGAATTTAAAGAAATGTAGTAATATAAACTTGTGATATATGTATCCAAGTCAAAGAAATGTTTGAGAGGGTAAAGATGTTGTATATAAATATATATTAGCATCTATAATTGTAACTGAATTGGCATACTTGACTGGATAATCGAATATAGATGTATAGATACTTGTAAGCTATAAGTAGTTGAGAATAGTGTTTATTCTTATTTCTTGTGTGAAACCATGAAAAGGAAAAGTATAAAGTTTAAAGACCCTATAAAACTTACCTTAATCAAATATATCAAACATGCATAGCTATAAAATCAACCTTGTATAATAATTACATGTAATAAATTATAACCATTTCTGTGAGAATTTGGTTCCTACATTAAATATGGTGTTATTATATTGGCATATGTTGAGATCCTAAATTGGAGTAAATTATGACATTTAGTAGGGTAATGGGACATCTTTTGGACTAATGTTATTTTATTAATAAGTAGAGCCTTTTTCTTGACTCATCTTTATGACAATTAGATTAGAGTTTTTCCTTGGTGTAAAATTAATAGACTAAGTCCTATGACTATTCTCCATGGTATAGTGGTTAATGTTTTGTTGTTAGAGAAAATAAAAGTGAATAGTGAAGTGTTTGTTTATTTCAATAGTCACTCTAAGAAACATGAAAAAATAAAACCATATGAATACTATCTCTTGAGTTATGTTCATACAAGGTATAACTTGATTTATAGTCATCTGATATTATGATAACTGTTTAGTGATAAATCTTATGTGTGGTTCATATTATGAGAATATTGCTATAGACATTTATAGAATAAACTAGTGCATTGTGTTGTGTGCTTAGATATTATGTTTTCTTCTAATTATTTAATTTTCAATATAATCTAGGGTATATCTGGGCAGTATAATCTCATACTTGCTTAATTAATATTAATAAGTGTTAGATTATTAGTTCATGTTTGAGTAGGGTGCTCATACACAA
Source organism: Torreya grandis (assembly GCA_037957365.1). Classification (NCBI taxonomy): domain Eukaryota; kingdom Viridiplantae; phylum Streptophyta; class Pinopsida; order Cupressales; family Taxaceae; genus Torreya; species Torreya grandis. The sequence continues at coordinate 3,486,608 of JARHVA010000853.1, read as the reverse complement.
TGGTCTATGATATTATGGGATGTCATAGAGTTCTACAATATTAAAGTACGTTATATCTAGATGGTACATACTATAGTTGTTGTGTCTAGATCTTCACCTACGTAAATGTATGCATGTTGTAATCATATTAAATGTGAAAATTGGTAATTTAAGTGTGCCTAATTACACCCAACCCATAGTTCAATCATCTATAGGATTTCAAGACCTCATTCTAGATTAATCAGAACCTTTTTCTACACATATTCTATCTCCCAAGGTCCCATACTCTCAGGACAATAGTGCCGAACTTGGACTATAGTGATGGACCCTAGGGTGCCCCCTTTTGGGTGATGTTTTCTAAGTCTATTTTTGGCCCCAATGGTCAAATTCTTTTGGTTCCCCATTCATCTCCTTGTTGGCTTAATGCAAGTATATTCAACCCATAACCAATAGATCCCTATATAAGCCCATTTAAAGATCATTTGTAAAGGATTGATAAATATCACTAAGAAAGTAAGAATACAAGAAAGATTATTCAAGTAATCTTTCCTATTCTCTACATACAACCAACCAATACATTTACAAGCTCTTTCAAATATTTACACCAACCCCTGGCCACCTCAAGCATATCTAGTTTTAGCATTTCTTGCATTCTCATATCATAATTACACTAAGTACTTTCAAAGGGAGAACTACATATGGTTTGATCCCTCTTTGAAGTATTGGTATGTAGCCAGTGTGGCCACACATAGGGTGCAAAACATGTCCAATGCATCTTACACACACCAACCCCTCTTTTTTCTCAAATTCCTATTCAATCTTATTAGAAACTTAAGATCAAAGATAAATCAGCTCTACATGGAGATCCTTTAAGATTTAAGCTTTGAAATTTCATAGGTAGGGTCATACAAGAGTGGTAGACAAAACCCAAAAAGCTTAGACCTCTATGACTAGTTTGTACAATAGCGGTAGGAACAAGACTATAGTGTCAGACCCTGAAGTGTCCTATTTTTAGTGCTCTTGTCCTTTCACCAAATGAAAGCTAGATATAGGTTCTTGATATTGTCCCAGTCTTGTATGGTCAATACCAACCTTCATCTTTGTTGAATCAGCATAGTTATAAGTTAAATTATATTTCTCTCTATTTACTTCCTATTTTTTAAAAGTCTAAACAATAATTAGAATTAATAAATTAGTAGGTTAATTATGGCATAATTATTGACTAATTTACTTCACCAAATAATTTAACCTTTTTAGGAATAATTGGGGTTTTTATTCCTATTTATTTAAATGATTTAACCTTTTTTAGAATAATTGGGGTTTTTATTCTTATTTAGTTAAAATTCTAAGTAAAGTAAATCAATTAATAATTATGCCATAATTAACCTACTGACTTGTTAATTCTGATTGTTGTTTAGACTTTTTAAAAAGAGCAAGTGAATAAAGAGAAATATAACTTATCTTATAATTGTGCTAATTTGACTAAGACAAAGGCTGATATTGAATGTAAAATATTGAGAAAATATCAAGAACCTAGATTTGAATTTTTTTCTATGAAAGGATAGGAGCATAAAAAATAGGACACTTTGAGGTCTAACACTAGAGTCCTATTCCTACCACTATTATCCAAACTAGTCACAAAGGTCTGAGCTTTTTGGGTTTTGTCTACCACTCCTGTATGACCCTACCTATGACATTAAAAATATTAAATCTCAATAGAGCTCCTTGTAGAGCTGATTTATCCTTGATCTTAAGTCTCCAATAAGATTTAATAGGACTTTGAGAAAAGAGAGGCGTTAGTATGTGTAAGATGCACTGGAAGTGATTCACACCCCATGTGTGGGCACACTACCTACATACCAATATTCTGAAGAGCCATCAAGCCATATGTAGTTCTTTATTTGAAAGTTCGTAGTGCAATTGTGATATGAGAATGTAAGAAATGTTAAAACTAGATATGCTTGAGGTGGCTAGGGCCTGGTGTAAAGATTTGAATGATCTAGTAAATGTATTAGCTAGTTGTATGTAGAGAATAGGAAATATTACTTGAATATTCTTTCTTGTATTCTTACTTAGTGATATTTGCCAACCCTTTCCAAATGATCTTTGAATGGGATTATATAAAGATCTATTGGTCATGGGTTGAATGTGCTCATGTTAGGCTGATAAGGAGATGGACGGGGAATTAGAATAATTTGACCATTGGGGTCATAAATTACTTAGACAATAGTGATAAAAAAGGGACACCCTATGGTCCAGCCCTATAGTCCAAGTTGTGTGTTATTTTCTTAAGGGTACATGACCTAGGGGGATGGAATAAACATGGAAAAAGGGTCCCGACTAAGCTAGAATGAGGTATTGAAAGCCTAAAAATGACTGAGAATCAGTGAAAAGGCACCTATGAGGGTCATGGGAGCCATTAAGAGGGAAATATGGGTTGGTTTTAATTATCCACACTCAAGTTACCAATTTTTATATTTTATATGACTACATTTGCCCCCCCTTATTCTAGTAATGTAGCAAAGTGAAATACTAGGATAAAGGAAAAATATAAAGTGTATCTAAACTTAACTATAAGGGTGAAACTCATGAATTTGTTGTGATGTTGGGTGTATGTAGAGAGAGCAAACTATGAAGTATGAATTTATAATAAAAATAAAGAGTGGATCAGTTCTTATTAGTTATGATATATCTAAAATAAGAATGTACAAAGCTAGGTAAGAAAAAGAGGAAGAGAAAGGAATGAATACACCTCACTAGGTATGCAAACTAATACAAAACCTATTATGAGGTTGAGTGATGCTGAATAATATTGAATAATGCTATACCAAGAATAATATCATGAACAAAGTTGAGTGCTCAATTCCCTGAGAGTGGCTTAAGAATGCAAAGGCTAGCCTTTTAGCTCCATCATCAACCACTAACTAAATATAGGTGATAATGCATGTATTGATCAATATTTGGACTATATGTCCAATCACTATGAATAGGTGGCTTAAGAATACAACGGCTAACTAGTCCTTTGGATCCATCATTTACATGTGAAGTGAAGCTATAAACTGATACCAGTATGAAATGTTTGTCATATGAGATGGCTCTTGAAGCCCATAAATATACTATGATCTAACAATATTGGCATGGATATCTCAATGTATGCTAGAAACTAGGCCACTTTTACTAGTCCAAAAGATGGAGATTGGGTTTGTATGAAAGCCACTCCAAAACTAGAAACTAGGCTTATATAGAAGCCACTTGGGAACTCAAGAATGTATAATTTAGCTTATATGAAATCCATTCCAAAATGATACCAACCACTTATAGATGGAATAAGGCATGCAACTACTAAGAATTCTTGAGTAATACTGAACTTAGAAAGGAAAATAAAACAAATGTGTCGTGCACATTGCCTCCAATCACTAGTGTCTAGAACTACATTTTGATTTGGAATTTATATCAACTACCATATCTAAAACTAAAAGTGAGAGCCATCATACCATGCATGATTCCCCCTATATCTAGATTTTCTTAGCAAAAATGTACTAAAAACTATTGATTTTAAACTGGTATGACTGTGCAAAACTATAGCTGAACCTACTTTTCTACCTGGTTCTAGAAAGTTTAGTTTTTTTTTGTTTGGATAAGAGCATCAAAACTGGACACTAGTGGCACCGACACTGTAGTCCAAGTTGGGAACTATTGTCCTAGGCTGAATCTAGTAATTGTTATAATATTCTTACTATCTATATGATCTATTCTAACTATTTTGATGTCTAGGTATTATTATGGGTGTGTTAAATGCTATATTTTTTACTGTTAGGAGCTTTGATCTTTATGACAAAACCCTTATTTATTTCCCTCTCTTATAAGGGTATGAATGAACACCCTACAATGACTGACCTCATAAGAAAGAGTCATGCAAGTGTGTTATACTATAAATATACATGATATAGCAATGATAATAGACAAGATATCTCAAAATATATAGCATGATTTGAATTGAGAGATTATTAGATCAATAGGGGTATGCCTAGATGGATATAACAATGTAATAACATGTACATTATATTGAATTAGAAATGAAATTATGGTTGGTTTTGAGTTGTTAGTTGGAGGGATGGAGCATGATCTCCATCATGCAATCCAAGAAATCAAGATAAATGCATGATGTGGATCATCGCATTGCAAACAATTAGAAGCAAACAAGAAACAAACACACAAGGCAAGAAGCATACAAGGGTGGCCAAGGGGCCACACAAACAAGGGACATGGGCATATGTCACTCATACTAGAAGACAAGCATATAAGGCATGTTCAAATGCCACATACATATATAAATGAAATAAGAAAGGTTGGCATGGAAGCCACAATCACATAGAAGATTACAAACATAAGACATTGGCAAATGTCCTAAGGCATACACAAGACATAGAATCAAAGGACATTGGCAAATGTCTTAAAGCATATACAAGAGGCAATCAGGAACTAGAAAATGTAATCACATCAAGCTACGTTAAGCAAGAAAAAAACATGTAAGAAACTGGAATTACAATCATATCTAAATAATCAAAGCAAGAGGGAAAGTATGCAAGACATGTTAGTACAAGACTAGGTATATACTAAGAAATACACAAGTGTTATATACTAGTGAGTGTCAATAGAGTAATCTGTGTAGGTTAGTAATTAATGTATATCAACATGATAACTAGAGTGTTTGGTGTAGCAATGACATAAATTGGATGGTGTAGTCATATAGAATATGTCTCTAGTGGGTATGTATATCAATGTATGTCTCGATGTAAAAGTAAGATGCGCCCTTAATGGGTAGAGTGAAGCAATTAAAGGATTGGATGTCACTACACATACTCATAAAAAGATCAAGTGAAGCATGGTAATATAAATAAATTGACAAATAATAGCATAAAAAAGTAGATGTACGTCTCACATGATAGTAGAAATGTAAATCATGGATGATGCATACAATCAAAATATTTTTGAATTATTTGCATGTGTTTATATTTTGAAATATTTGAATGTTTTTGGATTTTTGATATATTTGAATTTTTTTGAATTTTTGATATATTGTACTATTTTTGGTATTTTGGATATGTTATGAACTATGTACAATAAATCACATGAAGACTATGGACAAGAAACATTGAGAAACTATGTACAAGTAAACAAAAATAAACTATGTACAAGTAATTTGAAAAGAGACTATGTACAAGAAATTGAGAAATTATGTACAAGTAAGCTAGGAAGGAATGATACTAACCGACAAGTCTCATGGGAGACTCCTTATCATGGTGTCTTATACCAAATAAAGGAATCATGTGTGATTGTGAAGCACAAGCGAATGACTATGAATATGACTCTGAATATTTGGATTCATTATCGATATCTTGGAAATCATAATAACCTATATTGTTCCACTCATCATTATCATCTTGATTTTGAACTAATAGAATGCTAGTGTTGACTTTTATTGTAACTAGATCTTTTCTTTTGATAAATTGTGTTTGTGAATGACTTGCCTTAAGATGTTCAATAAATCTTAAACTTTGGTGACAAACATTATCAACTACTAGAATAGGAGTAGTGATGCCTTGAGCATACTTTCCCAACCCTTGACCTTGATAATCAAACTATTGTAGATATTGTTGACCAAACCCATACTATTTTGAAATTTGAGCCTCATTTTGGAGAGATAGATTTGTAACTTTTTCATGTTTTACTTGTGCTTGTGGTACTGTTTGTTGCTCTGATTTTACTTTGTGATCCTTTTGTTACTCTAAGTTATGCTTTGGTAACCAATTTTGTATTGTTTCTAAATTTGACCCTTTGTGAATGTGTTCTTGTGTCATTATGGAGTGGTTGACTGATTTACCTTGTATAGGGTCCTCATTAGCAATTATCTATGTTATATGTTGTTTCAATGCCAAACATGAATATATGTGATGCCCATGCATTATATGATATGCACAATAATACATGGATCTTCTCACTAAATATAGAGGAGGTAATTTTATCAACTTAGATTTAATCATTTATCTTAGTACCTCACTTGAACTCTTATTTGATCTTTTAATACTTTTTGAATCACTATTTGTAGAGTTACTTTATTATGATTTCTTGTTTTGATATGTAATTTAACCTTTTTATGAATAATTGGGGTTTTTATTTATATTTATTTAAAAGTCTGAGTAAATTAAATTAGTCAATAATTATGACATAATTAACCTACTAATTTGTTAATTTTGATTATTGTTTAGACTTCCTAAATATAGCAAGTGAATAGAGAGAAATATAACTTAGTTTATAACTGTATTGATCTGATTGAGATGAAGGCTGATATTAACTGTGCAAGGCTGAGATAATATCAAGAATTTGGATCTAGATTTCATTCGATGAAATTATAGGAGCATCAAAATTAGGACACTTTAAGGTTTGGTGTTATAATCATGTTCCTACCTTTGTTATCCAAACTGGTCATAGAGATTTGAACTTTTTGCATTTTATCCACCACTTTGTATGACCCTACCTATGAAATTTTGAAGCATAAATCTCAATAGAGATCTTTTTAGAGCTAATTTACCTCTAATCCTAAGTCTCTAATAAGCTTGAATAGGAATTTGAGAAAAGAGAGGGGTTAGTGTGTGTAATATGCATTGAACGTGCTTCACACCTCATGTGTGGGCACACTGCCTACATATTAATACTCTGAAGAGGGATCAAGCCATATGTAGTTCTCCCTTTGAAAGTGCTTAATGAAATTATGATATGATAATGCAAGAAATGCTAAAATTGGATATGCTTGAGGTGGCAAGGGGCTGATGTAAGGATTTGAATGAGCTTATAAATATATTAGCTAGATATATGCAAAGAATAGAGAAGATTTCTTGAAATAGTCTTACTTGTATTCTTTCTTGATTAGTGATATTTGTCAACCCTTTCCAAATGATCTTTGAATGGGCTTATATAGGGATCTATTAGTGATGGGTTAAATGTGCTTGTGTAAGGATGATAAAGAGATGGATGGGGAACCAAAATAATTTGACCATTGAGGCCAAAAATGGACTTGGACAATATTGTTAAAAAAGGGACACCCTAGGGTCCAATGCTATAGTCCAAGTTAGGTGTTATTTTCCTAAGGGTATGGGACCTAGAGGGATGTAATAAGCAAGGAAAAATTGTCCTAACTAAGCTAGAATGAGGTCTTGAAAGCCTACTGATGACTTGGAATCAATGAAAAGGTGTCTACGAGGGTCATGGGAGTAAGCAAGAGGGAATTATGGGTTTGGTGACTTTATCCACACTCATGTTACCAATTTTCACATTTTATATGAATACTAGGGTTTTTATTCTTATTTAGTTAAAAGTCTGAGTAAAGTAAATCAATCAATAATTATTCCATAATTAACCTACTAATTTATTAATTTTGATTGTAATTTAGACTTTCTAAAAATAGCAAGTGAATAGAGAGAAATATAACTTAGCTTATAACTATGTTGATCTAACTGAGATGAAGGTTGATATTGACTATGCAGGACTGGGATAGTATCAAGAACTTGGATCTAGGTTTCATTCAATGAAAAGATAAGAGTGTCAAAAATAGGACACTTCAAGGTTTGGTGATATAGTCTTGTTCCTATCACTATTGTCCAAACTAGTTATAGAGGTCTAAGTTTTCTAGGTTCTATATACCACTCCTTTATGACCCGAATCTTAGCTATCAATGAAGCTCCTTGTGGAATTGAATTATCTTTTATTTTAAGTCTTCAATAAGCTTGAATAGGAATTTAAGAAAAGAGATGGGTTAATGTGTGTAAGATGCACTGAATGTGATTCACACCCCGTGTGTAGACATGCTTCCTACATACCAATACTCTGAAGAGGAGTCAAGCTATATGTAGTTATCTCTTTGAAAGTGCTTAGTGAAATTATGATATGAGAATATAAGAATTGCTAAAATTAGATGTGCTTGAGGTGGCTAGGGGCTAGTGTAAGGATTTAAATAAGCTTGTAAGTGTATTGGTTGGCTTTATGCAAAGAATAGGGAAGATTACTTGAATAGTCTTGCTTGTATTCTTGATTACTTAGTGATATTTGCCAATCCTTTTCAAATGACCTTTGAATGGGATTAGATAAGGATCTATTGGTCATGGGTTTAAGTTGATCACATTAAAATGATAAGGAGAAGGATGGGGAACAAAAATATTTTGACCATTGGGGCTAGAAATGGACTTGGACAATAGTGTTGGAAAGGGGACACCCTAGGGTCCAATGCTATAGTACAAGTTAGGTGTTATTATCTTGAGGGTACATGATCTATGAGGATGGAATAAGCATGGAAAAAGGGTCTTGGCTAAATTGGAATGAGGTCTTGAAAGCTTACATATGACTAGAAATCAGTGAAAAGGTGCCTATGAGGGTCATGGGAGCAAGCAAGAGGAAACTATGGGCTGGGTGTCATTATCCACACTCAAGTTACCAATTTTCAAATTTTATATGACTACATTCCCCCCCCCTTTATTTTAGTGATGAAACAAAGTGAAATGCTAAGATAAAGTAAAAATCAAAAGTATACCTAAATTTACCTACAAGGGTGAAGCTCATGAAGTTATGTGATGTTGGGTGTTCATAGAGAGAGCACACTGTGAAGTGTAAATCTACAAGAAAAACAAAGAGTAGATTAGTTATTAATAGATACACTATGTACAAGACTAGGTAAAAGAGACAGAGGAAGAGAAAATAATGAATACACCTCACTCGGTACATGAACCAATATGAAACTTTTTGGGATGCTAAGTGATGTTGAGTGATGTTGAGTAATGCTAAGTAATGCTAGATGATGTTGTACTAAGAATAATATCATGAACAAAGTTGAGTGCTCAATTCCCCAAGACTGGCTCAAGAATGCAAAGGCTAGACCTTTGGCTCTATCATCACCCACTATGTGAATCTAGGTGATCATACATGTATTGATCGATGTTTGGACTATGTGTCCAATCCTTCTAAATATGTGGCTCAATAATACAAAGGTTAGCTAGTCTTTTGGCTCCATCATTGCCCTATGAAGTGAAGCTATAAATTGATATCAATATGAAATATGTGTCAAATGATATGGCTCCTGAATCCCATGAATACTCTACAATCTAATAGTGTTGGCATGGATAGCTGAATATATACTGGAAGCTAGGCCACTCTTGGCCACTCCAAAAGATGGAGATTAGGATTGTATGAAAGCCACTCTTAAATTGGAAATTAGGCTTATATAAAAGCAAGTCAAGAACTTGGGAACTCAAGAATGTGAAGATTAGGCTTCTATGAAATCCACTCTAAAATATGCTAACCACCTATAGATGGAATAAGGCACGTAAATATTGAGAATGCCTAGGTAATGCTAAAATTGAAAAGAAAAGAAAAAAAATGTGACATGCACATTGCCCCCAATCACTGGTGTCTAAAACATAGATTCTTATCTATAATTTATACCAACTACCATATCTAAAATTGGAAGTGAGATCCATCATGCCACACATGATTCCCCCTATATATGGATTCTCTGAGTAAAAGTGTACTGAAAATTACTAATTTTAAACTAGTTTGAATGTGTAAAACTATAGCTAAACCTACTTTTCTACCTACTTCTAGAAAATCTACTTTTTTATTGTTTGGACAAGAGCGTCAAAAATAGGACACTATGGTGCCTATGTTTGATGCTATTGTCCTTTGATAAAACTAAAACTTGTGCTAGAATCATCACTATTTTTTTGATTTGTTCTCCCTGATTTAACCTCTGATTACTATTTTGAGTTGTTCTGGAAGCTAGATTTTTTACTGTAAGGAGTTCAAAACTCTATGACAAAACCCCTATTTGTTGCCCCCTCTTCTGAGGGTAAGAATGAAGATCTTGAAATGAATACCCTCAAAATAAATATCCCTATAAGTGTGTTATGCTACAAAGATACATGATATAATAATGATAATCGATAAGATATTTCAAGATATAGCATGATTTGTATTGAGAGATTTTTAAATCAACAAGGGTATGCCTAGATAGATATAACAATGTAATGTAATGTACTAAAATAGAACTAGAATGAGAAGTCTAGTTAGTTTTTAGTTTTTAGTTTTCATGGAGGGATGGAGCATGATGTCCATCATGGCATCCAAGAAAGCTAGATAATGCATGATTAGGATCATGGCATTGCAAATAATTGAAAAGCAATCAAGCAAAAAATACACAAGGCAAGAAACAAAAATCATGCAAAATATAGCCAAGGGGACAAGCAAACAAGGGAAATGGGCACATGTCACTCAATCTAAAAATCAAGCATACAATGCATGCTCAAATTCTGCATACACATACAATCAAAACATGAATATAGAAGAGTAAAAACAAGGGACATTAGCAAATGTCCAAAGGCACACACATGTATAGAAGCATAATACATTGAAAAATGTCCTAAGGTACATACATGAGACAAATAGGGACTGGAAAAATGCAATCTAATGCTAAGCAATAAAATAAAGCATGTAAGAACTAGAAATACATTGCAATCTAACTAATCAAAGAAAGAATGTGAAGGTATGAAAGACATGTAGTACAAGACTAGGTATATGCTAAGAAATACACAAGTGATATATACTAATGAAATATTGATAGATTAATCTATGTAAGTGAGGAAATAATGTACATCATCATGATAACTAGAGTGTGTGGTGTATGAATGGCATAACTTGGATGGTGTATTCATGTAGAAGATTTCCCCTAGGGGGAAGATATATCGATGTGTGTCTCGAATGTAGAAGTGGTATGCCCCCTCAATGGGTAGAGTGAAGTAATCAAAGATTTGGATGTCAATGCACACACTCAAAAAAGATCAAGTGAAGCATGGTAATGTATATAAATTGAAAAATAATATCATATAATAGCAAATGTAAGTATAGCATGATAGTATAAATGTAAAGCATGGATGATGCATAAAATCAAAATATTTTTGGTGGTTTGGATTATTTGCATGTTTTTTATATTTTTTATATGTTGCATTTTTTTTGTGTTTTAGATATGTTGTATTGCTTTTGCATTTTGAAATGTTATGATATATGTACAATCAATCACATGAAGACTATGTACAAGAATTTTGAAGAGAAGCTATGTACAAGTAATTTTGAAAAATTATGTGCAAGTAATCTACGAAAAAATGATACTAATCGATGAGTCTCAAAAGAGAATCCTTATCATGTTATCCTATCTCAAGAAGAGGGGTCATGAATGATCATGAAGTATGATGGAAGGGCTAGGACTATGGTTTTGAAAGTTGTATATGTTGTAAATGCTTTGAAATCTCTATAGTGAAAATTGACTATGGGGTCCCCCTGTAACTTTGAGAAGTGGATGCAACTGTGGGTCTCTTAGGGACCCATTTGGTGGTAGAAGATATCTAAAAATGTGCTCTATTTATAAAGTAATAAGATCTCAATGAGTTACCACTCCCCACCTCAGAGCCATTTTATACTTTACATTCACCAGTTTTAGTTCAGTCACCAGTTTCCATTCAATCACCAGTTTTAGTTGATACACCAGATCTAGTTCTTCCTCTAGTTTAGATTTAGACATAGTTGAGGCATCCACCATCGACACAGTGAGTTCATACACTTCCATAGAGATCTCTTTCATAGCATACATAGTTTCAAGATTCTAGACAGCTCCCAGTTATAGTATTCACACCCAAGGCAGTATCATTGAGATCTCATATATCTACACATAGAACACATTTTTAGAGATATTTTCCTACTTTTAGATGGGTCCTTAAGATCCTTACAGTTACATCCACTTCTCATAGTTATAGGGGGAACCCACAGTTAGTTTCTACTTTAGAGATTTTAGAGTATTTATAACATATACAACTTTTAGAGCCATAACCTCAGCCTCTCCATCATGCTTCATGATCACGCATGATTCTTCTCCTTGATACAAGACACCATGATAGGGAGTCTCCTATGAGACTCATTGGTTAGTATCATTTTACCCAGTAATACCTATACATAGTTTCTATTGCTTGATTTTACATAGCTCAAAAAACTTTAAAAAATCCAAAAATAATATAAAATTTCAAAATATAAAAACATTCAAATAAATCAAAAACACCAAAAACATTTTGATTATATGCATTATCCATGCTTTACATTTATACTACTATGTTAGACTTACATTTCTTATTATATGTTATTGTTTGTCAATTTATCTACATTACCATGCTTGAATTAATCTTCTTTGAGTATGTGCAGTGACATCTAGATCTTTGATTACTTCACTCTATCGATTGACGGGGCATCCTACTTTTACATTCGAGACACACATTGATATTCTTACCCACTGGGGGCATCTTCTACATGACTACACCATCTAGGTTATGTCATTCCTATAACACACACTCTAGTTATCATGATGATGTACATTATTTACTAGCTTACATAGATTAATCTATCAACATTCCACTAGTATATAGCACATATGTATATCTTAGCTTATACCTAGTTTTATACTAACATGTATTGCATACCTTCACATTATTTATTTGATTAGTTAGATCATGATTGTATTTCTAGTTATTACATGCTTTCTTTTCTTGCTTATCATTAGTTTTATGTGATTTATTTTTTCTAGTCCTTGTTTGTCTCATGTATGTGCCTTAGGATATTTTCCAATGTCCTTTGATTCTACTCATGTGTTTGTCTTTGGACATATGCCAATGTCGCTTATTTATACTCTTTTATGTGCTTGTTTCAATTGTATGTGTGTGTGGAATTTGAACATGCCTTAAATACTTGATTTCCATATTAAGTGACATGTGCCCATGTCCCTTATTTATTTGTCCCCTTAGTAATATTTTGCATGTTTCTTGATTCTTACCTTGTGTGTTTGTTGCTTGATTGTTTGTAATTCCATGATCCTAATCATGCATTATCTTACTTTCTTAGATGCCATGATGGACATCATGCTCCATCCCTCCATGATAACTAAAAACTAACTAGACTTCTCATTCTAGTTCTAATTCAGTATATTATATTACATTGTTATATCTATCTAGGCATACCCTTTTTGATCTAATAATCTCTCAATACAAATCATTTTATATCTTGAGATATCTTATTGATTATCATTGTTATATCATGTATATTTACAACATAACACACTTTTAGGGCTCTTTATTTTGAGGATAGTCATTTTAGGGTCTTCATTCCTACCCTCAAAAGAGGGGGCAATAAATAAGGGTTTTTTCATAGAGATTAGAACTCTTTATAGTCAAAAATCTAACTTCCAGAATAGCTCAAAAAGTTAATCAGAGGTCAAATGAGGTAGAGTAGACCAAAAAAATAGTGATGATTCTAACATAGCTTTTAGTTTTAGCAAAGGACAATAGCATCGGACATGGACACCAGGGTGTCCTATTTTTGGTGCTCCTATCCAAATGAAAAAAAACTAGATTTTCTAGAAGTAGGCAAAAAAGTAGGATCAACTACAATTTTGCACATTCAGACTAGTTCAAAATCAATAGTTTTTAGTACACTTTTACTTAGAGAATATAGATATAGGGGGAATCATGTGTGGCATGATGGATCTCAATTCTAATTTTAGATATGGTAGTTGGTATAACTTATATATCAGACTCCATATTTCAGACACCAGTGATTGTGGGCAATGTGTGCAGCACATTTATTTTCTTGTCTTTCTAATTTTAGCATTACCCAGGCATTCTCAATAGTTGTGTGCCTTGTTCCATCTACAGGTAGTTGGCATTATTTTGGAGTGGATTTCATAAAAGCCTAATCTTCACATTCTTGAGTCCCTGAGTGGCTTCCATATAAGCCTAGTTTCTAGTTTTAGAGTGGCTTTCATACAAGTTTAATCTCCATCTTTTAAAGTGGCCAAGAGTGGCCAAGTTTCTATCATACATTTGGCTATCCACACCAACATTATCAAATTATAGAGCATTCATAGGCTTTAAGAGCCATCTCATTTGACACACATTTCATACCGATATTAGTTTATATCTTAACTTCACAAGGAAATGATATTAATCTATTTTTAGTGCTCCTATCTTGATATTGTCCCAGTCCTACACAATCAATATCAGTCTTTGTCTTAGTTAGATCAACATAGTTATAAACTAAGTTATATTTATCTCTATTCACTTACTATTTTTAGACAGTCTAAACAACAATCAGAATTAACAAATCAGTAGGTTAATTATGGCATAATTATTGACTAATTTATTTTAATTAGACTTTTAACTAAATAGGAATAAAAACCCCAATTATTCCTAAAAAGGTTAAATCACGTGTAGAATAGTATGTTTTGTAATAGTTAGTATGATATTATGTATGCATACATACAACCTTTGAGTGAGTAATGAATGTTAAGATAGAATATTTATGTTTCATGGAAACTATAACTTGTGGTGTTGCTTGAATAGAAGCTTATGTTCCATGTATTTAAGATTACTTTATTTGACTGAATATGGAAACTAGTAGTAGACTATGGTAATATGGGTTATCATAAGGTGTAGCATGATTAGAACTTATTGTGGTAGTTGGAATATGTAGTTAAATGTGTATTTTACCTGGGTGGTATAAACTGTAGGCATTATTTTTATTTTGGGTTAGATAATAATGTAATATTCATTCATATATTGATGGAATAAATGTACACTTTACTTACTCTTATGTTTAGCATGTGATGTGATATGATTGTTAGTAGGATGTAAATTATATGAATCTTGTGGTTAAATAATGTATAGTGAGACATTATCTTTTGGTGTTTATGATTTACATTTTAGTACAATATCTTGCAATAGAATGGGTTTTCTATGATACACTGCATGTTTAGTTTTAGAAATCATATAACACATGGCTACTTGCTTATTTTTTGGATTCCCACACTGTCATCATCTACTCATCCATGAAGAGAGGGACATTCCTTGATGGGATTAGTACAGGGATCATTGATCTGTGGTTGGTGTGGAAAAGTGCTTGAATGATGCTCTCCCTCCCCATAATAGTACTACTTTTGAGATAACTCCTGAGATTACCATAGATACTGGAGAGTTTGAGGACTCATGTTACAAGGAGCCTTGTATCTTATTTTTGTACTTTATATTATATTATATTGATTATTGTAAACATTATCATGAAGAATTGTAATTATCTATTTATTGTGGATTAAGAATAGTGTCTATATTATAGCAATAGAGGTTGGATATTTGTTATTACTTTCTATTATTGTAGTTTGATGTGTTTCCATATATTTATAGTGATTGTATGATGTCACATGCTTATTTACAGTTATCACTCTTAGATTATTTTGTATGATCTCTGTTTAGACTCTCATGGTGTGATCTATTATTAATATATGTCTTTAAAAAAACATTTTGCTAGTTAGCACCTAGTGAGGTTGTTACATTCCATGTTAAGTTAAAACTATGCCATAAAATATGATCCACAAAAAATAAATGTAATAAAATTAGATATAATAAATGCAAATGGAGCATAAGGCAACTTCTGTAATGAATGTGATATCTTTCATGAAAAGAAGTTATTCAAAAAAGTACTTACAATCAAAGCATATTTCATTTACAATAAAAAACAAGGTATGAATAATAAGATTGAGTTTAGTGGATAATGAAGTCCAGGAAGAGAGTTAGGGAAATAGAAGTAGTTAGGGTAAAGAAAGAGGTTTACCTTTGTGGATGATATAAAACATAGACATTTAGCCTATGAGGAGAAGATAGGATATTTTTGAGGTTTTGGTGGAGGAGAGAAGATTTTCTAAGTAACCATTATAACACATAATAAAAATATAGATGTAAATTGCAACTTTTGTCTAGGAGGAAACTTCCAAGCATTTCTCCTCTTACTAGGTCTAGGTTTGGGAAGAACTAATTTCAAAATAACTCCAGAAGCATGTACTTTGTCACTTGGGATCCACAAGGGTAAAAACTAAGTTAAGGCTCCCGAGTGACAAGTGAGAGGGTTTCCAGATAAATCTTCACTAAATTTTGGGTTCTTCAAAATACTTGGTTCCTATTTTTTAAAAGTTTTAATTTGTCAAAATCTCAGGTCACCTTTTGTGGAGTTTCTCAGGATTTCCTTTATACTTCACTTTTTTTTATTAATGAAGTTGGGAAAATTTGTATTACTAACTATTTTATTGGCCTTCATAGTCTTCATGCCCTTTACTTTACTTTTCTTAATTTTGGTCAGCAAATTAATGCTACCTTGAAACCCCAAATTGGTGAATTTTTTGGGGTCTTTGATTTACTTTACTTGGGTTTGTTTGTGAAGTAAAGTAACATCGCAAACCTAACTTGGTCTTGGTTGTGAAGACTTCAATTTTTTCATGTTACTCAACTAATTTTTGGTGGTTTTGTGAAGTAAAGCTACTCTAAGACTCTGAGATGGTTTAGAAAGGAGGCAAACTCTTAGCTTATGTTAAATTGTGCCAAAAGTCTAGGTTCACTTATGTAGTGACACTCGAGCTTTTCAAATTACTTCACTTATTTATATATATGAAGTAAAGCTTCTTCTTAACCTTGATTGGGTCTCAGCTTTTGAAGATTTCAAGATTTTTGCTTTACTCTACTTGTTTTGTTCTACAAAGTAAAACAACTTCGTAACCTTGATTTGGTCTTGGCATATGTAGACTTTTAGGTTTTTATGATTACTTTACTTGACTTGGTGTGTAAAGTCACATACTTTTATAACTCCAATTGGGCTTGGGATTTACAATTTTTGGGTTTTATATTTTACTTAGCTTAGGTTTTGAGTAGTAAAGTAGCCCAATGAATCTAGTTTGGTGTAGAAAGGAGCCAAAACACTTAGTTATTTGTTTTTTCCCTAAAAGATGGAAAAATGGGTTATATGAAAATGACCTAGGCAAACATTTTCAAACTTTCTAAGTGGAATTTTTTGGGGTGCCACATCCAAAGGAATAGCATGTGATATTTGAAATTCATAAGTTAGAAAAGAGGGTTATGTTAGTAGAACCACAAGGATGGATATTGATCAAGTTGACTATTCATATGATCCTAATGAGGGTGCTCAAATTTGGAACATGAAGTACAATAGTTCTAATGGTGATGTAGATCTAAAAAGATAATCTCCTAGTGTTGGTAAGGGGAGGGCTCTATGGGCTTCACCTATTTTAACTAACCTAGGGAAGGTGGATTGGAAGGCTCATCATTATGGTCTTTCAGAGATAGGTGTTGGAGCTTCTATCTAGTTTGATTTGTAGAGGATTAGAGGGGAGTTCAGTCAAATTAATAATTTTTATGAACAATAGGTGACTCCTCTAAATCTACAGCTCTGAAACAAATCCAAGTTCCAAATGGAGTGAAGGAAGATACTACTAAAACCCAAGGATTTGTGAACATATTTCATATGAATAATGTTGGAAATGAAGTGGATGACCCTCTAGTGTTAATTGATAAAACTACGGTGGTTAATATTGGGATTGATGGTGATATGGGGCAGTCAAAAGAGTTAATATTTGTGGGTACTATCAATAATAAGCACTCTTTAGGTAAGGAAATTTTTTTCAAATAGGTCACCAAGCCAATTAACAGTAATAGGAAATATAAAGATGAGGGAAGGGCAAATTGCACTCATGCGATGAAGGAATTTAGCACAATGAAGAAGCCAAAAAAGAGATGTGTAAATCTCATATTTATCTAGTTAAACTTGTGTTGGGGGAGGATATTTAGATGAATAAGGTGGTTTCCATGGCTAATAAAACTCTAGTTGGCAGATTTTATGGCTAAAAAAGGGGGAAGAGGATCCTCCTACAATGGATACTAGATAATTGGGAAATCATTCTTAGCTACTCACCGTCATTTTTTTTGTTACAAGGGGTTGGATTGGTTTCCATTATTAAGTAGTGGATGATGTTGAAATAATTTTAAAACACTACTAGAAATGGGATTTGATGCCTTTATTTTTTAAACATTAGTCCCCCTTTTTTGATGCTATAATAGAAAGGGTGGACTCGATGCCTATCTAGGTAAAATTGCCTGGTCTCCTAATTGATTTCTAGTCTTTAGATGTATTTAAAGCTATTGAGAACACACTTGAAAAATTCATGGATGTTGATATGAGTTTTATTGAATCTATTTTTATGTTAGTTGTTAAGATTCTCATTGGTATAGATCTTCATGAAGGATTGTTAGGTAAATTTACCCTTCATAAAGGTAGTCATTTGTGGGTTCAACAGCTTGATTATCAATGGATACCCTTCAAATGTTTTAGATGCCATCAATAGTGGAATCTGGTGGCTGAATGTAACTTGCCCTTCAAAAATAAGTATCACCAATGAAATGACTTTATTCTGCAAGATAAATATGAAGCTCAGGATGTATCACAGGATACTAAAAGGTGGGTGGTTGCAAAATAGGTTTAGATAGAAAAAGTATTGAATGAGTTTATGATCAATGAGTTACTTTCTAATACTCCATTGGGTGAAAATATAAAGGAAAATGAACCTGTTACTAGAAATTCACATGTTGGCTCTTTGAAGGAAGGATATGTATACTCTACATTAGGAAATGTGATACAGTTTGTAGTTTTTAATGATTATTCGAAAGCCAATACCAAGGTGGGAGATTTTGAGGCATTGAATGTAGTTGAGGATAGGTCTATTACAATATTAGCCATGATTTATAAAAGAGAGGTGGGAGACACTATATATGATTCACCCTTTGATTATATGGATGAATATAGGAACAACTCTATAAATTTTCCAATAATAATCAAAGGGGATAATCCACATGATAAATCAGATACTAGTAATAAGGAAGGAATGGTAAAAATTCATTATAACTTAAGGAAAAGAGTAGCTAAAGTGGTTTTTGGAGGAGAGAAACTTATTAGTTGACTAGGTGTAAATCCCAAATGAGGTAGGAATTGAAAGGGGATAGGAAGAAAGTCTCACATATCTTTTGCAAAAGAGAAGGTTGTCATAGAATTAGTTGAAGGTAAACAATCTCACATTAAAGGGGTTATTAGAGCACATTCAACCCCCATACAAGTTTCAAAATGATTTACATTTAGTTTAATATTAAAGGGTTGGGACATCCCTCCAAAAATCTAGCTTTGAAAAGATTGATCCAAGTTCACAATCCTAATATCTTATTATTATAGGAGATTATGTGTGAAGGGAGAAAGCTTTGTATAGAACTAGAAAATTCTTTAGGTGGTTTGGAATTCATCTACCTATATGTTATTGGTCAATTAGGGGGACTAATACTAGGTGGTGATCTAGGGCTAGTTTTTGTACAAAATCTTGGGATTTTAAGTTTGGTTTAGATATTGACATATTATGTAAAGAGATTGGTTAAGAACTAACTATTTTGAATATCTATGGTCTGTAGCTTGAGAGAGTTCCATATTGGGAATTTTTTTTTGATATGGACATATTGAGACAGAACATAATTCTATTAGGTGGTGATTTAAATATTAATTTAGGTAGAGTTAAAGTTTGGGGCCTACATGCTCAGGTTGATCCATTATCTAATTTTTTTATTCAAAGATTTGAAGAGATTGGGTTAATTGATGTCTCTCCTATTAAATTGTGTTCTATTTAGAGGAACAAGTGGGTTGGTGATGATAAGATTGCTAAGCGATTAGATAGATTTATTATATCTAAAAACTTCTTTGAATAGATCAAAATTAGACAATGGGTTATAACTAGAGGTGATTCTGATCACCTTCTAGTTTTTTTGGAGCTAAGTTTAAGGGATAAAAACCACCTAGTCCTTTCAAAATTAACTCAGAATGGTTGAAATATGTAGATTTTGTTTCTAGTATTAAAGACATCTAGATTCCATTTCAAGAGGATTTAAACTTACCTATAGCAATTCAATTTGAAACAAACTTGAAGCTGATTTAAAAAGTGGCTTCTTGTTAGGTCACTAAAAAAAGGAAAAAGAATGAGAAAGAGTTAAGGGAGGTTGAACTCTTATTAGAATAGTGGAGTCTAAAAGATTTGTTGGGTTTTGAAAATCAAGAGGAAAAGGTTGAGGTCTTTCAATTGGAACAAAGGAAAAGGATTTTTTTAGATGCCAAAGAAGCTGAGTGAAGGTTAAAAATCTGAGCTATCTAGTTAGCTTGTGGCAATGAAAATATAAAAAAAAATTCATTAATTTATCAATCATCAAAAAATGTCAACACTATTTGGTGGTTAACTAATGGAGAGGGTAATGAGGTATCAAAATTTTCAGATATTAGAAATTTAGGCAAGGATCATTTTGGAGAAATCTATAAGGAGGAGAGTAGGGAAACTATTGTTGAGGTGATCAAAATGACTAATTTCTTTCTCAGTTTTATGAATGATGGGGTTAATGAAAGTCTTATGGTTGAAGTATCCAAGGAAGAACTATAGGAGGTTATTTATAGTTTTTAGAAGGATAATAAATCCTGGGCCAGATGGGTTACCAATTGAGTTTTTTATTCGTTTTTATGAGCTTATTGAAGGATATTTACTAGAAGTTATCGAGAAATCCAGATCTCAAGGAAGAATGCTTGCTACCTTTAATTTGAATTTCATTGATTTGATACATAAATTGGATAATTCCATAAATTTTGAGGATTATAGACTTATTTCTTTTTATAAATCTATCTACAAAATTATTGCAAACAAGATGAAGTCACTATTATTGAACACCATATCATAGGAATAATTTGGCTTCTAATTTGGATTCTAGATACATGAAGTTGTTGGGGTGGCTCAAGAGGATTTACATTCGATTAAATCTAAGTGACTTCCTATTATGGTTGTTAAAATTAGTCTCTTAAAGGCATATGATAGAGTTGGTTGTATCTTTGGCTTATGATGCTACATCTTGCCTTTTGTTTACAATTTGTCAACTAGGTGATGAATTGCTTAACAATTATTTCTTTATCCATATTGATCAGTGGCTCTACTACCAATTTCTTTAGACCTTGTAGAGGACTAAGGTAAGGTTATCCTTTGTCTCCTTTACTCTTCCTTCTCATGGCTAAAGGTTTGAATAGGTATATTATTGCAGCTAAAAATACTAGTGGTTTCAAGGGCATTAGGATGGGAGAATCTTTATTTTTGACTCAATTATTGTTTATTAATGGTATTTCATTACTCTATGATGGATCAAGAAGGGATGCATTCAAGTTAAAGGAAATTCTGAATCTATATTGCTTAGCTACTGGAATGAAGATTAACACTAACAAATCTAATGTATCTTTTTGTGGTATTAACGAGTTGGATAGGGGTTTTTATCATAACTTTTTTCCTTTCAATAGGTGGATCTTCAAAGTGGTCTTAAGTATCTTATGTTCTTTATTAAACCTAATGATTATGTTTAGAAGGATTGGCATTGGTTTATTTATAAATTTGAGAAATGGTTATCTACATGGTATTTTAGGTGGATCTCTAGGGGTGGAAGACTCACTTTGGTCAAAACTATTTTGGAAGCTATTTTGGTGTATTGGATGTCTCTAGCTTTTATTCCTAAAGGGATTTTGGAGAATCTTAGACAAATTAGCTTCAGGTTCTTATGGTTGGCTATTAAGGACAATTTCTACCTTTCTCAGGTAGTTGATACAAATCTCATAATTATGTGGAGTCAAGAATGGAAATCAACTGAGCTATTGGGTCTAGAAGATGTTAAAAAAGAGGCATGGGTTGACTATATTAGAATCCTAAAAATCTATCATTTCAAATTAAAAAATGTTCCCAATGAGCTAATTTGGTCAAAAAATTAAATTAATGGCATATACACACTAAAGTTGGGGTATAAATCTATTTTAAATGTTGATCGGGTGAATGTATAGGTTTGATGGTAAAAAAATTTGTGGAAGTTGAAGTGCCCACTGAAAGGGCATATTGTGTTTTGGTTGGTTCTCAATAATAATATTTTAACTTGGGAAAACTTACAAAAGAGGGGATGAATTGATATGAATAGATGCCCTTTATGTAAGGTTTGTGATGAAAATATTAATCTCTTATTTCTCACATGTGATTATATTGGTCAAGTCTGGAGGGAGATTGGGGTTTTTACTAGTAAGAAATTTTTATGGAATGGTGATAATATAGATGAAGCTCTCTTTAGCTAGATGGGGAATCCTAATTATAAGGAGTTTAAAGCTTTACCCATCCTTATTCTCTAGGGAGTTTGGATATCTAAAAATGCCTGGATTTTTAATGATAAGACCATATCACCTTACTAGTTATCTTCCCAAAGTTTTAACATCATTAAAAAATTTACTCAATTGAAGAGAGACAAAGCTAATAAACAAATTTTTGAAGAGGTCATCGACAAAATAGGGGCTTAGATTTATTTTGATGGGGTTACACAAGGTGAACCTTAGGTATGTGGTGTTGGAGGTATATTATTCTTTAAAGAAGAACACTTGGTGAAGTTTGGATTGGGGAGTGGTACAAATAACTATGCAAATATTATGGCTATAAAATTGTCTTTGATGCTTGTTGTTGAGAGGGGTGTTACCCATTGTAGGTGTTTAATGACCCCCAATTTGTGATAAATTTTTTTAATGGCATGTTTTGGATGGATAATATATGATTCTAGCCTATTTTAGAAGAGATTAACTCTTTAAAATCTCTTAATACTAATTTGACCTTCCAACATATCTACAGAAAGAGAAACAAGATTTTTGATGAATTATCTAAAGGTGGTATTTAGTTAATACCTATATGATGGTTGTTATCACAACTTCATGATGGTCACATGGGTAATTATGAACAAACACCTTTCTAAATTTGTCTACTAGGTTCGATGGTTTGTTTTTATATTTTCTTGATCTTTTGATCACTTCATTTATTGTGGTTTTTTCTGTATAGTGTGGATATTATTTAACTATGAGGGTTTATCTGGGCTTGTTCGAGATATTGTTGTTATACTTTATTTATTTGGACCTTTTTTTAGAATGCTTTTATCATCATTTAAAAATGTAATCTCATTTTATTAATGAATTATGATATATTTTTCTTTGAAACAAAAAGATTGAGTTTATCAAAAAGGATACAAAGAAGATGTGTCACTTTCAAAATATATTCTACATGAAGCAATGGAAGAATTATCATAAGAAGACATCAAATTCTCTAGAAAAATCATTATCTTTAGGAATCCAAATAGTGTTAATCTTATAATTATGTGTTTTAGTCATTTTCAAACAATGCAAATTGTCATAAGTGGATTTATCAAAAGATTTACATGGATGTAATTCCCAACATTTAGAGACATTATACCCATGTTTTCCACAATGCACACAAGGTTCATGATTGTTAACCAAAGCATGGCATTATAAGCATTATAATAATCAATAAAAGTTGCATTATAAGTCCTTCAGTGTAGAGGGCAATAAGATTTCAAATTTTTAGTAAAAGTATTATAATCTAGGCATTTATATTTTTCATTATATTTAAGCAAAAGAGATTCAACAATACCATTTTTGACACGTACCAAGACCACTGCCTAAATAATCTATAGATTTTATGATTTTGAGACCATGGTTAGAAACATCATGTTTTAGAGTAATATGCTCTTTATGAAGCAAAAAACAACATTATATTTTTTTACATTTTCAAAAAACATAATTTGAAAAGTTAGAGAGTTAACTAAAATTTGATTTCACTTAATTGTTTAATGTGTGAGGTTTGTAAAATAAGAATAGTTTGATTTTGGCATTCAAATTGACATTGTAAATCAATAATTTTATTATCTTTTTCAATAATTTATTGCTTAAAAATATTAATTGAATCATCATTTTTGTTCTACATCCACATCATTTCAAAATAAAATTGATAAAGAATAAAATTATAAATGTGTTTTAGTGCCTTATAATAGAAAAAATGTGCATATATTTAAAAAACATAATTTGTTTTTTATATTTATGAAAAAATATTTTAAAAGTTTCTTTTTTTAAATAAAAATAATGGATTTGATATATATAGATATATTAAATCAAACACATGAGTAAAACAAGATAAGTCAATATGTAAATTCTTGTATTAAATGGAAAGTCTTAATTTCATTTTTTCCTCTTAAATGGAAAGTCTTACTTTTTAAAAAAAAAGGCAAATGTTAAATTTTAATAATAAAACCCAATTTAGGATGAATACAACATTCTTCATTGAAAGAAAAAGACTTTTAATAGAAGAAAACAAATAAAAGAAGGCTTTTTAGGAAGAAAAAAATGCAACTCATAAATCAAATTATGAATGTTATAATTTAAAAAAAATGTTTGCATGTCAAAGTGATAAAACATAAAGATGGCATGGTAGAAGGAAAACACCACTTTGACAAAGAGTCCAAGATGCCACTCGAATTGTCTTTTGTTTTATGAAAGGAAGCAAAAAATGCCAAAAAGCTTATAAAAAAATTAAAATACAAACCAAAAAAAAATTGATGTGGAAAGAATATTGAACCACATATTAATATGGAATGCTAACATAAAGTAAAATAAAGTGTAGAGCATATAAAGATTGAAATGAAATGTAGTAGTTGGAATAAAATTTTGTGAAAAAAAAAAAGAATATGTCACAAGTAGATTAAAAACTTATAAAATGTAAATAGAATTGAGATGCTTTGTAGGTCTTACGTATTCCCATTCATAAGTAAAATCAAGAAAAAAATAATAACCAAAATTTGACGATAGTGAAATTACAAAATTACAATCAATATTGAAACTCTAGGCTGAAGAAAGAACCCAAAGGGAAGAATTTAATTTTGAATGAAAGCGTAGTATGATGATCATATGAAAATAAACATTGTGGTAAATCATAGAAACAGGTGAAGATAATGACACAACAGTTCAAACTAATGAAGGAAAATTCTACTTTGAGAGCAAAAATTCAAATATAATGCATAAACAACTAGAAAAACTAGAATTTGTTTTTGAAAAAAATGCAATTTTGAAGAAGAGAATGCCATAGATTATTTCACATATAAGGATCCAAAAAAACCTTACCAAGGACCCATGCTACTATTAATATTCAAATATCTTATAAAAATACAATAAAGATAATTAAAGTGAAAAAAATATAAAAATGCTTATTTTCCACCCAATGGGCTATAAAAATCTAACGTTCCCTGAAGAAGATATGACTAATGATGAAATCCTATTTCGAGTTGATGACCCACTTATCTTTATTAAGATTATGATCAACAATAATTTAGTAAGGAACTTTTTATTTGACTAAGGCTTAGAAATCAACATTACTTAAATTTAGATAATCCAAAAACTTGGATATTTCAAAGTTGACCTCAAACAAATAAGACTCACATGAAGTGGATTTGATAAAACTAATCAAAATATTCTTAGGTTCATTTGGCTTCCCCTCACCATTGGACCCAAAACAATATGCACCAAATTTATGGTTTTAGATCTTCATTAACTTATAATCTCTTTTTAGGTTGCCATAGGACTCAATGCATGAGAACTATCACCTTTTCTAGTAACCAATGCATTAAGTGAAATCATGATGGTAAATATTACAACAATGGAGTTGATCACTTCTCATCGTGTCTTAAAATACCTAATCTTAAAACACAATATCAAATCCCAACCATTTCTCATATCAATAATCCCCCTCTTCTTGAGTTCTTAAATGTACTTCCCAATTTTCAAGTCACTCTTATTGATGTTGATGATGACAATCCCAATGAGTTACAAAATATTTATAATATCACTAGATTACCTCCTTGCATAGTGGAAGGTTTTGGTCCATATCTCTTACTAGAGATAGGAAAATTCTATACTCAATTATGATACTAAAATCACACCTCAAAATTACATGAAGTTTATCTTACAAAAGAACATTTCATATGTAATGACCTAGGGGTGGCTAATGTTTTTCAATATACTTTATCATTATCCCCTCAAACATTTAATCAAATTGGTATATCCACAAAAGATACTTCCAATGAGAATTATCAAAAAATCACACATTATTTTAATATCTCTCCATCATATGATGATGATTACATAGTTGACCAAGCTCAATCATGGAACTTGGATGTAATTCACTATCAAAAATTCCTTGCTAAAATACATGCATGTAATGAGATGTCCATCTAGTTCATATTTATTCTGACTTAAGTGAGATGATAATGAACTATAACCTCAAGTATATGTCCCTCCTATCAACCCACCATTTGAAAATACTAGATAAATTTTTCAAATTTTTTTATCTTACTATCAATCTGTACCATAAAAACTAAATGGATATAATTCAAAAAAATTCTAACACTGCTACCTATATGAGCCAACCTGATGTAATTCAACTTGTTCCCCAATTTCAAAACTCTATTGGCCAATCTGATATAGTTCAAACCTCACTTCATAACTACACTAACTAATCATTATAGAGTGTTGATATAGTTCTAATAGCATCCCCATATTATTTTAATTATATTGGCTAGCTCGATATGGTTAAAATTAGTACTACCTCAGTGAACTATATTGACCATTATTTATATAGTTTAGCCTTATTTTGTTATACTAGCTAGGTTGATACCATACAAAAATAATAATTAACTCCCTCTCAATATATTGAGATTATGTTGGAT
The DNA here is from genome assembly GCA_037957365.1 of Torreya grandis. Classification (NCBI taxonomy): domain Eukaryota; kingdom Viridiplantae; phylum Streptophyta; class Pinopsida; order Cupressales; family Taxaceae; genus Torreya; species Torreya grandis. The sequence continues at coordinate 3,460,008 of JARHVA010000853.1, read as the reverse complement.
GCCAAAACCACTATTATAAGAAAAATCCACTATGAATTTGATGAAAAAGGTAACAAGATTATCGATCTTAAGGTAGATGTCAAATATTATGGCCCACTACCTATGTTTCCTAGTGACAAAGCAATTTTAGAATTAATTCATGTCAGAGAGACTTAAATTCCCTACTAATATCACAAACTTGGCCACTTTGATAAAAATTCTACATGCTTTAGTAATTTTGTTGATAGTGTCAACCTTAAGCCTAATCCTATTTCTAATCTTCCTTCTGCACCATACCATTTTTAAGACAAAAATGCAATGCTTATAAAATAAACTCAAGTAGTCAATTTTTTATCAAAACGTAAATATAAAATCCATCCTTATCACTAAATATATTTAATTTGAAGATAATAATAACTATATCCCATTTATATATAATTATCATGATGTATATTCTTGATCCTATGAAGATATTTCAGGTATAGACCCTAAGATAGTCATTTATAATAGTGACCTATCTAGATGTGAAACCCATGTGACAAAAACAATGAAAATCCCCTCTTGAGGTTTCTAATTTATGTCATAAAGTATTCATCAAGATCTTAGATGATAAGTTTATTAGACCTATATATGACATATAATGGGTCTCCAACATTGTAATTATTCATAATAAAGTCACTATCATCATTCACATTTGTATGAAATTTAATAATATTAACTTAACATGCCATAAGGAAAAATATCCTTTTCATTCCATCAATCATATTATTGATTCCACAATTGGTTATGAGATGGTTTCCCTCATGGATAATTTTTTCAGGCATAATTATATTCACATCCCCTAAGGACCAACATAAAACCACCTTTACTACTAAGTAGGGCACATATTGCTATGTTAATATGCCTTTCAGCCTAAAAATGTTGGAGCCACTTAACATGAAATTACCCATATTTTTCATGATCTCATTAGAAAAATAGTAAAAACCTATGTGGATGACCTAAAAACTAAATCCAAATAGTATGAAAACCATCTTCATGACCTCAATATCATCTTAGATCACTTTATTAAATACAAAGTTAAGCTTAATCCTCATAAATACATTTTTGGTGTTACTTCTAGAAAAATTCTAGGATTTTTTATCTCACTACAAGGGATTGATATAGATCCCTTTAATATCAATTCCATTCTTTACTTACCTATACCTCAATCAATTCCTCACATCCACACTTATCTTTGAAAATTTGGGGTAACCACTATATTTTTTCCTAATTTAGATTATTGTACATATTTAGTAAGCTCCCTTTTCAAGGAAGGTGTTGCACTGGAATGAATCGATAGGAAGAAATATTTATTCATCATCATAATTTATATCCACCTTTTAGTGATTTCCCTCTCATCTTGTATACATCATCTACCCCCATCGTAATTAGGCCAATGTTTTCATAATAAGATGAGTCTAGAAAAGAATATTCTATTTATTATATTATTCAAAATTTGATAGATTATGAGACCTACTACACAAAAAACCTTCATTTCATTAAATATAGACATATGCCTAAGAGTCTAGACTTATAGTATAGCCATTTCTGGTTTTATAATTGTTAAAATCAGATTCCAATATTGTTAGTATTGGTTTTTAACTAGTGTGATATTAGATTCCAATATCTCTATTATTGGTTCTAAGTCTTGTGATATTAGATTCTAATATTTCTATTATTTGATTCCAACTAGAGTGAATCAATGTTTAATTATACCCTAATTAGTATTGATTACATAATTCCACATGGTTTTTTTATTGGTACCTAATAGTTGTCATAGTGACGCCCCCATTTTGAAAAGTAATTAAATATAAAAATATTAGGTGCACAACTTAATAAAGTTTAAGTCAACTTTTTCTTTAAAGTAACTTAGTTTTTAAAAAAAATCCCTTCAAAATTGGAACAAAAAATCTTCACCCTTAGACTATATTCTATCATAACCATTGGATTGAGCAAACCCTAAAATTTTCCCTAATCCATAAGGATACATCACACAGAATTTAACATAAGATTTAAAGGCTCATTTGCATCATGAACAAGGATGAGAGGAGGAGAGTGAGATAGGGGAAAGGCTTGTCCATGCATTTTCCCTCCTTCCCTAAAATCCAACTATTCCTCCATGGACCCTCTTTCCATGGATGATTGGAGGAATCATAGTTTTATTTTAGAGTTAGTTTCATTGAGGAGTAAAAGCCCATAAGGATTCACCCTATGTGTAGGGAGTTTCCACTAACTTTTGATCTATTTTCAAAGTATGCATTATTTATTTTAATATTATTTTATTTATTTATTTATTCTAATATTATTTTATTTATTTATTTATTTTAATATTTTTTCTACGTGCATAAACCATGTATAGTAAGAATAAAAAATATATAGCAATAAGTCCAATAGCAAAACAATCATCCACCATATTCTAGGTGTATAATTTTTTTAATTTATATATTATAGTATTTTGTAATTTTTGATTTATTTTGTAGGTTAAAAAAGATACTTAGAGAGGTTTTTAGTGATTACGTATTTTTATAGGTGTAAGATAACAACTTAAAAAGGGATAGGTCTGTATATGTACTTAGGATAGAGTGAGGTGGTGAAATAGGTATAGATTAAGTGCTCAAGTCAATTAAAGTAAAAGTGGGCCAAAATTGACATTATCAATTATTCATGACCAAATTTGAGTGACTACATCATGATTGACTATGAGTATTTTATGGAGAATCAAGTTTATTATTGAATGGTAATACATGCATGTGTTTGCTTCTCATGTTTTAGAGTATATATGAGTTTATTTAATATATATTAAGTTGTATGCATGTTCATTAATTGTTACCATATGTATATTTTATTTTTCACCCAACCCAACAATAATTAGTAAACTCTTTGCACATCATGTGAGTGCAAGTGAGAGTTTGAGAGATAGGATAGTGTAGGAAGTGACTATTATTTGTTTATCTTGCACAAGTGGTGTAGGCAGGTTATGTAAGCACAAGAAAATCCCCCAGTAATGTTTTTTGTGCTAGAATGAAAAAGTGACATAAGAAGAGGAATTACTTAAAATATTAACTCAAAACCTACTAAAATGCCAAAAAAATTCTCTAATATATCTATCCAATAAATTATTATTTGTTGCTTCTAATTATTCTCTCTCACTTTATCATTTCATTCATTGCATGTGTTGGGATTGTTTTCTCTATTTAGGCCTAACTTTCCTTAGACACATGCCAAAATGATTAAAACCCAACATGTTGGCACACTAAAACTTAAAACAAGAATGAGTTCTTATATACTCACTTGAAGCATGCAACAAAGGACTAAGTCTAATTATTTTTGTTGTGCGAAGGCGTACTAACAAATAATGGCACTCGAATGCATTCACTTTGCTCAATGGTTAACTAGAAAAAATACACAGTAATCATAGGCCTAAATTTAGTTAATTGAGTAAACACATATAAGATTACCAACACCATTATTTCCATAATCAAAATAATAACATTAAAGTAACACAAGTTATATTCATCATATTAAAAAGAGATTCATAGGTTACATAAACAAGTGCACGGTACATCTCAGTTATATAACTCTATTATCTAGTTGAGTATAATGATAAAAATATCACAATAGTATCCTCGATCACATCAATGTGACAATAATAAATACCATCACAAAGTTATAACCAGGGGTATTTATACTTGGTTTTCCCTGACCAAGTAGTTATAGTAATAATCACACTCATAGTGACTAGCCAATGATCATCAATGGATTTAGAGTTATGACATTTAATTACATGATTTTCTTAAGAACCCAAGCCTTTATGCCCCTATATTATCTCTTAAAAATTGGATCTTCATCATCAATCACCTATTTTCCTATGGGTTGGTACTAGATTCATGTTTGACTTAGTCTATTTCATCCCTATGAATCACTCCCTAACTACCTCCCACTTCCAACACACTCTCCAAGTCTTCCACCTAGTGTTTCAAGTCCTCCATTCTTGATCTCTCCATTTATTATGAAAATTTACTTTGACTTGGTCCTCTCACACCATGGATCCCATGCCATGATCTTTTGTGTTATGCTTATTTTATGTCATGCATTTTTAGTAAAAGATGTAGCCAAAATTTGGGGTTTAACACCACCCCATATTATGCCAATAATTCATCCTGAACTAAGTACCAGTTTCAAGCTATACCAAAAACTTGGGTCTAAACTTGTTAATTGATTCTTGAAACATTCCCAATATGGAAAGATGTTTATCATCTTCATTTTTATTTATTCAATTATTGCTTTCAGCTTTTTGGTCTCCTTAGGTTAGTCAGGACACTCACCTACTTTATTGACCAAATGTTCAAGGGATGTGGAAGCATCCTTATAAATGCTCTCAAGCATGTTGATCTCAATAATAACCTATCCTTAGAGTGTCATGAAGTTAGAGTTTATTTCCTATTTATGAGTGTTTATTACTTCTTCCATGGCCTCCACATCCTTAAATGCTTTGGTGCACTTTGAGTAGTATTTTATTAATAAGGTTGCATTAGCCAACTGTTATTGTTGAAGCTCTTTTACTTGAAGTCAAGCTTCCAAAATATTATTGAGGCATGCTAGATTCTCAAAAATCCCATATAAAATTGGATTGACATCTCCAACTTTGTTCAAGGCTCACTTTCACACCTCTACAACTTCTAAACACATTTCTATTGCCCATGTTTTTTCATCCTGAGGGCTAGGCTACTCTTTGCATCATTTCAAAATTAGATCTAATAGAGTTTATAGTTTATCTATCACCTCATCATATAGAGGGACTCCATCTGCTATTATTAGGTCTTGGATTAAAATGGCCTTATATATGTTTAATTTTTTAACCTTGGTAGTTGTTTATACCTCCAACTAATACTTCATCTCAACCAGCTCTTCCTCTAGCTTTGATTTAGCAGTGACCTATTTATTATATAACACCACCACATTGACATGTTTCCTATCATCCTTATTCAAATTAGACTCTATGAAGGTATTCTACGTGATGACCTAAAATGTCATTTTTATGAGTGCCACATTAGCCTATACATAGGTAAGCTAATGGGGATCTACCTAAAGAGTATTGGGTAACACCATTACTTGTAGATCTAATACAATAATATAAAAGGAAACCTCAAATTAGCATTATTTTTTATACATGTCAAGGAAAAACAACATTTCATGGTGTGTCTATTCAGATGCATCTTCTTAAGCAAGATGAGAATACATATATAGAAACTTTTCAGGTACTCCTTTTTGGTAATAGATGTAGAGGTTTGTGGTTGCATCAAACTTATTTATTCTCAAAATGGAGTCATTAAATTACTCCCTCCCCTTTGATGAATCTCATTAAAGTATTTCAACATCCATGTCTTTCTCTTGGGAAGTAGTCCTGATGTTAAGGCCATTTCATCCTATATCTATTATAACCATCTCTCTCTTCACCAAGTAGATCTTCAGTCTCTATTTATCTCTTTAAGGGTGGTCTCTTCACACCACACCAATGAGGGTATATTCTCAAAGTTATGAGTATGTTGTTATTATTCAATGTTGACTCTTTCTAGTGTCCCTTCTTCTCCTAGATCTTCCATGTCACTGTCCTTAGCCACCACCATCTCTTGTTCCAAGGGAATAGTACATTTTATTGGCTCCAGGCCTTCAAGTTGACTAGATATTGAATATTTATTTGGTGTTATCTTATTATTCTTTTACCTTTTTAAATGTTACATATAAGTTCTTGTACTAGCATCATGACCAGGGTACTTCTACTTCTTTTCTCACACCAGTTCTTGAGGGAGTCTTTCTTTCTCATGCTCCCCAAATATTTTTTTCTTGGGATTTAACATATAAAATAAAGAATGAAAAGAATTTCCTACCAATTTTTGCTACACTTCTATATTATTTTTGTTTATCTCAATAATTTCTCTATAAGATTTATTCCCAGGATATATGTATAGTTGGTGGAGGTTGTGAGTCTCTAAATCAATCTACTTTACTATAATATTCATAAGTTGCATGTCATATATCTGGTCAATGGTGTTCATAAAGTATCACACCATGAAATTCTATGAAAGACTAATCCACATAGATAACTCTCAAGAGGTAGCCATCCAGATGTGCACCAAGGAGAAGTGTTGATTAACAGAAAACTTGGCTTGGTCTCTAACCTATGCAAGAAATTACTTTGGAATGCAAAATTTATTTCCAAAAGCTTCTTTCATCTTGTCATACCATGATTTCATCTTGATTTTGTGGGATGGAGTTATTGGGCTAAGGCAGGTGAATGCCTTATATCACTCCATAGGGGATTTATTCTTAGGTGGGTATGCCCATTTTAATTCTCCAGAGGTGTAGTTATGTGTAATAATTTTATCAAACACCATCAATATTAGGAATGCCATGTAAAACTATGGTTGGGTACCTAGTGGGGTTTTTCTACTCTTCTATGATCCTCGTAGTAAAGTACTATTCAAAATTATACTTCAACCCCTCAGTAACTTGTTGTGAAACATATAGGTGGGCCATAACCACCTCCTTCCATTTGTCTCTACCTCCAATCTTTGTTATAATGATTCGCATAGCCACTCAAAGGGTGGGATCTTGAAGACTTATGATGTGCATAACATGGCCTTATTTTTGGTACTCAAGTACCATGGTTGTCTTATCTATCTCATCCTAATCCTCTAGGTCATATGAAAGTTATGTGGTTAAGAACTATGACCCTGATACTTTGCTAATTCTTTCGATCATAATTCTCATCCAGTGCCTAGTGAAATATAAGTAATCCTCATGCATCCATGAGATCAAGAACTTCATTACTTCTACTGACTTTCCAAAGTAAGGAAGGTTGAAAATTTGAAAAATTCTAGTAGTATCCAAAGCATTGAAAATCTTCAATTCATAGACCAACTCACTCCTAGTATTCTGGTGCTCTACCATGTAGTCATGTTGTAGCTCTACTTCATTCCCAGGCTGACGATGGTTGTAGTCAAATACACTACAAGTCAGCACATTGGATATATAGTTTTTAGCACATAGTACCACCTCTAGGTATTACATCTATTCAATCATAAAATATGGTGGTGAGGGCATAACAAATTAATTCTTTAGTTGGTGCACCATATCTATCTCTATGTCTCTCACACACACTCCTAGTTCTTTAGGTGATTCCTCTCTAATAAATATCATCTCCCCACCAACACTCAACTCTTCTTCCTCTAGAATCATAGGAAATGGTTCATTTCATTGAGCTTTTTTTTTAATTCACATCACCCTTCATGGATCTTGAAGGTTGAAGCACAATCATCTAATGTTCCCAAAAGAATACATGTTTATTTGTGTAACTACTTTGACTCTCCTTCTTTAATGCCCATCAATGGTGTATGTTGACCTCTATGACTTGAAACTTTGGAAATCCTACCCCTCTTTACAATTATCCTAACCTTATCTATTCTTATCAGCTAATACACACTTAAAGATCTAAAAATAATTGGAAGTCATTACTTTACACTTGTCTAGACACTTTTAAAATCATTCTATAATAGTTAAAGTTTACTCCTACTCTGTAATTTCATAATTTCAATAATAGTAAAAAGTGAAATGACCCCTATTTATCCTTTTATAGGATTGAGTAGGTAAATTTCATTTACTACCCTGCCTTCTAGACCATCACTTCATGCAATAAATGTGACTAATGGTATTACCATGATGTAATATTGGAACACTTGCCATTTCCACTATTCTTTTCATATTAATTACATGTCCTTTACCATGATTTTCCCAAAGTGTATGATAGTTGTAAATAAGTTTGAATGTTTTCCATACCAAAGGTGGGAATCATTCTTTACCTTAACTATCTTGTGGTTACATGCCATATCCTACATACCCTTTTATCTTTATACACTTTTAGTTGTGCACCCTTGCTCCCACATGTATTGCTATAGACCATATCCTATAACTTCATAATTGTAACACCCCTACCCCACACTAATAGTTCTTTGTGGTCCTCCACAAGAACATAAATAAGTACAAAAATGAAAATGTTGAATATAAAACCACTACAGTGGCACACAACTTGTGTGGTGATTTATTGAAAACAAAGGAAAACCTAAATTAATATAATTTAAAACTCCTTATTGGTATAAAAATAAAAGACTTATTCAAAAAATTATAGTCACAACTGACTACCATTGTAATGACCAAGAAGAAATTGGCCATCTAAATGCTTTAACCTATACGCACTCATGGGATGGATACTATGAATAATGAAAGGGCCATCCCATTAAACATGAAGCTTTCCAAAATGATGCACAAACTTGGAGTCATATATAACTTGCATGTCATGAGTAAAAGTCTTGTGCTTGAGATGGAGATCATGTTGTGCCTTTTGTTTTCATTTCTTGATGCCATGACTCCAGTGTGTGAGAAGGCAAGTTTCATCCAACTATAATAAAACATCAAGGAATGATTTCAAATATGCCTCATCATCCAGGCATTTGATGCACATAATGTGAAGAGAAATAATAAATAACTCTACATGAAGAACTACTTCATTACCTAACACAAGGTTTAATGGCATGTAATAACACCAAAATGTTGGGATTGTTTTCTCTTTCTAGGCCTAACTTTCCTTAGGCACACACCAAAATTACTAAAACATAATTTTCTAGTGCAATATAATTTCATGTAAGAATGAGTTCTCACCTACTCACCTAAAGCACGTAGCAAGGGAATGGTTCCTATTAGTTTTATCATATGAAGGTTAACTAACATATAATGGAATTCAAATGCATCCACTTTACTCAATGGTTAACTAGAAAAAGAAATAAATAGTAATTAAGGGCCTAAATTTAGCTAATTGAATAAACATATATAAGATGACCAACACCATTATTTCCATAATCAAAATAATAACATTTAAGTAATACAAGTTCCATTCATCATGGTTGCATTAAAAAATGCATGGTATAACTCAATCATATAAATCTACTATCCAGTTGAGTACAATAATAATATCACAATAGTATCCTCGATCACACTAATGGAACAAAGATAAACAACATCACAAAGTTTTATCTAGGGGTATTTATACTTGGTTCTCCCCAACTAAGTAGATATGATAATAATCACACTCATAGTGACTCGCCAATAATCATCAATGGACTTAGAGTCATGGCAGCCAATTACATTATTTTTCTAAGGACTTAGGCCTTTGTGCCCCTATAATATTTTTTTAGTGTTGGATCCTTGTCATCGTGTGCCTATCTTCCTATGGTCTGGTGCTAGATTCATACTTGACTTAGTCTATTTCATCCCTACAAATTTCTCCCTAACCACCTCCTACTTCCCACATGCTCTCCAATTCTTCTACTAGTGTTTTGAGTCCTTCATTCTTTGGATCTTTATTTATGATGCACATTTACTCTGACTTGGTCCTCTCATGCCATGGATTCCTACACCATGATATTTTACATCATGCTTCTTCTATACCATGCTTATTTAGTAAAAGACATAGGTAGAATTTGGGGTCCAATAATGTGTCTTATATGAACTAATGCTTGTGTATTTATAGACTTCTCAAATTCAAATTAGGACCAAATTGACATGTGAGTCGATACACAATAGGTGGGAAAATTTTTAAAATGAGGGGCATAAGGTGTAAGGGATCCAAAATAAGGGTCATAAGGGCCCACACTAGAATTATACATTTTAAAATCTCGGGGACCCAAGATCATAAAATGTATAGTCCTAGGTGTCAGGCCCAAAACCATAAAAAAACATAGGTAGAGAAGAAAGAGAAAGAATGAGAGAAAGAGGAATAGGAAAAATACATAACATGGCCAAAAAAATGGGGAAAACCATGCTAATAAAAGTATAATATGAAATGATAATTAAATAACACACAATTACCCTAGAGCAATGTAATTTTACAACTAGAACTATCCCCTAACAAAAATTAGGTATCTATGCATTTTCTTATATGCCTTCTACAAGTTATATCTATTTTTTTCTCTTTGCTTGGTCATATGTGTGGCATGTATTATGTTATGTTCATTTTCCTAATGTAGCTTCACTTTCAGAAGTGATTTTTATGTACCTTATCATATATTTGACATGTATTATGTTATGGTTGTCTTACTTAGGTGTTTGGTATGTTTTATGGTGGCAAGGTCTATATAATGCACAATGTATTGACCACCTACAATACTCATGATTTACATTGTTATATATTATGATGATATGCTAAATTTATTTAATAATTAGCCCACATGAGGCATTTTCTCTTTGATTCTACATTGGTTATATCTTGAGTCCATATGAGGCATATTTCTCTTGATCACATCTTGCTTATCTCATAGGCCAACATACATGCTACCAAGGTTATATATTTTTATGTGTTTTCCCCTAATTTGGTTTAAGAAACCCTAATAAGATAAAAACTAGTAAAATAATTATCATTTCATATTTGTATAGTATACACAAATAATCATGAAAATTGATCTTAAATATGATAAAGCATGCAAGCTAAATATACTAATAAATGTACAACAAGAGATAATGAGGTTCTTATCTTGTTTGTTACATTTTTTTGAACTCTAATTGTCTAAATGCTACAACTTAAGACTATGAAAATTCTCTATATATGGTTTATTCATGCATGTTTTCTTCTGGTCATTTCCATGAGGTTAAATTAGTATCAATAGTTGATACTAACCCATAGTGGTTGGTACTGACCCCACACATAAAGAGCCTATATTTTATTTTGGGATGATGTACTTATGTATATAATGCATGTTCCTAAATTTTATCACCTTTATAATCATGTGTATGAACCTATATGATCAAACCTTAGTTATACACAAGTAATCTAATGTCAAATGCAAGATGTTGGGCAAAAGGGTTAAGTTGGATTGAGCTTGGTCAATTCTTGTTGACTAACCAAGTGATGCACTACATTTCCAATATTCTAATTAGGGATAAAACTTGAATGTAGTTCCACACTAATGTTTATGTGTGTAATTTAGATGTAAACCTATATGTTCTTTAGCTTATATTACCCTTAGTACAAGTATGCAAATGCAAATTGACCTTTATAAACTTTAAATTCAGATCTAATAATTCAATATGTGCAATATGTAATCTTGTTTATCTCTTACAGTGTAATGTGATTGTCCCTAAAATACCCTACAATGAATTTATATATATGAGTCTCTAACTTTGAATAAAGGACCTAGTGGCATGAAAAATCCAACCAAAAGAAGTTTAAATGTGCTCAAACAATGGTCATAAAATGAAACATGCCCAAAATAATTTAAAAATATGTCTAGGTCACTTTCATCATATTTGGTTAGTATTGACATTCAATACTAACCATGATTATAGTAAATGACCTCAAGCCTTAAAAGACTCTAGGATGAAAGAAGGCCAAATATCTTTGTAATAAGGTAAATTAAACTGACGATGATAAGACAAAGGTGTCATATATCCAAATAGAATTAGTAACATAATCAAAATACTAAAAGAAATTGGTCACTAAGTAATTAATTCTTAGTTTAATATATATACATACATAGTTGTCTAAAATCATTATGAAACAAGGTTTGTACCAAATTAGGGTATCTACATTTTCCCCCCTTTAATCTATCATTTTAGTGGAATTATAAATGCTTGATAAAATGGATAAGGAAAATACATACCTATTTTGGAGATTATGAATTTAGACCTTTTATTTGTTCCAATGATGTCTAAGAGTTCTTAAAAAATATGATGCATGGGAATAGATAGATTTATGCCCAAATAAATAATTAGGGTTATAATGAAAAAGATATTCAGAGAACAACTAAAATTATATGTATGACATATCATGTCATTCATGGAGTGTACTCTTTTTCTTAAGAGTGGATATGCCAAGGGTCAATAATTGACCCAATTCTTATGGAGAAGAAGAAGGGACTTGTAGTCTTGTTCACTTCCTTGACAAGGAAATGGAAAAATTTCCAAGCGGTTATTTCAAGAGTGGTTCCAAGATGAAAAGTGGGAACCCAAACTGGGTTCAAGGAATGATGTGTTAAGTTTTGTTAAACCTTGACACATCACTAAAAATGAATCAACCATTTATACAGTTTATAGATTCAGTTTGTATAGTTTTACTTTAATTTTCTTAGGTTCACTCAATGTATGACTGAAAGAGAATGATCAATTTTCATGCCAACATCATGACTACAAGTATTATTGTATAGTTTCACTTAAGTTTTCTCAATTTCACTTAATCTAAAAAACAAAATGCATGATCAAATAAAATGAAATGTGTGTATAACCCTATTGTGACCTCAAATTTGATATGTGTGAAGTGGAATGATAACCATTCATCATTCAACTTGTAAATTGTATTATTTTATATGTGAATGACTAGTATCACACCTCATGAATTTGAAAGTGTGTGTGATAGATAAGAATTTATAATCTAATTAAACTAAGAAATCAAACTAATGAAATTCATATTCTAAATCTAAACTAAACCTCTAATAGAGAGACAACAATGAAATAAAGTTAAACAACAAGATACAAAACATGTAAAAATAAACTCATCACCTTATCCATTGTGAACTTGTGATTTGATCTTGTTTCTTGAAATGCGGCTGCTCAATTCATTCTCCAAACAAAGGTAAATTGGGAAGCATATGGACATATGAGCTTGATTTCTCAATGTATTTGTAGGATAAATTTGATATGTTGAATGTAGATTATGAAAATGGAGGATGACACTTCTACTTATAGGTTTGAGGGTGATGATATGAACATTTGATAATAATCTAAAATTGTTTATGTTAATAATCAATGGTTGAATTTGAGTCCTCATCTCAATAGATGATGACTAACTCCCATGTGTGTGAGAGGAATATGGAGAGTTAGTTGGTAGTTGAAAATGTCTTAAGAATAATTCAAGGTAGTTTAAATGTTCAAATATGACTCAATTATTAGTTGAGGAAGTTAAGGAGTTGGTTTGACGACTCAACACTTGGTTGAGAAAAATGTAAAATATGTTTGGATGAGGTGTAAATTATGGATTTTAATTATTTTTGAAGAATTATGTGTGCATGATTAATTAATAAATATGTATTTATTAGTTATTTGAAAAATGGAAGGAAATGATTTTAGTAAAAATTTTAAGTTGAGATGGTGATTGAATTAGTGTGTTAATTTTAAACATAATTAATTATGACACTAAATTGGAAAAATGTATGTGTCTACATTTTCCCCTTTAAAATAGTGTTTCAACTAGAAGAAACAATGCCTTTTGAAAGAATAAATAAAAATTAGATTAAAAATAAATGTAGAAATATGATACCTCAGGTGGATTTGAATGACTAAATGATGCCCCCTTAAGTGTTTGTATGGGAGAAATGGTGTGCATAAATGCTCAAAATTAAGTGTGTGTGTGTGTGTGTGTGTGTGTGTGTGTGTGTGTGTGTGTGTGTGTGTGTGTGTGTGTGTGTGTGTGTGTGTGTGTGTGTGTGTGTGTGTGTGTGTGTGTGTGTGTGTGTGTGTGTGTATTACCACCATTTAACAATCCATCTACTAAGAATAATGACTTAAAAAATCTTAGGTGATGGCAAAGAAGTGGAACCTAGAGAAGGGGACCAAAAACCCTCAAGGAAAAGGTGTTGATCATTTGGGACAGTAATCACCTAAAAGTGGTATTTGAATGTTAAGAGTGCTACTAGAGACAAACTTTCAATAGATTAACCCTAGACTTATCCTAGAGCCTATTGTCACACTTTTCCATCTTTTGTGCAGACCACATGCATCCTTAGTAAGCTTAAATGTAGTTTTAGACCCTCATTTCCTAATCTTGGCCCTTCATGCCTAGTAGCCTACCAGTTGGACACTAACACCACATTAAGGACACTACAGCCACATGGTGCAAGTGTCCCTAAAATGGTGCTAATATCCTTTACCCTATCTTTCCCAAATAGATATATTTTTAAAATTAAAACCCTCCTAAGGTTTACCTAAGCATCATTTATTGTCTACACAAGATACATAACACTAAAAATACATGACTTTTAGACCTTTATCCAATAGATAAAAATTATATGCAAAATACCTATTTAAACATGAAACAAGCTAAGCAAAATCAAGGTTATTAATCCCTATTCTACCCTATTTATGCATACTACCATCTACATCTTCCCTAAGCTCATATTTTCCATATTTCTCATCTCAATCACACTCAAAGCATTCAATACCACTATCATTCTAGCATTACTTTCACTTGCACCAACACTTAGCTAGGGAGAACTACATCAGGCTTGATCCATCCTCAAAGTATTGGTATTAATAAACTCTCTTCATAGTGGAGTGTTGAGGATGTCTATCTTATCCTACTAACTAACACACTTTCATGCCTTACATACAAGGAGGATTATGGTTTACATCATAAATTATCTATTATAGGCATAACATAGATTTTTTGACTTCATTTACATAGGAATAGAACCTAGAAACATAGGTGCGGGTGCACCTAGAAGTTTAGAGCAGTCCTCCACAGAGGACACTAGCACCATTTTTAGGACACTAAAGCCACATGATGTTGCTATCCAAGTGTGGCACTATTTTCTAGTAGGGGTTCTAACATAGGGATCTAATTGATGACACTTGGCCCTATTCCAATCTCAATTTCTAACAATTAAATCATCTATATCATGCTTTTTTTAGATAAATTTTTGTTTACATACACTTATTACTATTTTTAGGAAGTTAAAGCTAGTCAAAGTTTGTAACAAATCAGTGGTTATTTTATGCATATTATTTCACTGATTTAGACTACTCATCCCTTTAATCAAACATAGTATTTACATTAGCTAAACCTTAAAAGGTTAAAACATTTGGTGAACTTGACTTCAAATATTACTTAAAACCCCTAGTTTTATATAGGTTTTACCTTCTTCTAATTTTTGTGTAGTTAATTAGGGTTACAAAATTTTATTTTTCTAATTTTTTAGCATAACCTATCTCATTTAATCAATCCCACATTAGGGTTTCATTTATTTTATTTTATTTAAATTTTTGCACAAACCCTTACCCTAGATAACCTTAGGGTTTACATTTCCATAACTAAAATTTTAAATCCATTTATCTTCTGATTTGTATTTCATATACTCATTATCATAATGACAAAATAAATTAATCACTTTTTTTACAAAGTTTAATACTTTCAATTGCATGTTTGTTCCCTTTAATTTAAAATGAACTCTGAAAAGACATAAACCCATGTATAAATGAAGTTTTATATCAATTCCAATATATGTCATATCTCATAACATGTTACCTTTATCCTATGTGGAATTCCATGACTTCCATTAACAAGCAAACCCATACACACATAGAGGGTTTAACACATAAACTAACAAGTGTGTCTCAAATTTCAATGTCATGTCTTATGCATAGGAAAAAAATATCCTTCTCCTCCTCTTCTCCATGAGGGTGATAACTACTTTCCTTATAACCAATTCCATTCTATCATTATCTAATGAGATGAGGTAACCTATACCAATGTCACTATTCCCCATACCTAGCTTACTCACACCCCTTCCTTATAGGGTGCATGCCTACATGTTCAATAAAAAATAGCTAAGGTTTGCAGTTGTGAGACTTTATGTGATCAAATTATCAATTTGAGCAAGATAATTACAATTTTACAAAATCAACTATTACATGTAAATATTACAACATCAAAAAATCAATTTACAAGACAAAGGCCTCCAAGGCACAATAGTGTAAATCATGTATATGCATCTTCACCTAGTCAATTTGTGGCAAACAATGTTACATATCCAAATCATAAATCATAACAAAGTACATCTATGATTAATGATTAAAAATCATTCAAAGGTTAAATAAGATTTCAAGTGAGATATTAATGGATATGATTAAAGATAAGTTGAACAACCTACCCCCTCTACACCCACTAAGGACATCCATATATTATTGTGCATATCATAGAATGCATGGGCACCACATCGATTCATGTTTACCATTGAAAAGGAAAATACAACAAATAATGGATACAAATGACTCATATAGTGACACTTCATCTAAACAACATAAAATAACACATCTACAAATTCAAAAAAGGGTCAAATTTAGAAATAGGACAAAAATGGCGACCAAATAATAACTTAGAATAATAAAAGGTTCAAAAAACACAATCTAAGCAAGAAATAATACAACAAGCACAGGTAAAGAAAGCAAACATGCCTCTTTAAAATGAGGCTCAAATTTCAAAATGGTATGATTTTGGTCACAAATATCTACAATAGTTTGATTATCATGGTCAAGGTTTAGGCAAGTAGGCCCAAGGCATCACTAGTCCTATTCTAGCAATTAATAATATTGATCAACAAGGTTTGGGGTTTATTGAACATCCTAAGGCAGACAATTCACAAATAGAGGCAAAACATCTAGATACATAGGACATTCTATAAAAAGAGTAAGAACTTAAGTTACAAATCAAAATCATGTTAAGCCAACAAACATTCTCAAACAAGGATTTCTAGCAAAAGATCCTCCACAACACCGTATGTCTACAATAAGCATAGTTTCAAAATGAAAATTCATAATCAATATTCCAAAGAAAAATTATAAAAGTTCAACTCCACAGTATGAGGTAATTCCCTCTAGCATTTTAGGTTATCATGATTTTGATGTTGATGAATGTTGTGATTCTAGTGATGAATAATATGTAGATTCTTACTACAATAACATTTAACTACAACATAGCATTCACACTACATGAGAGATTACCATTATTATTTTTGGCATAGGCCATAGTGATAGTGAGTCTCCCATGAGAGTCATCAGTTAGTATGGTTTATCTCTTCTTGTACATATTTTCCTTTTCTCTTGATCCTTTTACATAGTTCATTTTCATATTGCTTGTACATAACTTATATCCAGAAAATACAAAAATAATATAACATGTCAAAAACTCAAAGACAATCAAATAATTACTTTAAAAAACACAAAACTTATAGATTGTATGTATTATTATGTTTATATTTCTTATATTTTCCAGACACCACATATGCTAGCTATCTTAGTATAGATGGTTTTATCATACATTCATGTTTCACTTATTCTTGTCTAGTGTTTGCAGATTACTTACAAGACATAAGTCCACTACAATGGTCTAGTCTCACTACCATTTACCCACTGGGGGAATTTATATCAATCTATGTTTATTCATTGGACACATTCAACCACATGGGGGCATCCTATACATAGTTTCTATCACCAACTTTTAGCATTGTTATTTCTAGATATTGCATTGCTACTCTTACTCAAATGTTTTAGCCAATTATCACTATTTTAGACTCAGCATATGTACATCCTAGCTCTTACATATATTTTTACTATATTCATGCATGATTTTATTTCTATTTTTCTTAGTTTAGACTTTATTGTATTTTTTATGCTTCTTCTATTCGAGGGCATTTGAATATTCCATTATTATTTAGATCTACACCACTTCTATTCATGTATGCCTTGGATATGTGCCCATCTCCCTTGTGTGTGTTTTCTTGATGTGTATGTGGACATTTGAAAATTTCATTTTATGTAGATCTAAGCCAACTTTCTTGTTACTTACATATGTGGATATTTGAACATGTCTTTTTATGTCTTCTTTTCACAAAGTTAGTGACATGTACCCATGTCCCTTATATTGTGTCAACTTGGCCTATTTCATGTGCCTCATGTGTTTTATATGTATGTTTTCTTGTATGCATCATGGCTATGATACATTTGTTTTCTTATTACACACACCAATTATTGATGCCATAAGGGACCTCATGCATCTACCCTTCCTACTTGGGTGTTGTGATGGGCATCATGCCCCATCCTCTAGGTAGTTACTCAGATTTATTGTTACATGCATTGATTACATATATCTTGACACCCTTTTGAAATGTTAGACATGACATACATCCTACATTACATACTTTTGCTCAGAGTCTCTTACATTTTGATGTTATGTTTGCACATTGTATTGGATTATTACATAGTTATTATATATGCTCTGACTAACACATATTTTATAGAGATTTTTTTTTTAATGATAATTCTTGCATAGGTTAAACATCTACCCTCAAAATTAGGGGAGTTCATAAGGGTTTGTCATAGAGATAAGGGTCCTATATTTCATTCACATAACATTTTTAGCACACAAGCTTAGTTTTAGGAAATCAAACATAAATAAACACAGAGGAAAAATAAGGAATCAAAAATAAATACAATGATTTAGAGTTTAGACTAGATAGACATTAGCACCTAAATAGGGACACTAGTATCACATGGTTTTATTTTCCAATATGTGGCACTATTGTCTAGTAGCCACACTTTAGGATAGTTTAGATTGGCTAGAATAACACAACAAGTACAGTATAGGTTTGCATAGATTCAATTATAAGTTTGATAGTTATGCTTAAATTTTTCTCAGATTCACACTAGATCATCTTAGATTCATATCAATTGATTAGATTTGGGGTATCATGCATGTCATGATTATTCCCATATTTAGTTTAGATAATTAGATATAACCATTACAACTCAGTCTAAAATTAATATACTCAAATATCACATTGGAGACATGTGTGTGGCACATTATTTCTATATGCTTAGTTACACATAGGTTGATCAGATGGAATGGAAAAATCTATGTCATTATCTATGTTGTATACACTTGACATCATATTCTAGGTTGTCACCAATTTTACGACTTACTCCATCTACAGTGGTTGGCATTCTCAAGAGGCCTAGAGCTACCTTATACCCGAGTGGCTATAAAACTGACATACACAGTTATAAATTATCAGTTAGATATTTAGATCACTTTGTGTAGTTAAATTTCAAATGCATGTATTACACATGGGTGGTAAATTATGGAGTCATAGCCTACCTAATTTCTTGAGCCACCCATATAAGAGGGTTGGACACACTTTCAGTCTAATCCAAGCTATTCATAGGTCATGATCCACCAAGTAGGGGTGGACAATGATGGAGTCAAGAATGAATAAAGTTATTGAGCCACCCACACATGAGGATTTAGTAAGTTATCAGGTCAGTCCAGTCATTATGTACATGCACACACATAAGTTATCATCAAGTTCATGCATTGGTTCATGTACCTAACAAGGTGTATTCATTCATTTCCTCTTTTCCATCTCTTTACTCAGTTTTACTCAGTTACTTCCTTATTTAGCATAATATTTAGCTTTTTATATCTCTTAAGTAAAACTAATTTATGCATTTTTAATTTTAGGTCATGCTTTAGATTAGGCTTCATATACACAGACCTAGCTTCACTTACTCAAATTCAGCTTCATGGGCTTCACTTATTAGATAAGTTTAGGTATGCTTCTTTTTCATTTATACTAGTCATTTTTATTTGTTGCATTTATATCATAAAGGGGGGGAAAATCTAATCACCTATAAGTGGTATTTGAGTTCTAAGAGTGCTAATGGAGATAAAATTTTCCTAGCTTAGCCCTAGACCTATCATAAATCCTATTATCACACTTTTCTAGCCTTTGTATGGACTAAAGCCATCCCTACTTAGCTAAAATGCAGTCGTAGACCCTCGTTTCCTAATCCTATCCCTTCATGCCCAATATCCTATCATTTGGGAATTAACATCACATTAAGGACATGAGAGCCATGTGGGGTGAGTATCCCCAAAATGGTGATAATGTCTTTTACCCTATCTTTATTGAATGGATGTATTTTCAAAAGTAAAATCCTCTTAAGGTTTTCCTAAGCATATTTTATTATCTAACAAACTAAAAAACACTATAAATACATAAATTTTAGACCTCTATCCACTAGATGGAAATTAGATGCAAAATACCTATTCAAACATGAAACAAGTTAAGAAAAATCAAGGTTATTGATCCCTATTCTGCCCTATTTTTACATATTACTATCTACAGCTACCTAAGGTTAGATTTCTAATCTCATGCACACTCAAGGCATTCAAAACCACTATCCTTATAGCATCACTTGCACTTGAACCAACACTTAGGTGGGGAGAACTACATTGTGCTTGATCCCTCCTTGGAATATTGGTATGAATGCAACTCTCTTCATAGTGGGGTGTTAAGGATGTCCAGCCTATCCTACTAACAAACACACTCTTTAGATCATGTATTACTTATAAATAGGATTATGTTTTGCATCATAAATTATCTATTATAATCACAACATAGAGTTTCAAACTTCATGTACACAAGAATAGAACCCAAAAACACAAGCATAGGTGCACCTAAAAGTTTAGATCAGTCTTGCACAGAGGACACTAGTGCCATTTTTAGGACACTAGAGTCACATAGCACTACTATCCAAGTATGGAAATACTATCCATGAGGTTTTTGACATAGGGATACAGTTGATGAGAGTTAAACTTATTCAAATATTAGTTTCTAGCACTCAAATAATCTATATCGGGCATTTTCTAGATAAGTCTTTATTTGCAAATACTTATTACTATTTTTGGGAAGTCAAATCTAGTCAAAATATGTAACAAATTGGTGGTTATTTTATGCATATTATTTCACTAATTTAGAATACTCATCCCTTTAATCAAATATATGATTTACATTAGATAAACCCTAAAAGGTTAAAATAGGGATAAAAGAACCGATAAAGGTAGTTGAGATAGGAGATACAGGAGGTTAGAGCTAGTCTAGATGAGTAAACTTGGGAAGAAAGTCATGGTACCTTTCTTAACTCCCTCATTGCATGACCATAGACTAATTTCCTATAGAGTGACATTGGTGATGGTTTGGTCTCAAACTAATCTCCCAAACCCATAAAAAAGTCTACTTCAAAAGGGTTCTCTCCAATCCAATCACCTCCAATAGAGAAAAGAGCATAGTATTCACCTAAAATGGTTGTCTTTTAAAAATTATGACTTTCAATACAATGTCATAGTTATGAAATTTAGATGCATTATTGGTGAATTTTTAGGTAAATAGCCATCTATAGGTGCAGTGGAAAACTAGGTGGAGAGTAACTAGGGTCGAGGATGCATCATTCACTTCTTACCAAAAGGGTTTTTTGTAGTAATATACCCATTTGAAGGTATAAATTAGGATATTCTTAGTGGTGTCCCATGGTTGTTAGAGAGTATAGGTTTATGCATTCAAAATTGGAACCTAAATTTCAACCCTCTTAATGCCAATAAGAGGCAATATGCAGTTTGGGTTCAACTTTATGAGATTCCCATTAAATAATGGAATGAGCAAAGCCTCAAACAAATTAGGTCTTCAGTGGGTTTCTTTATCAAAAAACCCCAAAACCTTAGAAGGTATTTTATATTCCTATGCTCACATATGTGTTCTTATTAATATTGATGAAGACATCCCCAAATCAATCTACATCAAAACTTTTGGAGTGTGGGATGAAAAGATTGATGTGTAAATAATCCCTTTCATGTGCTACAAGTGTAGGGCCATGGGGGATTTTAGATGGGATTGTCCTAGAAGAGTAAGTAGAGATTCTAGGGCCCCAGTTCAAGTAGCCAACCTTGATCCCTTGATGAAAATACCTAGTACCCTAGTTTGGGTAGCCAACCCTGATCCCTTGATGACAATCCCTAGTATTATCAACCCCTCACACTTGGATGACCTATAAATTCCCTTCGATACTACAGTGGAGGTCTAACTAGGGATCCGCCCTAACATTACATCAATAGTTGTCATCAAAGAAAGACTAGAAAAGGGTGATTCTCTTTCCCCAAAAACTCTTCTCAAATAATACAAATTCATCTCAAAGGAATCCAAGAAGCTCTCATTCATTATTACTAAGGATAAAGTGGGGGAGGACATCTTAGTAGTGCACGATACAAAAAAGTGATCAATGTTTTAGTAGGTGACCTCCAACTCTCTCCTCTCACTGAGTATTTTTTCAAGGAATACAAGGAGAAAGATGAGGATATCTACTCCTAGAAACTCCTTTCCCATTTCCAAAAAGATACTCTCCCAACCTAACTTTGGAGATCACAATAAGAGAGGTAAGAAATCAGTTATTGACCGCATTGAGGTAGAAGTCTTGATAGGCAAATAAAAATCTATAGAATATTTCATGGTCAAGAAGAAGCAAGGGGTGGAAGTCCCATAAACACAAAAATGAATATTTTATCCTAGAATTTTATGGGTCTTAATTCCCCTAACAAGGGTCGTATAGTCAAATGATAACTATATTTTTAGCTCTTTGATGTTTTTCTCTTGTAGGAAACCAATCTCTCCCATCTAGATGTTGATATCTTGTTGAATAAAAGTTGGAGGATATGGTGTGGTTAGTTCCAATAGTCTATTAGAGCTTATATATACTAGTGACCCTCTAGGACCCCTCTCGTGTGAGATTTGAAGCCTATATCACAAGAACACATTAGCAAGCTAATAAGGTTACCCTCTTTGCCTTTGATATTGTCTTTTTTCTTTTCAATGTTTATGGGCTAAATTTGGTTATTAGTAAAGCAAAATATTGGGATAAAATTAAGCAATTGGTAAATTAGTTTCCTGGGAAATAATGTGTGTTAAGGGGGATTTTAACACCATCTTTTCTAGTGAAGAAAATAGAGGAGG
The DNA here is from genome assembly GCA_037957365.1 of Torreya grandis. Taxonomy (NCBI): domain Eukaryota; kingdom Viridiplantae; phylum Streptophyta; class Pinopsida; order Cupressales; family Taxaceae; genus Torreya; species Torreya grandis. Next base: position 3,437,335 of record JARHVA010000853.1, on the reverse strand, counting down.
GTATGTTAGAGAAACCTAATTTAAGAAAGATTTTCTTCAATTTGTGGAGAATGTCGGCTTAATTGATATTATCCCAAAGCATGGTATTTTCTCCCTAACAAAGAGACGTTAGGGATTTAGCAAAATTACAAAAATATTAGATCAATTTAAAGTCACCCCTAACTACTTTATCTTGGATTGGATCTTAGAAAGTTGCATCTTACCAATTTCAGGGTCAAATCATGCCCCTATTAAGTTTAAGATCAGTCAAGATGCCCCTCCCACATGCCCCTTTAAATTTAAAATCATGTGCCTTAGAGAACCCCCTATATTTAGCTTAGTTAAAACTTGATGGAATTATACCCTGGTTGGTACAAGCTCAAAGATGTTTTAGTTAGCAAGAAACTACATCATGTCAAATTCTACCTCAAATTATTTAAAAAAAAACTTATTTCAAAAACATTTTTTTATAAATTCCAATACTTGAAGCAAAAATACAAGTGTTACATTAGATTATTTTGGATGTGGCAATGGATAACACCATATACATCTATTAAATGGAGCTTTTGGTAGAATTACAAGAATTACTTCTTCAGGAAGAAGTATATTAGAAATAAAAATCTAGAGAATAGTGGATCAAGGATAAAGGAAGGTGATGAAAACACTAATTTTTTCCATCATTCTACTTGAGTTAGATGAAACACAAATCGTATCTCCTCAATTGGATCTAGGGATGGAATTAAACTTGAAACAACACCTCGGATCATGTTGGAAGCAATCTCATTTTTTCAAGAACTAATTGTAAACACTGATGCCTCAAATCTTGAAGCTCAAAATAAAAATCCTAGATTTTATTCCCATATTGGTCACTGATAGCCAAAACAACATGTTAATGGCTCCTTTTTCTTCTAATTAAATCTATAAGGTAGTCTTATACATGGGCAAAGACAACTCCCCTAGACCAAATTGTTTTCCAGCTGCTTTCTTTCAATTTTTTTGTGAGATAATGGGGATGGATATTGTGGAAATGGCAGAGGAATCCCAGAAGACCCAAAAGATTGGGGTGGACATAAATTTTACCTTTATTTTCTTGATTCCTAAAGGTATGACTCATAATTCCTTTATTAATTTTAGACCCATTTCTCTATGCATTATAATTTATAAGATTATTTTGAAGGCCATATCTTTTAGGTTGAAAGGCCTTCTTACGAAGCTTATCTCTTTTGAGCAAGGGGGTTTTATCTTAGGTCAAAATATACATGAATAGGTTGTGATTACTCATGAATCCATCCATTCCATTATTTTTGGTCATAAAAAAGTTATGATTATCAATCTAGACATCAGTAAGGCATACGATCAGTTAAATTGGAGGTTCCTTCTAAAAATGCTAGATAAATTTGGATTTTCCAAAGCTTGGTGCTCATGGATCTTTAGTTGTATTTCTAATCCAAGATTTTTAATCATCATCAATGGTGAACTTACTATTTTTTTTTAAATCTTCTCAAGGTTTACACTAGGGGGACCCTCTCTCTCCTTTTATTTTCATCCTTATGGTTGAATCATTAGGAAGGTCTATTACTAGAGCTCAGTTGGTAGGGACAATTCAAGGGCTAAAAGTGGTTGAAGGGATTAATAGACTCAATCACCAAAAAATTTTGATAATATGATTCTATTTGGTAGGCCATGAAAAGTGAAATCCATAGCTTACAAATCTATCTTGGTTGATTATGAGAAGGCATCAATCCAAATAATCAACTATGCCAAGTTTGAGATCTAATTCATTAACACCCCTAGGTCACTTCAAATTGGCACTTCCCTTATTTTGGAATTTAAAATTGGGAAGGCTACTACAAATACTTAGGCATCCCTCTACTTTTGGGTGTAAGTATAACCTCCCTTTGAGATGGGATAATCAAATATTTCAAATGATGTCTTCTGGACTGGAAAGGGAAGTGGTTTTCTATGGCTGGAAGAATCACTCTCATTAAATTTGTTCTTAGTGATATTCCCATTTACACTCTCTCGGTTCTCCATCTCCCCTCCAAGTTACTCAAGGAGATCAACTATATCATGAGGAAATTCATATTGTAGGGTAATCAAGATTCCAATAAAACTACCTTAAATAAGTGGGACAAGGTGTGTCTCCTCAAAGTGAGTGGCAGAGCTAGAATTAGGATGTTAGCATCATAAAATATTGTGCTAAGATCTAAAATTATATGAGGGATGGTTACACAATCCAAGGCCTTATGGAATAAAATTCTTTAGTTAAAATACTTCATATATTTCTTCTCCATGAACATTTTACAAGTTGTAAACCCATTTAAAGGTTCCCACCTATGGAATTTCATTTTAAAATGTAAGCCTATGATCAAGGATCATGTTTCTTGGGTAGTAAATGATGGACACTTGGTGGATTTATGGAGTGACTCATGGAATGGACACAAACCTATAATGGAGACTCATGTCTTGGATACTGCTAAAATTTTTCTTAAATATTTTTTGGGTGAAAAAGTCAAAAATTACTTATAACCAATGGTTACTACTCATCTGGAATAATAGAAATGGAAAAATCTAGATGGACTTCCCCTTTCAGATAACCAAAAATTAAAATTATCAAAAATCCTAGAAAAGTGGAATATCTTTATTAGTAATAGTAAGGAATATGTTCAATGGATGGGTGAAAATAATGGGTTGTGCTCATTTAGTTTAGGCTATAAAATGGTGGAACAATCAATACCATCTTGCACCTGTGTAAATCAGTTATTCTGGAACAATGATAATTTACAAAAGGCTAGAACCCTTTCTTGGCTAGCCATGCACAAAAATATTCTAACCTAGGACCATTTGCATAAAATTAGAGTGACAAGTCATTCAATATGTGTCATGTGTATAGCTAATAAAGAAGATATTGATCACTTGCTCTACACTTATTCCTTTATAGAAAAAGTTTGGAACTAGTTGTGTGGTAAATTGAGCTAAAATTGGGCCAAACTAGATTCTTTTCTATAGGCATTTATATTTTAGCCCTTAGGATCATCTACAGACACATTGTATTGCTTATGGAAAGCTATCCCAACCATTCTGATCTGGAACATCTAGAAGGAGTGAAACTATAGAATATTTAAATATAAAGGTATATCTTTTGAGATCATTTTGGATAGAATTAAAAGATCAATTTTAGAGGTTGGCTCTACCCATGCCAAGAGACATAATGGATTTCTCTCCAAATGGGATTCTTAAATGGTTGATACTTGGCGATACTTGAAGTTTCCCCTCATTAATAGGTCAATATTAATGTCAAAAGTTATGAGAAGGGAAGGCAAAATGGATTAGAGGACCCCCCTCCATAATTATTCAAAATGAATTTTGATGAAGTAACTAGGGGAGGTCTAAGGGAATTTAGTGTAATATGTCATTTGGGATTGTATGGGATCCCTCATTTAAACTACCTTAAAGAAGTTGGTTGATAGTACTAATAACAAGGTTAAGACATAAGAATTTATCTTGGGATTGGATTTAATTTCTATTTATGGGACTCAATGAGTTATCATTGAAGGTGACTCTAAAGTGATTATTCAAATAATTAGAAATCAAAAAGCAAGTTCCTAGAATATCAAAAAAAATCTAAATTGATGTTAGGGACTATTAGAAAATATAAATCTAAGTTATTGGGAAGTGTCACATTACTTTCATGAAGCTAACTCCATAGAAGATATGTTGGCTAATAGAGAATCGATCAACATGATGAGATAGTATTGGTTAATGAATTGGGATGCTAGGATATTCAAGAAGATGGATTTTGATTGGGAATGTGGGAGGTGTTATATGGCATGTCGTCCATCACTAGATCATACTCTTGATGTAAGCTTGTGCCATACATGTGGCAGACCCCTGTTGTCTTTTTATTAAATGCAAGTGGAGTGAAAAGTGATTTCACAATCTTTCTCCCCTTCTCATCTTGGTTATTTCTAACTCCTCTTGATCTATCTCACCTCACTCAAATTTTATGGATCCAATGCTAGAGATTTCACTTAGTGAACCCCTATTGTAAGTAGAAGTGACTAAGAGGGAAGTAACCTTTAAAGGACATGTATCTGACTCAAGAATTGAAAGTATCTTCATAATTTAGTCTGATAATGTCATGCAATCAATTAGGGAAGTTATCAGTCAGGTGGCACTAGACAATCTTTGCATGGTCAAGGTAAATTCTCTACTTTCATCGAACTTCATAGGAAACTTTTTAATTTTTTTAAAAAATACGCAAAAGACTTTGGCATTTTCAAGTTGAATTATACACCTAATGTTTAGGGTTGGGTTTGAGGATGCAATGGAATTTTGTGTTTGTAATGGCTAGTAATCACTCACCTTCTCAACTTATGAAGAGTTAGGGATGGTCCCTCTATGGACTTTATGAAAGCTATAAGATACATTTTTTATGGTGATTGAGCACTTAGAATTTGTGTAGTCTTTCCTAAAACACCAATCCCTAAGGGATGATTCATTCCTGAATTAGACTTAGTAGATCTATGGTCACCCATGGCCACAATGGAAGTAGTGCTTATTTGGAGATCATCTTCTAAGGTTTTGGTAGCTATCAAATGACTTTTCAAGTTTTTGAGGTCACCCCTTTAGTAGAGTGATCCCTTAGAGAAATAGTAGGGCACCAAGCTCCTTACAAGGTGGTCATGGTGTAAATGAGGCATCGATTAGATAATAAAAATGCTTTTTCATGCATGGGATGGATTCTCTTTAAATACAAATATAGCAAGTTAACACATAATCATTAGAAGATGACTCTCTTGAAGGTAGGTGGTACTGAATAGGTATTAGGTGAGATTGTAACTAAGGTGGATGTGAGTGGCAAAAGATGTGGTGAAAAGCTTTCCTCTTATATACTGATGGAAATTGGTGGATCCACCACTATTGGTGGTGGAGACACTATACAAGCTAAAATTTGACTATTGATGGGGTGTATCCCTTTGTTTTTTGGGATGTTCCTATTTTTTGTCTCCCCATAGGGGTTTTTTGTTTTTGTTGTTGTTTTGGCCCTTTATACATCATAGTGTTTTTCAGTTCCTTATTAGGTGGTTTATAATCGAGATTTTTATCCCTTCTTGTACAATTATTTTGTTTACATTTAATAAATGGGAGAGGAAACCCCCAACCCTCATCATCTATCGAAAAATACCACCATTTAATAGAATTATGAGTCTCAATAAAATGTTTGCATGATTGTAGGCATATGTAAAAATGATTTTTCCCAAGTGGATTGGTACTAGGGAGTAGATTTGGAGAAAAAAAAGTCCCTTTTAAGCTATACACTTAGATTGTGCCCAATGACTGATTTGTATAAGGGAGCGGATGTGGGAATAATATATCTTGTTGGTAAGTTGTGAGCTTGGATTAGGAGAAATAACATTTTCAAATATGAGTGATAAAATTTACTAGATTGATTTTCAAGCTAAAATAAATATGTTAAGTAATCCAATTATTTGGTTGTATGATGAGGGTATGGATGCTATGGTTGAATACGATGAATCCATAGATGGAATTAACCAACTTGAGATAGTGTTTACACATTTTGATTGGATTTAATGATGGATTAATTTTTCCTAAGCAGTGATATATGTAAGAAGTAGATTGAGAATGATATATCCCAAGATACATTGCATGCTTTGATGTGCCCCAAGTAATGATATATGCAACAGGACATATGTGGGAATGATAAGTCATGACATAAGTTGAACATTTTTATATGGCCCATGTAATGATATATGCAAGAGGAGGGATGTGGGAATGATATATACTGAGATAAGCTACACACTTTGATGTGCCCCAAGCAATGATATATGCTAGAGGATGGATGTGGGAAAGATATATCCCATTGAAAAATTATGAGCCTAGATTTTGTTTATTTACTAATGGGAGAAAGGGTGGATTTTGTGATTTTTTTAGTCTCAATCGATAGGTGCAAGAGATTGAATGGAAATATTAAGAAATGATTATGGATGATTGATTTAGTTGATTTATGTGCAAGCATAAACAAATAAAATAATTGACTGCATGGATTGATGACTATTGACTGAATGATTGGATAACATGGATTTGATTTATTGATGGTAGATAGAGTTGATTATGGGATGTAAGTCTAACGTTCATGTTAGAATATTGATGAATCACATTGAGTGGGTTAGTGAGTTGGCTATGGTTGATTGGAATGGAGAAACATTAGAAACTATAACAAGAAGTGTCATATGCTAATGATGTGAGGTTGAATAATGGATTGAATAAATGGATTTATTACAAAAAAATACTAACAATGTGTCATTTTGGTTTATGCAAGAGACAACATAGACTGCAACCTCTAAGTGCTCTAGGGATCAGTATTCTCAAAGTGTCATGGGTCCTCCATAAAGTAAACCACAATGTCCTCATCCAAGATGAACCATATATTCTTCATCCAAGTGCCAGAGCAAGATATAGTGTATAGATGATAGATACACATTTTTTAGATGCATACAAGATGTATTGATGTATTACAAACACTGGATATATATGTATAGACACACACATGATTCATTTAGCATTTAAATATGTTATGGAATTATTCATAGATGTTTTATGGTTAAAAAATGTATTATATGGATGTATGTGATTATCTATTTTGCAATTGATATGTTGATGCATTAATCATTTTAGCCTGATTATGGAATAGACAAAATGGATACAAAAATGTGTTTATTAAAATGAAATGGTTTGCATAGCTAATTTTTATAGGATTTGCTTGGAGTTACAAAAATATTTCAAACATTATGTTTTGACATGAATTAAGCAACCTTATTTTGATATTGCATAAAAAAATATGCACCAATGATATGGAATATCCATAATGTCAATTATGTTATACGCATAAGTAATGATAGATTCACAAGTGAAAGACATGGTACATCAGGATATAGAAGATCATAATAGCACCATTTGTAATGAGTGTAGTGATCTAGACTCGAAAAACAACAATGAAAAAAAGATTAAAAAATAAAGTGTTTGCAACTATAAACCCATGTAAGTAAAAAAAACAAGAAAGTAAGCAAATAACTTATCCAAGAAAGTAAGTAAATTAATAAAAGGTACAAACAAGAAAACAAGTAACTATACAAATAAGTAGATAAATGTATTTTTGGATGTCCTCAATTATAGTAAAACCCTTTGGCATATGAGATATTTAATAATAATAACCATATGATGTGTAATCTACATGAGGCATGAAAAGGGTGGGTAAGTAATGACAAGGGATTTTTTTGTGGTTATTTGTGATTTTTTTTTTTTTTTCTAAATAATGTTTTTGGAATTTTTTGTTAGATTTTATATACAAGGGCTACTATCAAAGGGAAAACTTGTTCTAGCAACAGGGAAGGTAGTGGTAGTGGATAGAAGGTGTGTGTGTGTGTGTGTGTGTGTGTGTGTGGGGGGGATGAAGTAGGGATGAATAATATTTAAGACAAGAACTCAAGGAAATAAGTTACATAAGAACCAAGTTTATAGTCATCAAAATAACATTGCAAGGATACAACAAGATGTTTCCAAGAACATGTCTCAAGATGTTTCCACTTCCTTATCAAGTTCAAAATTAGGAAGAAGGATGGTGCTATGATGGAAAATATTGGATTCATAAGGATGGATTTCAATGGGTTTGGGATTAATTTTATAAGCATGGGTTTGGATAGGTAAGGATATTTTAGGATAGTTTAGCATGGTTTAGAATGGGGTAGGTATGGTAAGTATGATTTAGGATGGGTAAGTATGGGAAGTGTGGTTTAGGATGGGTAAGTATGGATGGATTATTTAGAATTCATAGGATTGAAATGGAATGGGTTTTCTTAAAAAATTTAAGTACCTATATACAATGGATTATTTTATGCATGACATAAAAAATTGGTATTCATCATGGTACTCGCCCAAATCACCATAAGAATAGTTTTCACTTTTGAACGAATTATTTTTCTTTCTCTTTTTATGTTTTTTTTTTTTTTTCTTGGTTTTTTGTTTGTGGGGGGGAGGGAATCTCAATTATGTAAGTGTTTTATATGAATGATATTTAACGTTATTAATCTTCCAAGTATGAACTCTAGATATGTCTTCAGTAACTTCATTGATTTATATGTTGGCTTCTTCCAAATTTACTCAGATCCCATCATAGCACCTACAATAGAGGGTGATGCCAAAGAGAGTAAATAAAAAGGTGTGTTAGATGAAGTATGTGTTTTGAGTGTGTGAAGGATTTGGAGAGATGGAATTATAGTGGGGATAAGTATAGGAACCATGATGTGAAGGGTTATAGGGACCAACAATCTCACATTATGTGAGACTAAGAGTAGTTGCAAGTCTGATGATTTATGGATTCAATTATGCTTCGATGGTGTCTTCAATATGTGATGGGGATCCATTCTAAAACTATGTTGATGAAGGGGTATACTAGTTTTCTCATCCATTGGTGTTTTATAAATGTTTTCACCAAGGGATTCTTCTTGATTTTTTATTTTGATTTAGGTTTAGATTTAGATTGTCCAATATCACCTCTAAGAGGTTTTCACTAAGGAAATTATATTTTTGATTATTTTGATTTTGTTTTGGATTTGGATTATAATTTTGATTTTGATTAACGATAGTGATTCAAAGATATTTTGACAATATGACAATGATTTCAGATTTGGTTTGTAGGATTCATATTTTTAGGAACACTTGTTGTTCCTGAGAATATGTTGATGTTTTTTTATGCTCTTCTAGTTGGATATCAATCAAGAATTTTGTGATTATTTCATTGTCATGGAAGGAAGATAATAGTAGGTAGGATTTTTAGTCCCAATCAATGGGTATAGGATATTGACTTGAAATATAGGAGGAAGGATTGATGGTGTTGATGAAAGGAATGGTGGAATCATGGTCCTCGTATGGACTATGAATGGATCATTGTTTAATTATGGATGAAGTTTCCTTATTAATGGAAAATGTACCACTAACATATTTACATTGATTTACAAATGGTTTTTAATCAATGTCATGGGGTCTATTGTTTACTCTAAAACATATGGGTTATATAATTCTTTTCTCATGTATTATGTTGTCTACAAGTATCTCTATCACTTAGGGTGTATGTTGTGGGGTGATGGGGGGATTTGGTGTGTGATAATAGGCTGGGTGATTGGATAATGGGTGATAGGTTGTGTTGGTTGGTGGATGATTATTCAAAGATGTGATTTTGGTCAAAAATGGGATCTTGGTTGAATATGGCACTTGGTCAAATATAGGTTCTTGGTCAAAGATGAGATCTTGGGTGAAGATAGGCTCTAGGTCAAAGATGGGTCTTGGTCAAAAATGGGCTCTTAGTTGAAGATATGATCTTAAATTAAAATTGAAGGTAGGCTATGCTGGTCAAAGATGGGTTAGCCGAAAATGGGTACATTAAAGAGAGGCTCATCTAAGATTTGTGGAAGGCTACAACCTTGGTTTGGAACTTGAGAAATTTGATTATGTTTATAAAATACATTTTAGCATACCCCCAGGCTATGATTTTCAGACATAAATAAACTTGGCTCTACTTCAATGTCCCCTTTATCAATTAAATCTTGGATTTTATCTTTGAATCTCATGCATCTATGAATATAGTGGCACTCAATCTTATCATACATGAAGTATTCATTTTCTTTATACCATTTGAGCTTTGGAACATTCTCATCAAAGGGTTTGGTATGTTAAAACTTGATCATGTTTGCGATGACCAAATTTCAAAATACTACATCATATGGTTCTCCCAAAGGAGTTTAAGTTCATTTTTTATTTTCTTTTCTAATTGTACCACTAGGAATGATAATGTTATTGATAGGTTGAATGTTTTATATTTCTTGTGGCTTTGGAACCAAATTGGTAGGATATTTAAGATTTTTGGATTATGGATTGGATAGACTAAGATGGATTTTTTGATCTTCCAAATCTTGGGATAATTGTTGGATTTTTTCAAATATGGTTTTATTTTAGGATTGGGATGTTAGAGTTGTGTTCCCTTTACTAGTATGATGAAGAATGTCATAATCAAGCTTATATCTAGTGAATGGGAGACTTGGTGGATTTTGGGTGATAAGGCTACTAGTGGTAGTTGGATGTTGATGTGAAATGGTTTAGGGTTCCCTAATAATGAGGTGACCTTAATATATGGTACCAATTTTGGTTAGAAGATGAGCACCTAATATTTAAATGTGGGCTCTATCAAGATTGATTTTTTTTGCCATAACTCATGTTGGTTTTGGATTCAAGATTGGTTTTGACTCAAGAGGACTTTTGGATTTAGGATGGTTTTAGGTTTGGGATGATTTTAGACTTAGATGGTATTGGATTTAAACTAGATTGTTGGATTGTGACCCAAGACAGGCTATGATTCCAAAAAGGGGTATTACCCAAAATTGAAAATACAAATGCTTGCCAAAAGTTTTGAGTTACTTAGCTTTTGGAATTTATTGATTAAGGATTTATTGATTTTAGACTTTGTGTGAAGGATTAAAATTTTGATTTTTAAACACAAAATATTTCAATTAAGTGTATTTCACAAGGACATAAAATAAAATATATATACATAAGCATTTTCTACTTTAACCAAAAAGAAACATGCAAAGTCACACAAAAGGATAAAATATAGTCAAAGGCACTTGAATGAATTATAGACTCTCATATATAAGGGTTCATCTATTGTAAAGTGTCGACCCAATGTTTTAGATTACTAACAATGGAGGTAAAACCATACCCATAGCCCACTTAACCTGGTTTTGAGGTATATTAAGGATAAATTCACAAAGCTAATCGCTTATCAATGCACTAAAATTTAAATGAATGAAATGGATATCCTTGGATTTAGGTTTATAAAATATTATCTAAATGAAAATTATTATATAACTTTCATTATGTTAGAGCCCAAGATTTTAGAAGAAATCCATTAAACAAACACACACAAATGGGTCTAGTCTTAATGTGCCCAGCCCAACCGTAAGATTTTAAAGCTTTGAGTTGATTGTTTAAAATATAAGTATTGGAGCATGGAATCCTCTCACATCATAGTGTGCTTAAAACACATCACCACATATGCATTGAAAATAGTTGATACTCGATATATATACCTTACCAATACATGGGGTTTGGCCTATTATATGGTAGTAAAATCCACTGTTGCTAGAGCCCCTAGAAAGTAAAAAAGATGTCAACACTTGTCTTTGATTTCTAAGTCTCATAACCAATTTGATGCCACTAAAATAGCATATATACAAGCGTAACCTAGGTAACACAAAGTCACAAGAGTTATTTTTTATTTTTAGTATCATCACCAATGTGCGTCAAAGGAAAGAACATATACAACCCTTTATGATACAAATAAGCAAAATTTACAATAAAAAGAAATTTAATTTAATTATAATTTACAAAATAAAAAATTGAAATGATAAAATGTTATCAATAAACAAGTAAAATAAAGAAATATTTTTTGGTTTCACTTCTTAATTATTTGGCAAGTGATCTTGTATAAAAATTGTTATTAGTTTATTTGCAAGGCATTAAGCAACCCAAGAAACCTGTAAATTGGCCAAAATGACAACAAAAAATAAAGATAGAGAAAAAAAACCAACTCTCTAAAACAAAATTGATGTTAGACAGAAATAGAAAATGATGGAAACTTTAAATAACACAAAAAATAGTGAAACGCACAAAAAAAGTTTAGAGAATAAAACTATCAAAATGTTTGAATAAAACCACTGATATGTGCAACAAAATTGTTGTTATGTTCTAAGAATTGATTTTTTTATGCTACAAGTTTGTTTTTATACAAAAACACAAAAATAAAAAAGGAAATAAAATAAAAAAGATAGAATTCAAAAAATTAAATATCCAACCTATATGTGAGAAATCAAGGATTAGAAATGAAAAAAATTAAAATATGTGATTTTTTAGATAAAAAAGTCAAACCCAAAGTGGAATATTTTTCCATTGTTTCATGCTCATTTCCAATATCTTCATTTTGGCATGAATAGGAGGTCGAATGGACACTCGAGTCAAAAGTTATGACCTCCTGAAGATAGCATTCTAGGTGGAAGTATGAATTTAATGTTTTATGCTATGAATTTGTTGCTATGTGATATGAATTTACCATTCACAAAATGGTAAATTTGTTCAACATAAAAACAAATTCATTCAAAAAAATGGTGAATTCATTAAAATCGTAGAAAATACATATAGAAAGGACAAAATAGTAACAAAAAATTGTTGCCTTACAACATAGGTAAAATGGTGAATGAATCTGCTGAAATGTTTTTCAAAACCATTGTTCCACATGATGAAATCACCATTATGTAAAACTCATAAAATAGACAATAGAGTAGCACAAATATAAAAAAGTGTTGAATAAAAGACATCAGTAGGCCAATAAATCCATAAAAAATCAAACAAAGAGTTGTAAATAGTCAAACAAAACCCAAAAAATTAGTGAGATCCAAACCATTGAAATGTTCTTTAACCCCACTAAAATGTTTTGAAAACATACCATTCTACATGATGAAACTACCATTATGTAAGAACACGTACATCCACGCAAGAAACTTAAAAAATGCACTTGAAAAACTATAAAACAAATTTTCAAACCATGATTAAATAATAATGCACCATGGAAGAAACTAGAAACAACTAAAAAATCCTAAAGAAGGAAATTATGATGATCAATATGTAGGAAAGGTCACACTGGATGTGCCATAATGTAATAGCTAAAAATTTAGAATCTAATTGAACTAAGCAATCAAACTAATGTAACTTACTATTCTAAATCTAAACTAAACCTCTGATAGAGAAACAAAAATGAAATAAAGGTAGAAAATAAGACACTGACAAATCATATAAAATACACTCACTACCTTCTCCATTATGAACTTATGATTTGATCTTGCTTCTTAAAATGTGGGCTCTCAATTCATTCTCCAAACAAAGGTAGATTGGGTAGCATATGGATGTATGAGTTTGATTTCCCTATATATAAATAGGATAAATTTGATAGCAATTTGATAGCTTGAAGGTGGATTATAAAATGAAAGATGACACTTCTATTTATAGGCTTGAGGGTGATGATATGAATGGTTGACAATAATCTAGATTTGTTTAATTATGATAATAAATAATGACTAAATTTCAGTCCTCATCTCAATAGATGATGACTAATTCCCATGTGTGTGAGAGGAAGATGGAGAGTTATTTGGTAGTTGAAAATATTTTAGGAATGAGTCAAAGTAGTTGAAATGTTCAAAGGTGACTCAAAACTTAGTTAAGTTAAGTAGTTGGTTGGATGACTCAACATTTGGTTAATAAAATTGTGGAAGATGTTTAGATGAGGTAAAAATTCCATATTTTAATTAGTTTTAAATAATTATGTGTGCATGATTAAATAATTAATATGGAATAATTAATTATTTAAATAATGAAGGGAAATGATATTAGTGGGAATTCGAAGTTGGGATGGTGATTGAGTTAGTGTGTCGATTTTAAACAAATTTAATTACAACACTAAATTGGTGAAATATAGGTGTCTACAGTGTGTTTATGTGCATGAAAAAATATTATGCCCACCTAAGTCTATACCAACTAATATACAATGTTGTACATCTATATGTTGAGTTTGAGAATTTATATCTCAAATATATGTGTATGTGGAAACCTATAATTCATGTTCCTTTAAATTATGTGCATATGCCCATGTGTATGCACCCAAATATGTATGAATTTGGCTCAAATATCTATAAAGTGAGCATATATGCATGGCACATGCCCTCATAATTTATGTTGATGTGTTAATATTTGTCATCTAATTGAACACATCTGATATCTAAAGCATTATGAACCATGTGTAATGTACTAACTTTGAATAATGTATCAGGTGTTAAATTTTGATAATCTAAATAATGTATAAAGTGTAGAATTATAATAATCTAAATGCTTGAAGCCACTATGCCACTTTAGTGGATCAAAATATGACAAATATAATTCATGTGTAGGCTCAATTTATATAATAGGCTTGATGTATGCCTCTTTTTTGATATAAGGGATTCAATTGTTTAATCGATCATATTTAAAGATACATATAATTAGATAAGTTGGATCATTTGTAAAAAAAATTGAAATTGACTAGCTCTTGAATTGGTCATTTAAAATATATAATTTTTATTTTCATCATTGTAATTAAAAAATTTCATGATTTGACCTAAAGAAGAGATAGAAAGTGTAGACACCCAAATTTGGTACAAGCATTTCTTTTATGTTGTTTATTGTAACTTTATATGCATAAACTGTTAATAATGAATAAGGTATTTATTGATGCATTTTTCTTGGAATTTTTATTTGTTTTAGTCTATGGGTTTGTTTATTGGTTATTCATATCACCATTTTTTGATAGGGATCCCCAATCTTGGTCCTTTATTCTTTTGTACAAGTCTATAATAGCTAGACAAGACCACCTTATGGCCTTGTTTATTTGTGTGGACTTGTCCAAGTATAGATTTCAATTTTTTTTGAGTCACATTTCATTTAATTCTTATTTTTTACAATTGGGTCTTATCTTGGGTCAACTTTTGTGCACTAATAGGTCCCAAATTCAAACTTAAAATATTTATAAATACAAGGATACTTTAAGGCATTAAGCATAGTTATCCTCACTCTCAAAAGCTATCAAAATATTTTTAAGGTTTATGTATATGTCTATTGAAGCTATACTCAAGTTTGAATTATCAGTTGCATACTTATGCCAAGGGTAAAATAGGAGAAAGAGCATCTAGACTTACATTTTCCATTCCACACACACACATAATTGGGATAACTACATTTGAGTTTGATCCCTCTTTAGATTATTGACAATGTAGTACAATATTTGTTAATTCAATGGGAACTAACCAAGTTTGTCTAGCTCAATCTCTTGAACTGATTCCCCCTATTTGATTTCAATTTAGTTTGTGTAAGAAACTAGGGTTTTATCATTACAAGTACTTGGTACAGTTTTTAATGTCTAAAAGCATGTCCATGATGCTAATTAATGAATTTATAGATGGGGAAATAATTAGCTCAACATTGTAGTTAATGGGGACATATCTATATTAAAAAAACTTGAGTGCACTATGTTGTTGTCCATTTATAGTGATCGTGTCTAGGAGTGTATTTTGCCTCTATCTTTGATCTATTATCAATCATCAATTATAGTCAACTAGGACAAGTCCATATTCAATGGATTCAAGTGCACTATGTTATCATCCACCTATAGTAAACCTATCCATAAGTATTTTTTTTTCTCATGTCCATGTTTCTAGACTTGCGCATTCATCTCTTCTACTAATTTTCACTATTAGACAATCAGATTACTTAAGATAAATTTATGTGTAAGCTAAGTATATCCATTCCTAGTATTTTTAGTACTTTTCAACAATAATAGTTTTCATATTTAACATGTTTTAAAATCACAATATTTGAGTATTATATATCTTTAACATTGTAATATTATCTAATTGTTCACCTATAATCAAATACAATTTATTGTGATTGATATAAAATAGGGTAAAACATATAGGTGAACCTGTATATTTCTCTTTCAAACATTGTTTTTTATCAATTTTTGTTCTAGGGTTTAAACTTAATTTTTAATTTCCAAACACTAAAGAGAAATATGATTGTCCTTTATTGGATTTGATTGAGCACTACTCTAGGTTTCTATTTGACCCTAGGATTTAGAATTCTTAATTTATCTGCAAAAAACTTTGCTTGTCATTATTTTTCAATTATTTGTTTCACTTTATTTTCTTATAAATTATGTTTTGACAAGTTTAAAACTCATAGGAGCTATCATTCTAGACAAAGTGTTATATACTTTTACCTAAGTCATGGTGTGAGGGGTATCATCCCAATACTTAAGCCATTAGACAAAACTATATACAAATGTTATTTTCCATGTACCTCATGATATATCATAAATGCCTAAGGCTTTGTTTTCATCCATAATAAGTCTTCATAAGTTTTTTTATTGTAATTAACCGATAAACGGTTAGCCCCAAGAAGTTACTCTCAATATATACTAGAGACGGGATAGTGCAACTACAAAAATGGTGAAATCCTTCATAGTTGGTGTATTCATGATCATGTTCACTATTTATGACTAAGATTAATATAATTGAGAGCCTAAAAATCAAACACACCTTGTCTAGTTTCACCCATTAATATCCTCTCTTTTGTATGATCTGTTAGCATTTGAGCTTGATATTTGACATATTTACTATACTATGGGTTGGAAAATATAAAATGGCTTCTAAATATGAAATTCCCAATGGTGTTCATCTTTTGTATTTGATCTTCTCTATCAATGCTACACCTTATTCTTATGATAATGAATGGAATAATGATCATACTTGCACAATTTATAATGATTCTCACATTAATGAAGAAAATGATTGTAATAGATATGACTATGATTATGAAAATCAAGATGAATGGTATAATAGTGAATGTACACTAGAGACAGGATAGTTCAACTACATGAATGGTATAATCCTTCATAGTCTGTGAATTCATGATCATGTTCACTATTTATGATTGAGATTAATATACTTGAGAGCCTATAAAGCAAACACACCTTGCCTAGTTTCACCCATTAATATTCTCTTTGTTGTATGATCTGTTAGCATTTGAGTTTGATCTTTGTCATATTTGCTATATTGTGGGTTAAAAAATATAAAATGGCTTCTAAATATGTAATTCCCAATGGTGTTCATCTTTTAGATTTAATCTTCTCTAGCAATGCTACACCTTGTGCTTATGATAATTAATGGAATAATGATCATACTTGCACAATTTATGATGATTCTCACATTAATGAAGAAAATGATTGTAATAGATATGACTATGATTATGCAAATCAAGATGAATGGTATAATAGTGAATAATATAGTGAAGAGGAAGATCATCTAGCTAATCTATAAATTACAAAACCAATTCCTCCCTTGTATTCTTCTTTTCATAAAGCAAGATAAAAAGAGCATACTAATAATATGTTCTCTCTCTTAATCTCTCACAAGGATCAAATTTTGAAAAAATAATAGTTAGTGCATCTTTTTGACCTTTCAAACATGCTTTTGCATTACATCACATTAATCAATACAAGTTACAAAATAATAACCCTTGCATAGAAATAGAAAATGATAAAAGTGAATTCACTCTCTAGAAAAGATAGATGATATACATACACAAGATATTCCCTACTCTCCTCTGGACATGGATAAACATATAAAATATTATGATAATCTCTCTTCTCCCTTGGAAGCAATGAATAGTGGTTTAACTCTATATCCCTCTCTTCAAATAGTATAAGATTCAAATGAAGTTAAATCATAAACACAAAGTGACATTATTGCTTTAGATTTAAAAGGTGGTGAAAATATAATATTATGAAATGATTTTCAAGATAGTCATCTTCTACCCATTGAATGTAAATCTCATGATAATACTCATTATTATGACTCTTTTCATTCTCCTAAGTCAAACAAATCCAATAAAAATAAATATAATGTTTCTACTTTTATACAAAGTCAAAATAATAAGATAGGAATCTATCCAAAAGTTTGTATTGATTTCATTTACCATGATTCATGTTATTTTTGACCTCCAAAATCAAGTTCTTGATCTCACTGTACAAACTAGATCATGTTATGTGAATATTAAAGATAATGTTATCATAAGACACCCCCTTTCTCCAGTTGTATATGAGCACCCTTATCCAAAATATTTTTTATACCTACACTACCCTTGTTTGATGGTTGTGGGGATCATTATATTCATTTAATTAAATATACCCTCTTTCATAAAATAGGGCAATGATGGATGAGTTCTATTAAAATCTTTCCATAGAGGTCTCATGAGAGATGCTATAAATTGGTTTTATAGTTTTCCTTATGGCTCCTTACCTAAGTTCAAGAAGTTAGAAGATGAATTATTATCAAATTACCACAAATATAGTGTACCTAAGTTATAAATGGAACATCTACAAGGTTTTCAACAAGCTCATGGAAGATTACATATTACGGTTCAAGGATTCTTTGCATTCATTAACTTATCAACCCTGATATTTTTAAAATAAATTTATCCTTAGTAAAGGTTTTTAATCTCCATCAAAATAAATATCCATGCATAAGCTCTAAATCTATTTTTATAAATTATACATGGATGTATTCAAATATGCATGTGATCTAAATTCCATAACATAATATACTAATGAGTCAAAATCATCTCCACACAAGCAAAAAGTTATCAATAAAATGCCAAAGTTAGATTCTAAATTTACAAGAAATAATAAAGTTATAATTATTCATAAGATGTATGAGTCATAAAATTTAATTTCAATCTATGAAAAATAAGTTAAGGTGCTCAACAAAGGAAAATAATCAATCTACAAAGAATCACCTCAATTAAATCAATATACTTTTAACAAAAGGCCATCACTTATGTTTTACAGATTTAGCGATTGACCATATGATATTTTACATGCATTATTAGACAAAAATTTAATCAATATTCCTCTAAATTATTATCATCCTTCTTGTCATCGGGAGTATATCAAAGGTTAACCATTTTTCACCTATCATGGCATAAACATGCATAAGGATAATGATTGTTATACATTACATGAAAATATATCTTAAATAGTAGATAAAGGGATTATCACATTTTAAAAAAGGACAATAAGGTATTGCAATTAACTCTTTCATTTTATATTTAAAAATTAACTATATCTAAGAAATAACCTTTGATCATTCAAACACTTGTCAATAAAACACATAAAGTAGATATGGTTGTTGATAACACGTAACAATATAATATGTGTACAATAGAATTTATCCATAATTTTAGATAAAATGAGCAAGATTTGTAGTGTACACATGGATCTAATGTAAGACATTATTTTACCAATTAATTTGTGATCAAAAATAATTATCACACTATTGCTTATTCAGCATACTATTCCATAGGAAATATAGTTTTGGGATAGCTTTGGTTACAAAAAATGAACACATCAGTAAAAAAGGATAATACTAGATTATAATTTACTTTCGAAGATGATTTGTTAACATTAAAAATAAATAAATTAAATAGGAATTTTATACCATTATGATAATCATATATTTAAAATTACATAAACATGGATACCAAAGCAAAATCATTACAATGAAGATCATAGATATGAACAAGTAATATCAAATCAAGTGCCACAAGTAACTAATATAGGTGTGAATATATTTACATATACAAAGTCATAAATTTATCATAATATGACAACTATACATCATGTTTAGCATGGTACATAATTCTTACTCCCATCATTCAATAGTTTGTAATTATAATTGCATATACACGTGTCACAAATATAAAAATATAAAAATATTAATAATATTATAATAAAATATATCAACATTTTCAACTCTAATATCATCACATAAACTAATATATCAAAGTACATTACAAATCTCAATAATATGTACAATACAAACTTTCACATAAGTCCAATACAACAACACATATATCAAAGACAATACACGCACATACACACACACATGTGCATCAAATGCTTTACAAGTGCATTTTAATACAATGTCACTCTATAATGGGCTCATAACCATGTATATCTTCACCACCCTCTACTAACAACCAACTATGAGAAGAATAATTTCCATTATTAGTTGGTCATGATCTCGAATGAGACTGACTCCTCTACTTAAAGTCCTCGTATGCAACCACTCATACCTATATTGTAGTGTGCTCAAGCTACAATTATATATACTCTTGAAACAAATTTTGGTTGATATCTATCAATGGATCAGGAGGGTGATTTGATGTCTATTGATTTCCATTCTTGGTTGGTCATGCTCAACAATAACTGCATATCTATTGGCTATTGCATCATCATGATATTCCATTGCTACAACATAACTTGTAGTAACTATTATTCCATAGAAAAAAAGAGGGACTTAAGCACTCGTAATATTAGAAGCACACTCTAATAATCTACCAAGCACCACCTCACCACATGTCATGTGACAACCTAGAGGGATGTCTCTATGATGACATGCCAAAACTCATCATCCCCTGAAAACTTAATAAATACATGAAATCAATACTAATGTTATCTAGAATCAATAAAACTACATATGAAATATAAATACAAATATACATGATTACATGAGAATCCTAAGGGCCATTTATTATCACACCACCTGCATATTCACTTTCCTTTATCATAGGAACATCATTTACTATAACTAGTAACAAAATAGGCCACCTATGGGTTGAGCACTAATGTGTATAGGTTGGTGTGTAGCCAACATCATTTATATCTGGTGTCTGAATCACTAGATCCACATCTGCTAATGGGATGGGATCCAAATCTACAACACTTATTCAACCCATATCCCTCTCTCACAATAGATCCCTCACAAATTATCTCCACGTATATGGTGTTGGGGGCACATCTTATGTGATACCAAACTATCTAGTAACTTGTTCAAACTAGAATTGATCGTATACATAAAGACATTCATGTAACCACAACTCACCTGAATACATTTCAGCTCCAATTTATCCTTTGAACATCCTCCATAACCCCTATAGGGCCACCACATAATATCCTAAACAAATAATTAATCATCTTTGCAATGAAACTCCATTGTCCAATCTCTCATAACTCTGGATGTATGTACCCATCTCTTTGCATATATCTGTGGATGAGCCCATCTACTACGAGGCATACCCAAATTTCAAATCACTATGATGTGCTCATAGGATCAATAATGCAAAAGTTTGGTTGAGCCCAACCCTCCTAGAAAATGCTCCTAGGTGAACCTGTCTAAGTCCTTGTACACATGGGCCAATTTATTGTGGCCCTAATAATATCTCATGTTGTGATCCTCAATATCACAGGGAAATCTTTGCATCCAATAAGAAATAGAAACCCCACCATGTCATTTCCCTTTTTTCAAATAAAGTAAAAAATAATAAATTTAATATATTAAGTTATCTAAGTGACTTCATCTTTATTTTACTAAAAAAAAGAAAACTTAATATTACTTTATTATTATTATTAGAAATAAAAGAAAAGGGTGAGAAAATGGAAAAGTAAAAATAAAATAAAAGGGTAAAAGTGAAAATTAAAACCCTAAACCGAAAAGTATAACCCTAACCCTAAATGTGACAATTGAGTCTATATATTGAGAATCCTCATTGTAAATCATTCAATTTTGATTATAAATATTTCTCAATTGATTGAGCCTTCTAATTCTTCCATTTTTAGCATAAGGATGAAAACCCTTATAGTTTGATCGACTTGTGAGGATGAAAACCCTCACCATTAAGATTTAGGTTTGAAGACACAATCCCCCTAAACCTTTGAATTAATTTCATCTATAAATTTTAAGTGTGCTACATCAAAATGTTCAAATATCAATTTAGCAGAACACCAAGGTTTCAAATTTAGTATCCACTAGGTGCATAAATAAGATCACAACTTACAGTAAGGTTTTAGCCACCCAGTATAGAAAATGCAACTGATAGTAGGATTTAAAAAATTAACCATGAGATCACAATAGTTTCATAAAATATTATGTTACCCTTTTAAAGATCATATTTTCAAGAATAAGAACAACGAATATATTCTAACATTTTAGTAGTAGCACACTGCCCTACTAGTAGCAGGTATAAGGTTAGAATTTCATAAATATTATTAACATTCTTTTGTACCCTGATATTGGAAATAAACCTATTTTTTAAAAGGATTAAAGAATTGAAATAAATATGATACTTAATTGTGAAATTACAATAACTATATATCTTTGAAAGCAATTGTAGAATCATTTATTTAATTGCCAATTTAGAAAATAAGGGTTTACGTAAAATCTAAAATTATTTAAATTTGTCTAGAAAGGGAAATTATAGTGGTATCAAAGTTGGTAATCTTGACATCTTATTGGGAAGGATTAATATATTTTATATATTATCTGATGCATAGCATGTGAATCATGGATATAATGAGTAAAGATGAGTTGAGAATAAAGCTTTATAGAGCAAGCAAGAAACTTGAACAACCACCTCATTAAAAAAATGTTTTATTTAGTATTTTGGAGGAAGTGGAAAACTATCTCTTCATGATAAGATAGTCAAATTTTGAGTCTATGTTATGGGTAGTGAATCCATCAATGACTCATTTAGCTAAGCCCAAGATTTTGATACACCCAAGTTTAAATGTGAGACTTGTAGTTATCATTTGTACTAGTGAAATTACAAGAATAACAGTGCCTAAAAATCCATACAACAATAACACCTTCAGGTAAATATTCTAGTTGATCATGGAAAGATTTTTAGGTATGGATAAAATCAAAAGTCCTTATTTTGATAAGAGGGTTATAATTTTAGAAATTGTTGTAAAAGTTAGATCTTGTGTCCTGATGTTATATTTTGAATGTGATGATCTAATTCTCTAAATGTTTGACCATTTATTTACTACTATTCATAAGAATCATGCAAAAAATATTATTTCCCCAATGTAAATAATTATGGCATTGATTTTGAATGAGAGTGATGATATCTACCAATGACTTCTATTAGTCTTATTGACTAATGTGAGGAAGGATGTGTGGGAAGTTTCACCAATAATGCATGCACTAGATAAAATTTTGGTTGATCAATATTAAGAAATTTTGAAGCCATACTTAAAAATATAAAGGATGGTTGTATTGATTGAACAACCTAATAGACTTGTTTCAAGCTCTATTCATCATGCCAAAATACCCCAATTGAATATTTCTTGCAGGGATTTGACAATGTGAGGTTAAATGGGTTTGGAAAGTGTTTAAATTTATTTTAAATAGACCAAAATAACATTTTTACCAAAAAAAGGAAGTTCCATGGGAATATTTGAGGTGAAAATGATTGTATATTTATTATATCATCCAATGGGGGTGGTTCTATAGATGGTATTACAAAAACTATGAGAATTACATTGTAAGAAGCCAATGAAATAGCAAAAGTTGTAGAATAATGTTGGAAGAAATAAATTGATAAATTAGGTCAAGTATAAGCCAAAATATAGGAATATGCTAGTAATATGGTTTGAAATGCTGAGTTAGCAGTAGATGAACTTAAAGTTGTAGGGTTGATTTTCACCAATAGCTTCATAAGTTAATTGATGAGAAATTGGCTATTGACTCTAAGATTATACTTTCAAATTAGGATGCCATTTATTTGGTCATAAAATTTGAGATATTTGTAAATATTACTATTCATGAAGACACTACCCATATTTTAAAGGAATCAAAGTTAAGTGTGTCTACTATAGAAACTTCTATTGCAGAAGTAATTCAGTCACTGGAAGAAAAACTATGAAATGATGTTGATGGAATTGTTTTAAATATGGTCATAGAATCAAAGGGTGAAATTAAAAAGTCTTTATCCATTTCTAATATTATAATAGAGAATGAAAATAAAGCTCAGGTATCACTTTTTGAGTGATCGAATGTGCTAAATGGAGGGAGAATGGATTTATTGATTAGAGATGATAAAAAAAGGTGGAACCTTTTGGCACATAGTCTAAGAAGAGAAGAACTAGAATCGATGGCTTGAAGGATGGATGATGTTTATCCAAACATTCCACCCATTAAGCTTAATACTAAAAAGAATGGTATTGAGGCTACTATACCATTGGATCTACCTAAAGTATAATAAGTATGGTCAATTGCTAAAGAAAGTCCAAAATAAGATGACATATGTAAAAACCAAATTGTTGAAGAAGAGATGACTAAAGATAGGGATATGGTCATTGGAATTAAATAAGAGGCCTTAATTACATATGAGGAAATGTAGGAAATGGTTGATACCCTCACTATGAAGTTTAGCTCAATCTCTTCTTCACTTCATAAGACAAAACAACCACAAATTATTATAGTAGTTTTCAGTGAGATGAATGGAGAGAACATTTTCCATGAAGAACAGTTTCTATGGAATCCATAAGATGCAAATTCAGATTTGAGCATAACTAATACAATTGGAGAAGCATCACAAGGAGAAATTAAATAAATAGAAAGATTAGTTTGGGATTCTAGTATTTTCAGGATGGTTCAGATATTACTTGAGGACAAGCAATCTTTGGGAAGGGTGGACTGTCATATCCATTTTCTCAAGTAAAAATTAATAAATTTAATATTTTAAGTTGTCCAAGTGACTTACTTTTTATTTTATTAAAAAAAGTGACAACTTAATATTGCATTATTATTAGAAATAAAATAAAAGAGTGAGAAAAGGGAAAAGTAAAAATGAAATAAAAAGGGTAAAAGTGAAAAGTGAAACCCTTAACCCAAAAGTATAACCCTAACCCTAAAATTGACACTTGAATCTATATATTGAGATTCCTCCTAATTATAAATAATTTAATTTTTATTATCAATAATTATCAATTGATTGAGCCTTTCAGATCATCAATTTTTAACATAAGGATGAAAATCCTTATAATTAGAATGAATTATTAGGATGAAAACCCTCTAAACCTTTGAGGTAATTTCATCTAAAAATTACAAGTTTGCTACATAGAAATATTTAAATATTAATTCAGTAGAGCACTAGGGTTTTAGATTTAATTTCCACCAAGGGGTGTATGCATGAATTTGGGGTGCCAAAAAGTGGACATAATTCCACTTTCCCCTGAATAAATGTTTCATGTATGCGGTTATTAGAACTGCATACATAGTTCTTAAAGTTAGCCTCATTTATTATTGGGGATAAACCATGTGCATAGAATAATCATGTATGTGTAATTATCACCTGTGTGGTATTTAAACAATAAAACAAAAAAAAATGAAAGCCAAATCAATTGGCATTTCACATAGAAAAAATTATGAGTAAGATAAAGAAGAGAAAACATGTGCTTTAGAGAAAGAAGATTGAGAAAGCAAGAATCTACATTTTAGAGCTAGGTACCCTTCGATTCAAGAATTCCACACTAAAGGAGAGTGAAGATAACATGTTTTTATGCAATTAAAACCTATTTTTTTCAATTTTGTTGTATTTTTATTGAAATTATTTATATTTTTGTGTTTTTATACATCTTCATGTATAGTGGATAATGTGCCAACACCTAACCCCTAAAACCCTCCTATCCCTCCTAACCCTCCAATCCATTTTATCCCTCCTAACCCTCTAATCCCTCCTCACTTGAAAAACCCTCCTATCCCTCTTGTAGTTCCTCAAGCACCCCAAGGTAGCCAAGAATATTTAGCAAGCCACATAGTAGAAAATAATCTTAAACTTGAGAATCTGATTAGGTCATTAAGGGATCCCTATTCAAACAACCCCATCAAATTTCCTTGGCAAACACACTATAGATATTAGTAGATTAAGTTGAGTCATTAATGGGTCAAATTGATAGGTGGGATGACTATAGATAAAGATGTAGGACATACTATTCCAATAAACTTTTGACATTTGTTGTGAGAGATAAACACATAACCAAATCCCAAAAAATTTCCCTATTCATTGATGTGAAGACTAGTGTACCACTTGATGTGATGGCCAAATGAATTCCAATCCATTTGTGCACTCACGATTTTTTTAAACAAAATTTTTGGGACCAATGGTGGATGGTCTTTGCTCACCCTAAGAATGAGGTCCCACTATATTTTTTGAGAAAATTGTATTGTGAGTTTGTATTAAATGAAATCATAAATTATTTTGATTTTTTGAAGTTCTAGGGTATGGGAAAGGGCTTTGTATAGGATAGACCAAGTGCATGTTGTACACCTAATCAACTAATAAGAGCATGTGTCGATAAACTCCACCCTGTTGAGACACTACCCTTTATCATCAAGGAGACTATAGAGATTGATACCTTGCATGTACTTAAGGTGCTTACTGGCACCCTCATCCAACATATGAGATAGGTTTCTCATGCTCATCCTATGGAGGGTGGACATGATGAGGCTTCATTTAGTGATGCTACCATTGATCTCACTTATGAAAATCATGTGGTGCTACATGCACTATACTTGCTGAGGATGAGGAGGATTTCATGCAGTCCACTCATGGTGGTTTTTCCATGGGCCTAGATGATATCAATAGTTGTATGTTTCAACTATCTACATTTCATATGATCACCTTGCCTACCACTTCCTAGGTATGTTTAATATTTTACTTATTACAAAAACAATGTTAGAATTGTTAAATTAAAAATATTTTTACAATTTAAAAGGCAATTTGATGTATATGAACTATTTTTATATTGCAATAAATTTGTAGGGTCTAGACAAGCACATGTGTTGATCATAATGTACCTACATTTTATACCTATATGGAGATAATTTATAATGATTAATTAATGTTATTTTTCATTATCCATATATGTTGTGTGTGTGTGTGTGTGTGTGTGTGTGTGTGTGTGTGTGTGTTGAAGTGACTAATGATGATATTTTGTATGTTCAGTTGATGACCTCAGAAGACACTCCATCATCTATTAGGGAGGGAACAAATGTAGGTGTCGATGTTGTGATTTCATATGCCCATCAACTCCTCAAGGTATATGGTTCAATTATATATTAAATAATGTTAATTTTAAATATGTATGTGTGTTTTATAATTTTTCTCTCTACTTTACAAATAGTTGATGCTCAAAAAAAGTATCTATGCAGACTCCTCTAATGATGTCTTTTAGTCATGTCAAAATGATTAGCAGGGGTGGCATTGTACAGTTAGACAATTTAATTTTTAATTTTTCATATTATATTTCAATGATTTAGTTTATGAGCTAATTTTTATTTTTTATTTTTTTATGTATAAATACATTTATAGGGACCTATTCCTTTCATCATTAGGAACAGGTCACTGACTCAAAGTTTGATCCATTTAACACTCTTGTTTGCCAATGTGAACCTATCATCAACCCTATTAAGCACTAGTCTCAAATTGACCATGACTACCAACTTGCAGTAAGTGCACTTATGATTAATTTTTGTGTGATTTGAAAAATTTAACATGTTAGTTTTGTAATTATCTTGTTACAGCATGTACAATTTCTAACAATATTTGCATATGAATAGTTTGAGCTACATGCAAGTTTACAGCTGAAGATGACTCATAGTTAATCTACTTAGAGACCTTTAGCTATAAAAAATGCACCCAAGGGAGAGGCTTGGACAAGAAATGCAAAGAGATCGATTAATTTTGATGATTAGGAGATCATGTCTTATGACATTTTGTTGCATGCCTATATGGTATTGACCTTGGATATTATATTGTGTTCACATTTTGTATGCCTTTATGGATTTTATATATATATAGTTCAACATTTCACTTTTTAAACATTACAGTCTATTGAATGTTGTTAAAATGCATGGAAAATTTACATATAATTATGTTAATATATTATTTAATAATTTTTTTAGGTTTTGATTATCTTTCAAACTATTTCACAAACCTTTGTTTACAATCTTTCATACTCTATTCTCTTGGATTGGTCTTACAAGACCAATAGGTTGTGATTTAATTAAAATCTAATCACCTACAAACCTATGCAAAACATATACCTATGATTGCAATGTTGATCCCAAACTCACCTGAGTCAATGCTTTGACCTTGCTCTTTTCCACTAGGTTCATGGACTTCCTCACTAGACTCTCTTATTATCAACACAAACACTCTTTTATGCTTCCTCAGTCTTTTGATATTCACCTCAGTCACCTCTCAAGGTTCAACTCGCTCTAGATTCTCCACTCTTTTCTTGCAATCAATCTTGTCTCACGGTCTCAATGCATCTTTTAGGCTTGTCTAGGACTATTATCATCTACATTCTTTATGCACTTAGAGTCACCTCCAATAGATTCTAACCTCCTACCATTTCCTCAAACATGCCAACAAACCTTATTGAAGGTCCCAACTCTTCCTTGTACCTATCTTCCACTTTTTCCCAGGTAGGGATACAAGGATTAGTAGGCCTAATTCACATTCTCAAAGCTTATTCTTTCCCATGAGGCCTTATTTGATGCATATCGTAGGCCTGCAAACACTTTTTCTCACATATCACTTTGATAACTAACTTTAATCTCTAATCATCATCTTGTTATATAGGTTCTTAGCTTCCTTGACACCATTCCTCTCTCTTGGCATCATTAAGCTTAAAAGCCTTCTCACTCTTCACCATTTTCTATACTCTTTCCTTCTAGGATCCATACCATCTTCCCCATGCACAAATCTTAAATATTCACTCTCCTTCCTTTCTTAAACTTAACTCTCTTTGATTTAGGTACATAGGCTTGAAAGCCTAAAATAGGTTCTCAAGGTTCTTAATCCCCAACTGAACTTCATATGATTATTTACCTTCACATTTTAATCCCTTTCCATATCCATATCCAAATAATCTTGAGTTTCCAAAATAACTTATTATCTTTATTAAGAGTCATTACCATATATTTAAGGCTTATAACATCCTCTCAAGACCCCCAATCTAGACTAGAACTCTTGATTTCCTCCCTTGACTGATCAAGTGAAGTTCTTGTAAATTGAATGTGATCATGCAACATGGTATATCCAGATGATGTAGGATGAACTTCAACCATACTATGTTCATAAGACACCTCCCTTAGTGATGAAGCAATAATAATATTTTAACAAAATTTTGACATTTTATCAAACACTTGAATGTATTCCAAGACTTTTTTGTTTTCTTATTTCTTGACTATGTTATGACTGAGTTCTAAAAATTTGGTTTAGACAATATAGATGCTTCTTTACTTGAGAATTAGTAACTGAAAATTACTCTAAAATCAAAATAGACAAGCATATAAGATTCACTACATATCAATACTCTCCCAAGGCATTCCTTTTATTCATACATGTCATTCTCATCTATAAGCATGTATAATTTTTTTGCAAAAGGGTAGAGTTTTCTTTGTGTTTTGTCTTTTCTTACCCTTTCATTCACTCTCTCTAGTCTCCTTTAGACTCCTCTTCTCATTTCCTCACCCTTTTTCAAATCTCTCACATGCATTTCCAACCTTAAAGAATGTTAAACATGTAACCACTTACTATTTTTAGCCACTCCAAGTTTTGAGGGCAGTTACATTCTTTGATGCTCCTACATCATTTTTGTTCACTCCTGACCCCACTTTTAGAGTTATCATACTCATTTGAGTCTCAAACAACTATTCTTACAAGATTAAACCTCCA
Organism: Torreya grandis; assembly: GCA_037957365.1. NCBI lineage: Eukaryota > Viridiplantae > Streptophyta > Pinopsida > Cupressales > Taxaceae > Torreya > Torreya grandis. The sequence goes on along the minus strand of JARHVA010000853.1, from coordinate 3,408,058 downwards.
CTCTTCCACCTTATCCACTTACTGCCCCTTGTAAGCTTCAAGGACTAGGCTTGACTAGGCCTACAATCTATCCCTTACTCTTGTATCTTCTTGTATAGATGTCATTCCAATATAACTCATTTATGCTCACAACCTTACACAACTATCCCTTCAATTTTATCAATTTTCTTCCTCATAGGATCTTATCCCTACAAGGCCTAATTATACCTTCTCTTCTTGGTCTAATGACCCTTGTAACACCTCACTTACAACCTCTTAAAACTCTTCTCAAGATCTCAAGACCCTTCTTGATCTCACCTAACAGTTACACTCTCTTATAGACCCATCCCACTAAGGTTTTATGCTTCTTTGGGACTGAGTTTTGGACATATATCCTCTCATAGACCTACCCCAATTTCCAAACCACCTTCAACACTTGAAAAACACCTATTCCCACTACTCTACATAATTTTATTCCCTTTATACAGACCATATATTTATGTAGTTATTATAGCATCAATTTGCACCCTTGGAGAGAGTTCTTTAGGCTCCCTCCAATTGAGCTACACTATTGGAACAACCCTAGGCTGTGGGTCACCTATGGTGGGGCTGAACCTCCAGAGAAAGTTGGCTTCCTCTTGATGGATCGCCTATACTAATGTTTGCACTAAGAAAAGGGTTAGATAAAGGGTAAAGGATAAAAGGGTGATGCACTAAATTAAATGAGAACTCACACAAGCATGAAATATACACTGAAGAAGCATAAGATATCACTAGCTCACATAATCTCAAAATCTAGCTAATTGCATGAGTATTTCATATACTAGGTTCAAGAAGCAATGAATGAAGCTAAGATGAATACTCACACCAAGCTTACATTAATGGCAGAAAGAACATAAATATAGACTAGAAATAAACTATAAAACACCCTAAAATAGTCAAGAAAGAAGGACAATAATCATGGAATAATATCCTTCATAATGCCATCATGCACAAGCTTGTTAAAAATAGTTCAAGAGCAAGAGATAGGTAAAGGAAATCTTTATTAGCTTTAAGAGGTCTTTCATAAAAGTTTTGACAGGGTCTAGCCTTATCAAATGAGAGTCTCTACTCTTTCATAATTTAGAGAGAGTTCCTATCAAAAGTGAGAGAGACTTTTCTTCTAAAAATAGAGAGAGAGCCTGCCAAAATGGGAAAGGATGGGAGATATAGGAGAAAGGGGAGAGAGAGGGGGGTACATCATCAAAGATCATTAAATGAGGTCCAATCACTTGGATGGAGTCCTAACCACTATTGATCTATTAGAATTAATTCTTCATCCCAACTAGCCATTCATTAGCTCCAAATAACTTCAAGTCCATCATTGGCTTTAAAAGATATACTAGAAGACAAGAGCTTATTTGAGGTGCTAAGCCATGATTTATGCTTATGAAGAAAACACTTTAAAGGTTTTGTAAAAGTCTTGAATTCTTAATTTATACTTTTCCAATTCCCAAATCTACTCCTTAAACTTCTACACAACCTTCCACTTGGCTTCTTTATGAGGACAAAGTCCTCATATCTTTGGACTTGACAGAGCCATGCATAAGTTTGCTTTTAGTGACTGCAGGTACTTGATTATCAAAAATATGACCATGTAGATAGATAATAAACTCCTTTATAATCACATATCTACCTCTACTAAAAAATTTGAGCATAGGTCTATATTATAAATTGAAAACCAATCCAGTTTATTAGTTTTCATATAGCTACTATATTGATAAAAAGCCTATAGGCTACATGTCCTCATTCTTGATCTCCATTAGGTCTAAAATGATCCATTTTGCCTTTAAACCTTAAATAAGCCAATAAATCATTATATGCATAGATATTATTTTGGAGTGATGATCACAATCATAAAATAATACTATAACTCCAAAAAATAGGCTATGTACGTTATAATTCTTCAAACTAGAGGTTGAGATTGATATTTAATGGTGATGAAACTTCAATATTGATAACCTTGATTGCATGACTATGTCTACTTGTGGCATTTGACCAAGAACTAATGGTGACATAGATATTTTAAGCTTTTGTTTTTATTCAACCTGAGTCGAATTTGACCTCTATTATAGTCCTTAGCTTTTGAATTTTAATATTGACCATCGCTCTATTGGATCTTCATGCTTAGCTTACACTCACACCATTGATCTTTCTCTATATGAATGAATGTGACCCATAGATATTATGCAGGTATAACCCACTTGAGATACTTGTCACCCTCTCATTATTCTTTAGGATCCTCTAACCTTTTGACTTGATGCTTACCTCTAGATCTATTTTATACGATTGCACATGCTTTGTTGATCTTCTTTGACCCACTAGCCTTGTTAGTCAATGTTCATCATTAGATCTAGATTCTACTCCTGAGATCTTGCCACTTGTCTACTTTTAATTCATGCTAAAATTTTGACTTGATGCTCACTATTAGATATTGAATGCATGATTTAATACACTTCATTAGACCTTTGGGACCCACTGACACTATCTTTGCTCGCTCACCATTAGATCTTCAGTATGATTGAACACCAACTATTTATCTTGGATCATTTAAATTCAAATGGTTATTTTATAAAGCCCAAACTTGATGTTTGTGTGAATGTTTGAGGATTTTTTAAATCCAAACAATTAATTATTATAGCTTCAACTTGATGTCCCCATGAATGTCTCATTCTAAAAGTCTAACTTTGAAGCTTTATATCTTGAGATAGCAAGCTCATCAAGCCACCAAATTTACAAAGGATGATCTTAGCATGAATAACTTCATGTCCATGTGGTCTTTTGGCCTAAAAGGCTTTCCCAAGTGAATTTATTAAATGCACAATCAAGTTGATCTATCCATTTCTACATGATGTTCTTGTGATTGCCTAGTTTTTTTGGACTTGTGCAAGAAATTATTGTCTCTTTAGAAGGCTCAAATGAACTTCTAAGACTTTATGCAACCTGATTCATTCCCTTGAATGCTTGAAACACCATGATAACTTACTGGTCTTTACACTTTACAATCTTAGACCTATTTCCAAGCTTTTTTTCCAAAGATCTAACAAATTACACTTTAAGCTTACTTAAAGTGTTCCAAAAGCTTTGCAAGAAATATGTGATCTTTGAACCACTCATTCCATCCATAACTCTGCTCATCTATCTAAACCATTTCTAAGAAAAATATTCTTATGCGGACCAAATTTATCCAACATTTTTGGTGGCATCTTGGGGTTACATGCCTGTTATGCAAGAGATGAGTAGCCTTGAACTAACCCATTAGGCATGGAGTCTCAAGATTCTTCCCAACTAACACTATTATGAGATTGATAGAATGTTGACCCTTTCTAATATCTCCTCTTGAAGCAAAAAGAGGACAAAATATCAAAATAAATAACTGTGCCCAAGGCACTTATTAAAAGGGAAACACACAACTAAAAGGAAATGTGCTCAAGGCACTCAGAGGAAAGCATGAAAAACTACTCTAATATGTTATAATATAATACAATAAATAAAAACATTTTTATAATAATAATACTTTAAATGAATGCCATTGATTGGGATGGGTAATACCTCTCTATCTAGTTGGGCAAGCTAAAAAGCATTATATTGTTTGTATCCATGGATCAAATAAGGACCACTTTTCAAGTTGTCAAACTTGGTATGATTTCATTATTTAGCCTTATTTGAGTCCTATTTGAGGACTAGATCCCCTTCCTTGAAGTCCCTTGTTATGGCTAGCTTATCAAAAGCTTTCTTGACTTAAGCTTAATGTGACTCTAATGTCTTCATTGCAAGGTCCCTAGTTTTTTCAAGCTCCATGAGCTTTATGATACTTACACTCATAGGCTCACTCTCCATCAATTCAAGTTAATGGACTAACTCCAATGCAAGTATTTTAAGAGAAATGGGTAATTTGGCTTCCCTTATATATACAAACACATATGGAGAATTGCTAATGGTAGCTTTGGGAGTCACTATGTCAGCCCATAGGGATATCTTTAGTTTTGTATGTCATGTTCTCTAATTTTCCTCCATAGTTATCTTGATAATCCTCAACAAGTTTTGGTTTGTGAACTCTACCAGTCCGTTGCCGTGGGGGTAGTAATTAGAGAATGTGTTGAGGTAAATTTCTAGCTTAAATGCCCATTCATTTATCTTCATTCTCATAAATGCTAAGGCATTATCTAAAATTATAGTAGCTGGGACACCAAACCTAATCATTATGCTGTCATAGAAGTCCAATACTATTATTTCATTGGATTATTTCAAATAAATTGCTTCCACCCACTTGGTGAAGTATTTAGTTGTAGTGAGCACCCATTTATTCCCTACACTTGAAGGTGGATTTATCATCCTATAAAGTCTACCCCAATGCATGAAGGGTTACTCCACCTGGATTGGGTTGAGTGAAAGAGCTACTAATATTTGTTTTCCTACAAATAAAGCACATTTTTAGCATTTTCTAACCCATGAAAAGGCATCCTTGAAAATTCTAGGCTAGTAATAACCAGACCTCATTATATTTGTTGTTATTTTTGTAGAAAAATGGCCTCGTATAAGTCCATCATGAAACTTCTCTAAGAGCTTTGTCTCTTGATTGTCATCAATGCACCTAATAAGTACCCCATTAAGGTCACTTATTAAAATAACATCATAAACAAATGCATAAGGTATGGATTAAAGCCTGAAATACCTTCTTTTTGCTCTATCTAAACCTTGGGGACATTCTCCTATCATTAAGAAATGTTTCATGTCTTAGAGCCAAATTTTATGAAGTGGAGGTGCATCTGCCTATGAGTTTTCTTATGTTACTAAAACAACTTCTTTATCTTCTTAAAGATCATCCACCATATCCTCACACAAGCCCTTACCTCTTATTAGCTTGGTGACTTTGATATCCACATCATAATCCATGACCTTGGTAATCCAGCCTACTATTTTCTCATTCAAATCCTTATTGAGGAAAAAGTCCCTCACTTCAGGATGAGACACCATAAGATGAACCTTACTATTAGAGAGCATTAGCCTAAAAATTTTGACGCTTATCAAAGCTGCAAGAACCTAATTTTCAATAAAAGTGCACCTCACCTCATATCCTTCCAACCCTTGACTAAAAAAGGCAATTGGCTACTCAAGTCCTTCACCATTCTTCTACATTAGCATAGCTGATATGTTGTCAATATTGGAAAAGGTGTACAATATGAAATTCTTTTAGAAATTATGATTCACGAGTGAGGGTGATTGGTCAATGGATTCTTTGATGGCCTTAAAAGCTAATTTACCTTTATTTGACCAAGCAAACACTTGGTTTTTCTTTAGCATGGTGATGGGTTTGATCAGGATTGAAAAATTAGGTATAAACCTTCTCACAAATTTTATCTTCCCAATGAAGCTCTAGATTCCTTTTTTGTGTTTAGGTAAAGAGAGTGCTAAGATATCACTTATTCTATCAGGGTCAATGGATAGTCTTTCCTTTGAGATAATGTGACCTAAAAATTTTGCCTTCATGAATAAAAAACACACATTTATTAGGATTTAAAGAGATCCCATACTCTACATATTTGGAAGATCAGCCTTAGATGGTTCATGTGCTCACTAGATTTCTTGGAGAAAATTGTGATGTCATCCAAGTTTTTTATAACCATCTAATTTACCAACCCTTGGAAAGCCATTTCGATGGCTATTTGGAAAGTGGACCCAACATTTGATAATCCAAAAGGCATATTTTGGTAAGTATATGTGCCCCAATTTATGGTAAAGGCAATCTTATATTGATCTTCCTCTCTCACCATTACCTGGTTGTAACTTGAATATCCATCCAATAGGTAGAAGCATTCTAAACCAACAACTATTTTAAAAAGTTGGTCCATAGATGGCAAAGGATAGTGATCCTTTAAAGAGACCCTATTTATATCTCTGAAGTCAACACATAATCTAATTTCCCCACTTTTCTTCCTCATAGGTACCAAATTGGCTACCCATGAGGAGTGCTTAATTGGAAAGATGATCTTGTATTCAATTAACTTGGTCAATTCGTTCCTCATAAGCTCTTTAATTTTAGGGTTTATAGGCCTCTACTTCTACCTGATAGGCTTGGCATTAGCCTCTAATTATATAGTATGTTGGGCCAACTCAGGATCAAAACCCTTTAGGTCACTATACTCCCAAGAAAATATATTTGCATACTCCTTAAAAAGCTCTATGAAAGCATGCCTTTTAGCTTTGGTGCTTGCCTTTCCAAGCTTGAGGAGCTTATCTTTGAAGATAAGGACTCTTTAATAGTTTTCTTCATTTGTTGACATCACTATCTTATCTTTCTCATATGATTTCCCTCATAAAAAAGACCTTCAAGGGTTAAAATCCCTTTAGGAATATTTTTAGATCTCAATTGAACTATTTTTTTCTCATACTAATGTTGAAACCTTTCTTGGTTTATGGAGAACTCTGCTTCCTAGTACAAGAAATAGGAAATTTGCTTGTCACTCTCAAAGACATGCCAATGAGCTTCATTATTTGGCACTGATGGTATTAATACCACTTTGACATGTGGTTTTACCTTGTTATTTTTTAACTCATTTGGGATATCAAATTGAGCTCCCACACCTACCAACCTATCAACATGTCCATTCTAGCTTCTTGGTATTGCTTGGATGTTAAAGGCCTCAAAATCCTCAATTAGGACCACAATTATATGTTTGTAAGACTTCAAAAAGGGATTATTAGTGATATTTTATCTTTTAACTTGGTTCACTATCAGCTCATTGTCCCTATAAACTTTTAATTGCTTGATCCTTCTCTTATAATCCATCGAAGGCCATGGATAAGACCCTCATATTCTGCTGCATTGCAAGAACAACTGAATTGGAACCTATAAGAAGATAAATACTTGTTATTTTAGGGGGATACCATCACCCACTCTATGTTTTCTCCTTGAACCATCAAATAACAATTACAATAAGCCATTACAATCATCTTCAGGTCATGTTGACCAAATTTGACCTTTAGGTCAAATTGGGGCACCTCTAGTAAAAACTTGGCTTTTTAGGTCTATAATAGGTTATAATATATTTTAATAAGGTGTTTTATAGGTTAATTTATGTAAAATAATGTTATATTATCTTTGGTCAATTATTTTTTAGGTCATTATATCATTTTTGGGTCATTTGAGGGGTTAAAAAGGTACATTTAATGCTTTGTATGGGTTTATTGGGAAATATACAAGTGTAAAAACTTGATGTCATGTCTCAATTGTCACTATTAGTCTTATATAACTGACATAACTAAAAATATGGCAGGTTTTTTAGAGAAAAGTTAGTTCTCTCAAAGAAAAAGGAGAGATTGGCATTTGTACGACCTCTTTGGGAAGTGTGCCACTTGTAAAATGTTGAAATATGACTTAAGATTACCCAAATTCATCTCCACATTTAAATTAATCTAGAATTTCCATTTTTGTCCCAAAATTACTCTCCTCCATCTTTGTTCTTCTTGGCATACTAAAGTGACTGGCAGGTTTTTGCTTGGTACGGTCAGCACAAGCAATTTTAGGATAAACACTCTTGGGGATGAATTATACACTTATATATCTTAATTTTCATATAAATAAGTTTTATAATGATCAAATTTGATTTATGAATCATCTATTTGAATTTGACTATTCAAATCTACCTATCAATCTATGCACCCTTCAAGTTTTGGTCTTGTTTGGGAAATTTTGCATAGCATGTTTAATTTCTTCTCAAATGATCTAGACACTTGTTTACATGATTCATGATGTTTGGATGAACAAATTGGTCTATAATACAAGAAGGTGTCACCATTTATAGTTTCAATTAGAGTGCTTCTATTTGCTATATGTCTCTCTCCTATAGAGGTCTCATATAACTAATAAGTGGTGTTACACAAGTATCTAATCCATAATACCACCTCTTATCATGTTTGGGTTTCACCATGTTACCTCTTAGTTTGCTCCCAAGCTTGTTTCTCTCCATTATCAACTCTTTGCATAATTTCAGTTGCAATCCCATGCATAAGCTTTCTCATCTTGTCTATAAAGTGGTAATAGAGGTGTATTAGCTTATCCAGGACTTTAGGAGTTGAATTAAGTTATTTTACATGCTTGGGGAGGTGTAAGTTGAACATATACTAATATTTTATGCCAAGGCAGTCATTTGGTGCCTATGTCTACTCTTTCTCACATGTATGCAGGTGTTTTCACATTGGAAAGGGTGTTTTGGAAGTTGGTTTCAAGGTGAAAAGAATGAGAATAATGTTTTTAATGAATGTGAATGCATTTTGAGCTATTGTGAAGCTTTTTGCCATCATGTTTTGCCTCAATTCCATAATTTGTCTGTATAACACAGCAAAAATAGCCATCTACAACCCTTGATGATGTCATACTAAGGAGTGAAAGCGTAAAAGACATTTCAAACTTCTTAGTATTGATAGAAGAGCATTGGTATGCTTGATGGAACCATATAAAGTTAATTTTCATATAAGGTTCCATATTATTCATATCGAGCTTATTATTGGTATGCTAAAGCATCCACTTACATGTGGTTGAGTAAGTAACCAAAATGCTCTCATGAAAATATGGAATCAATTGAACACCTACTTAAGGTTGGGATATAGTATTTAGGACATGAAAATCTCATATAAGTGTCTTAAGGGCAAGAGGAAATGTGAAATCATGCTTGGAGGCAGATGACTGAGTTCAGGCAAAGTTTCTCTAAAGGTGCAAAACAAAGATCCAATAGGTTTTGTGGATATTTCATAATATGTTTTCACTGGCTTCTAAAGTACCTCGATTCGATGACCTTACTAACCCTAGTATAGACTAGATCCATGACAAAGATGGAGGTCAAAGAGTAGAGGGGGAAGGGTAATCTTGAGGCCTAAATTTGACTAGAAAACACTAATTTTAGGCAATGAAATCTATAGCCAAGGGCTCCAAATAGACCTTTTAACCAAGTTGCAAACCTAGACTATGTATAATGGTGAGGTGTCTCCTAACAGTTTAAATTAGTACTTAAATGTATAATATCATCAAAAAGGGGTCACCTAATGTGTTTAGACCTTATGAAATACCTACAGGTGTCTCTTCACCTAACATCAAACTACAACCAAGCTTAAAACAAGAAGCATAGTTTTGTGGATCAAAGAAAGGAGGACCTAAAACCATGTTTTGATGTAGTGATCAAGTATGAACATGATTATATGAGTGGAGGATGTATCAAGAAGTTGCTAAGGACATTTCAAGACCTTACTTTCCTATGAGGTGAGGAGACAGCCCATACATTCAGCTGAAGATGACTATCTCAGATGATGAGCTAGCTTTATATACTTTAAATTTGTTTTAGTCTATTCATGATGAATCCAAAGTGAATGTAAATGATAGGTGGTTATTAATCTTAAATAAAGTCTTTCACAATCATGAATAGGTCTAAATGGTTAAGATAACCTACAGGGCCCCTCACAGTCAACACTATGAGGGGCAGAGAGTAAATAGATTGGGATTCTTGAAGTGTATACAGTCTAAATATGAATGAATAAATGAAAATCATTGGTAAAGTGTCTTGGAAGGTTTTAATAGGACATAAACACTTTTCCCAAGGCCTAATTCATGTAATGACATCTACAAGCATCCTTCTCAAGCCAAGCACAGTCAGGCAAGATAACACATGCTTATAGACTCAGGAGTATGGGGGGTTACAAATGAATAGGAATATTCCACATGTTCAAAAAAACATCAAACAAACCTTGAAGAGGTAGAGGAGATTTTTAATTTTTTTTAAAAGACAAATCATGCATAATAACCTTTAGACAAGGTCTAAACGATAACAAACACACTCAAGACATAAGACCAATCTAACAAAGGATAGAGTATATGATGTGTTCTATCAAGGTTTATAGTGGAAGTTGATTAAAATGGATTTATAAAAGGAGCATAAGCACCTCATGAACCTCATCCAAGGAGGATGATTAAAAGGGACCCCTTTTCAAAGCATTCACGGTCCATGATAAGAAGGTTTACACACAATCTACCTCTTTAAGCCTGTCTTGAGGTTTTGAGGAATTTAGAAAGTCAATTGACCTAGTCAAAGGCAAATTTTTTTTTTAGAGTGTCTATATGAGTTAATAAAGCTTCTCAATAGCTTAGTTAGTCTAATAAAATAATGGAAGTACCCCTTGTTTTATCTCATATGGGGGGCACTTCCCTAGATGCATGAAGCTAGTAGGTTTTGGGAGAAAGGGATGGAGAGTGAACCAAATGTTTGTTTGACATTTTAATAGGGTGTGATGAGGTTTAATCATCCTATTACCATCATAGAAATCAATCATAAAAGGATGGAACCAAGTTAAATGGTTTGGGGAGCTAGGTATGCAGGTAGAACCATTTGAGGCTTATAACCCAATTTAGAAACCATTTTTACTTATATCATGACATGAGATCTCTAACAAGTTGAAACATGTTTATGAATTGAATTTGGAGGTGACTAAACTTATGGAATGCAAGGAAGTTTAGTTGGAAGGTCTAGACCCTCAAGTTGCAAATAGACCTACTAGACAAGGTATAGGCCTAATGGCCAAAGTAAGAGTCAATCACATTGGTGGTATGAGATATACATTTCATCATTATTTAACATGTTTTTAGGGTCTCTCCATATGTTTTAATTTTTATAAATGTCTAATAAACCATAAATAAGGTCACTTTTGGCCCAAGAACCAACTTAAGCATGTAAAAGGGCAAGAACAAGATCAAATAGGTGACTTCAAGAGCTCACATCATTTATGACACTTTGTATAGATTAAAAATAAGTTAGATTAGGTTATTAGGGTCCCTAAAGATCATCCTTGGAGAATTTTTTAGTAGGTTGGATGTCTAAAATTTATGAACAAACCTTCAGACCAAAAATAAGCCTAAAACCCTACTAAACCTTGCCAAGGACTAATTTTGGGAAATGGAGTTGGATAGATGCAAAAATGGAATAATTATCTATAATGATGATTATAGTTTGTAGAATAATCTCTCAGGCTACTTCACACCAAGATGAGTTGTATGGAATTGTACATATGGGGGTAAAAAAAGGATTTTTCTTATTGTTTTATGTGTTTTGTAAGCTAAATGAAGAGTTAAGAGATTAAACAAAGTTTGGATGGAATATTAAGACTTAAGGTAACTTCAAATATTCATTTTATTCCCTTTAGCAACTTCTAATTTCCTAAAATAGGTGATTCAACTCAGCTAGTCAAATCCGGCATATTGGACAAGCTAGTGAAAAAGATGGAAAACTTCAAGTGAAATGAACTTAAGGCATCCCTAATGCTAATAAGGCCATGAAGGGCCTTGAAAATTGTAATTAACTCTCTCTCATGTATTTTCATGGATAATTTATTCCAATTTTGAGGCCAAGTGTATAGGGTGCATAGAAGGGCTATTTTCTAGACAACAAATGATGATGGCTCACTTTCAAAGGTTTCTAGAGGACCAGACATGAAAATAATGCATGGATAGGCATGTATAATATACCTAATATAAATTCCAATCATAAAACCTGGTCCTAATCGGTTATGCGACATTCAAACAACTCTAATCATGAAGGCAGTTTTCCTATGTAAAATGGAGTTTTATGCCATTTTTCATGAAGTTTGTGAGTTATATTGACACTTGTAGATCATAAACTTGTATTTTTCGACCCAAAAATTCTTATCATTCATGTATAACTTATTTTATTACCTTAACAAGTGTCTTTTTGACCCTTGGACTTCTATCTGTCTCTCTCTCTCTCTCACATTCTATAAGAACTAGCCATTTTGGCATTGTATGGGATGCTCCACCTGAGTATGGTGAAGTCCAGATAATTTGTATACCTTTTGATCAATAAAATTAATAATTTTTACCTCTTCCATGACTATTCATATTTTTATTTACTTTAATGTTTAATTTTCTTAATGAGGACAATGGATTCCTTAGCAAGTTATCACATTCTCTCACCTATTTGCAGCTTCTTCTTATAGGGCGTGTGATGTTTTCTAGGAAAATAAAAATTTTAAGTGAGTTAGTATTTTCATTAGTGTCATTTAATGACTCTTGTCTAGTCCTCCTAGCCTAATACATTCTTTCATAACCTCATAATGTAACATTGATGCAAGAAGACTTAGATTGGAAAAGTGTATGTTTTGGTTAGTTTCTTAGTCTCAAATGTAACATACATATGGTTAGAAGTCATCAGTAAATTTGGTGTATCACATCCCTTATATTAGTTTTTTCTTAGTTATATTTCTCCCTTTTCACTCCCTAAGTTAGTAGTAGGTTCAATCTTAAGTGGTACATCAATGGAGCTAGCCCTATCTAGAGACTCACCTCATTTCTTAGGTTGTCCATAAGCCCAAAGGTGATTCCGTTGTACCACTTGGATGAGGAGAGATTTGAATATCCTCAAATGGTGTGAATCCAAGTGACAATAGTTCAAATGAGGGATGGTATAGACTAATTCTCTTCATGTAATCATTAGACACCCATGTCCCTCTCTTCAACTCCTTCCAAGGGATTAACCAAATGATTGTCATTCCATAGTTCATCCAAGAACATGTTTGGTATCTCCTCAGGGTGAGTGTTCAATTCTTAACCAAATATGAATTCATCCTTATTTATGATATTTAAATTTATTTTTATGATGTCTGGCCCATAAGGTGTTATGTGTAATTGTGTAATAGGATCAACCTTGATAAATACTTTGGTCTCATATCTTATTTTTAATGCCATGTATGACCAATCTACTATAAGATAACCTCTAATATTTATTGTGAATTCCATAGATAATCAAATTGAAAAATGAGGAGGTACATCCATGATCAACACATGTTGAACCACTAAGACACTAGGTCAAGCAAGCAGGGTCAAGTTAAGATCTATGATGATGCCAGATGGCTTGGTGGAAGAACCATCAAACTGCAACACTCCTTTAGATTGGGGCTCATAATTTAGACCAAGTTGGTATACTATAGACATTGGAATTACTGAGGTGCTAGCTCCATTGTCTACCAAGTAATTGTTCACTAAAGAGTCACCAATGATCACTAAAATATAAAAGGGATGAGGTTGAATCACCTTACCTAGTTGCCCTTCACTAGGTCCTTTAGCTGTATTAGTAAGAACTACATTCTCCTTGACTGGTGGTTTCTTAGAAACACTAATTTTTGATAACCCTTATTAGAGGATGTCTACCTAACCAGGCATGGAGATCATATCCCACATTGGCGCACTCACAATGGACCTTTTCATTTTTTCCATAATGTTGATGGGTGAACCACCAACCTTTGGTTGTGATTTGGGAATGACAATTGTACCTTGAGTTTGTGAGTTTTGGGAAATAAAGACATTCCCCTGATTTTGATTCCTTGTAGCTATTGGAACATTTGAAACATTAATAGGTCTAATTGGCTTTAATATTTGAGTAATGATAGGAATCTCTTTGACTAATTCTTTATCACCACCCCTGTTCCTTTTTTTGAACCTTGTATTTGCTACCACTGGAATGTATGTCTAGATAGAACTAGCTTGTTGATAGAGTGCATAACACTCTTATTTATCATAATTCACCATTATATAACCCAACTAGTTTGGTCTTTGATCAGGGCTTTGACCTTGTTGAGGCTTTTCTGATTTTATCATCATGGGTACCTCTATGTTCTCAGCCATAAGAGATTGAATGTACCCATAATTGGTAGCCTGTTGCCATTCATCATTAAAAGCTTGGCTAAAGTCAGTGTTTGGGATAATGGATTACCCAAAAGACTGATTATAAGGCACAGTATCCTCAATTTCTTGAGCAAAATTATTTTGAATAAGGACCAAAGTATTGAAAGTGCTTGTAGTATTTGGATTATAATTGCTATATCTATTGTAATTAGTTTTCCCTTGTCCTTGGTTTTGACCTTGGTCTTGGCCTTGGAAATTTCCTTTATAGGGTGGCCTATTTGTTGGATAATCTTGTTGTTGAGGTTGATATTTGGCTTGATAAGGCCTATTGAAATCTTGTATTGGAACATGCTCTTAAGCTCTTGAAAGTTCTTTTGTTCTTGGGAATCACTAGATTGACTACTGAAAGAATTTTCTTGCTTAGGTGAGGGTATATCAACAATTTTAAGCATAGGATTAATGACATCAAGGGGAGGAATTTAAACAGGAGATGTTTTGATCTCAAGGAATAAAGGCATTGGTGGTCTAGGTGTTAGCTTGCCAATTTTAGACTAGAAATTTGTTTTCCCTAATTGCCACCTCATATGCATTTGGCAATGTGTTCCCTCCCATAGGCTAGATCATTATTGTAATGTCAATATTAAGGGATTTTAAATAATATAGGAACGTGAAACTAGGGGTAGGCCTAATAGAGACTGGGATTCTATCCCAAGTTTTTTGGAACCTTATGTTGAAGTCTTGCATGACCTCATGAGGGGCTCTTGTAATTGTGGTTAACTTCTCTACAAGTGACAAATGGTCACTTTTATCTACAAACCTTTTACACAAAATATCTCCTAATTGGTCCCATGATGTAATAGAATTAGCATCAAGGCTTTTATACCAATATAAGGCTTTACCCTTGAAGGAAATGGTTAATAACCTAATTGCTACATTTTCCTCATTGATTTCATGAATGTTGCAAAAGTTGGCTATATCCATGAGGCATTTAGAAGGGGTTGTATTTTAGTCTCCAATAAAATAAGGGACACTTTTGAGAGCTGTTACGGGAATAGGATCATATTGAGGGAGGTCCAAGGGATTTTGGCCATTAAAATCCATAAAGGGGAAAAATCTAAGTGTTTCCATGGTTATGAAAGAGTTTAACAAAGATCTTCTTGTAGGGGTAGGCCTTGAAATTGAAATAGGAACACAGTTTCCTTTATATGGGTGTGTATTAGCAAATCTTAGTCTTTTTACTAAATTTAAAGGTAATTCAATGAATATAAAGGGAATACCTCTAGAAGTTGACCTTGTAGTCACCTTTGGCATGAGATGTAGTCAGTAATCTACTACTAGAATGTTGGATCTTCTTTTGGAGTCACCAAATTTTGTTGCTTGGAAGCTATAACTGATGCAAATTGATCAAACTAGCTTCAAAATTTGACCAATCTTCTTTGAACTCTAAGTCCCACTAGGCATGACAAAAACTATTTTAGTATCAATTTGCACCCTTGGAGAGATTTCTTTAGGTTCCCTCCAATTTAACTACACTAATGGGACAACCCCAAGCTATGGGTCACCTATGGTGGGGTTGAACCTCTAGAGAAGGTCAGCTTCCTCTTTATGGATCACCTATACTAATGTTTGCACTAAGAAAGGGGTTAGATAAGGGGTAAAGGGCTCCTAAGAAGGCTAAAAGGGTGATGCACCAAATTAAATGAGAATTCACACAAGCATGAAATATACACTGAAGAATCATAAGATAACACTAGCTCACATAATCTCAAAATCTAGCTAATTGCATAAGCATTTCATATTATAGGTTTAAGAAGCAATAAATGAAGCTAAGAGGTGTTCTAAGACTCACACCAAGCTTAAATTAATGGTAAAAAGAACATAAATGTAGACCTGTAATCAACTACAAAACACCCTAAAATGGTCAAGAAAGGACACTAGGCATGGAAGATTCTCCTTCACAATGCAATCATGCACAAGCTTACTAATCACAGTTTAAAAGTAAGAGATAGGTAAAAAAAAACTTTATTTACTTCAAGAGGTCTTCCATACAAGTTTTGATAGGGTCTAGCCTTATCAAATGAGAGTCTCTTCTCTTCTATAATTGAGAGAGAGTTCCTATCAAAAGTGACAGAGACTTTTCTTCTAAAAATCAAGAGAGAGACTACCAATATGAGAAAGACTGGGAGATATAGGAGAAAGGGGAGAGAGAGGGGAGGCACCTCATTAGAGATCATTAAATGAGGTCCAATCAATTTGATGGATTCCTAACCACTTTTGATCTATTATCATTAATTATACCTCCCAATTAGCCATTTATTAGCTTCAAATAACTTCAAGTCCCTCATTAGCTTTAAAAGACATACTAAAAGACAAGAACTTGTTTGAGGTGTTAAGCCATGATTTACACTTATGAAAAAAACACTTTAAAAGTTATGTAAAAGTATTGAATGGTCCATTTATTCTTTTCCAATTATTAAATCTTCTCCTTGAACTTCTATGCCACCTTCCACTTAGCTTCATTATGAGGACAAAGTCCTCATATCTTCAGACTTGATAGAGCCATGCCTAAGTCTGCTTTTAGCAATTGTAAGTACCTGATTGTCAAAAATATTACCATGTAGATAGACAAGACACTCCTTTATAATCACATATCTTCCCCTACTATAAAATCCAAGCATAGGTCTATATTATAGATTTAAAACTAATCCAATTTTATTGGTTTCCATATAGCTACTATATATTGATAAAAAGCCTATAGGCTGCATAGCCTCATTCTTGATCTCCATTAGGTCTAAAAAGACCCATTCTACCTTTGAACCTCAAAGAATCTAAAGACTCATTATAAGCACAAATCTTCTTTTAGAGCAATGATCATAGCCATGAAATAATACTGCAACCCTAAAAGATGGGCTTTATACATTCTAATTCTTTAAAATAGAGGTCAAGATTGATCTTTAATGGTGATGGAACATCAATATTGACAACCTTGATTGCATGATTATGTCCACTTGTGGTAATTGATCAAGCTCTAATGGTGACATAGCTCTTTAAAGCTTTTGCTTTTGTTCAACCTGAGTTGAATTCAACCTCTATTGCAATCCCTATATTTTGACTTTTAATATTGACTATCGATCTGCTTGATTGTGTACTATTGGATCTTCTTACGCAGCTTACACTCACACCATTGATATTTATTTGTACAAATGAAGTTGAGCCATAGATCTTATGCTAGTCTAACATGGTTGAGACATTTGTCACCCTCTCATTAGTCTTCAGTATCCTCTATCCTTTTGATTTGATGCTCATTATTAGATATATTTTGTATGATTGCATGTGCTTCATTGATCTTCCTAAACCTACTAGCCTTTTCAATTAATTCTTGTTATTGGATTTAGATTATGCTCTTGAGATCTTTCCACTTATATAATTTACATTCATGCTAACCTTTTGACTTGATACTCATTTTTAGATCTTGAATGCATGATTAAACATGCTCCATTAGATCTTTGGGACCCACTGACACTGTCCTCACCCGCTCACCATTGGATATTTGATATGATTGAATTCCAAAAATTGATCTTGGATTATTTGAATTTAAATGGTTATTTTATGAATCCTAAACTTAACATCTATGTGAACATTTGAGGCTTTTTTAATCCAAATGGTTAATTATTGCAGCTTCAACTTGACATCCCTGCAAATGTCTCTTTCTACAAGATTAACTTTGAAGCTTTATATCTTGAGATAGAAAGCTCATCAAGATAAAAAATTGGTAGAGGATGATCTTGACACAAAAAACTCTATATCCATGTGGTATTTTTGCTTGAGAGGCTTTCCTAAGTGCATTTATTAAATGCACAATCAAATTGATCTATGCAATTCTATATGACATGCTTGTGACTGTCTAGAATTTTTGGATTTGTGCAAGAAACTATTATCTCTTTAGAAGGCTCCAATTAACTTATAAGAGTTTGTGCAACCTGATTCATGTCTTTGAATTCTTGAAACACCATGAGAACATATTGGTTTTTACACTTTGTAATCTTAGAAATGTTTCCAAGCCTATTTTCTAAATATAAACAAATTACACTTTAAGCTTACTTAGAGTGTTTCAAAAACATTGCAAGAAATATGTGATCTTTGGACCACTCATTCTATCTAGAACTCTACTCATCTATCTAAACCATTTCTAAGCAAAATATTCTTATGAGGGCCAAATTTGGCCAATAGTAGCTCCTGTGAATTGATGTGATGGTGAGTTATATTATTAAATATTGTGTGTTTAGATGTACCAAATTTAATAAGGTATTATATGTATACAACATCACAACCAACACAACACCCATTCAATTTTAACCCACTAAATATTATATCACATGACTATGGATATGCAAAAGATTCTTAATGGCCATCAATTAAAGAAATAACTTTATTTGAAGATACCATGAATGATGGTGTGAGCACACTATAGGATGAAGATGAGTTGGATGATAAGATAAGTGTTATATAAAATTAATTATGGTTTGATAGTTTGATAAGCACTAACTCAAGCAACATTTCAGCCTCAAACAACATTGACAACAAATGTTGTCAACATGAGAGCCAAGTTGGAGATCTCTAACTTTGGGGCCTGATGATAGAAAATGAGCATATCCACCATGTTGGGTGTGTAAATTAATGTCTAATACCATATTTTTGGCATCCAAACATGCCTGATTAGGAGACATAGCACCCATTCTAGCCTCAAGAAACATTGACAACAAATGTTATCGATATGTGAGCATAATTTTCCTCTAAGCATGCTCGGTTAGGAGATGGAACACCTATTCTAGCCTCAAGATGACATTTCCCTATAAGGAAAAATTATTTTTTTAAGGAAAAATTTGGATATGCATAAAATAAAAACCATGTTAGGAGATGGAACACCTATTCTAGCCTCAAGATGACATTTCCCTATAAGGCAAAATTATTGTTTTTAGGAAAAATTTGGATATGCATAAAATAAAAACCATAAGTCATATCCATGAACCAAAAGAACTATATTATGAATGTCTAAGTCCACTACATGCACCCAAAATCCCATGAATAAAAAATAATCAAATAATTTGTGGCAAAAGATTTTGTGATCAGTCCTACAATGCAACTTGTATGTACTTAAGAGACAGGGTATTTACCTCCAATAGACATTTATACTTCTAGGATATATAATTATAAATTTATCACTTTAAACACCTCAATATGTTCAAATTACATGTGTTCCCACCACCATTGTCTTAGAATCCATACAGATACATAAGTTTATAATAATTTTAGCCTCAAGCAACATTGATAACAAATGTTGTCAACATGAGAGCCAAGTTGGATATTTCTAATTTTAGGGCCTCATAGATAAAAAAATAGCATCTCCACAATGTTATGGGTGGAAATTAATGTCTAATAACACATTATTGGCCTCCAAGCATGCCTGGTTAGGAGATGGGTCATCCATTCCAACCTCAAGTAACATTGATAACACATGTTGTCAACATGCAATCCAAGTTCAAGATCTCTACCTTAAGGGCCTCATAGCTAAAAAATATCATTTCTACCACATCGGGGGTGGTGATTAATATCTATGACCACATTACTGGCCTCTAATCATGCCCTATTAGGAGATGGAGCACCCATTCTGGCATCAAGCAAAATTACAATCCAAGTTAGATATCTCTACCTCTAGGGCCTTGTGGCTAAAAAATATCATTACCAACACATTGAGGATGGATATTAATGTCTATTAATGCATTATTTGCATTTTATCATGTCCATTTAGAAGATAGAGCACCCATTGTAGCCTCAAGTAATACTGACAACAAATGTTGTCAACATGCGAGCCAAGTTGGAGATCTCTACCTCTGGGGCCTCATGGATGAAAAATATAATAGCCACCATATCAGGGGTGGAGTTAATGTCTAAGACCTCATTATTATCCTTATATCATGCTCTATTAGGAGATAGAGCACCCATTTCAACCTCAAGACATTATTTCCTTATAAGGCAAAATTATTATTTTTAGGTAAACATTGGATAGGCATAAAATAGAAACCATAATTCATATCCACGAATCGTTCATATAGAATCCCATAAATTGAAAATAATTTATGAATTTGTGGTAGAATATTCAGTGATCAATCCTATAATAAAACTTTTGTGTACTTAAGAGATAGGGTATTTTCCTTCAATAGTCATTTATGCTTCCTGAACCTATGATTAAAAATTTGTTGCTTAAAACACATAGATATGTGAAAATTACATGCATTCCCACCACCATTGGCTTGGAATCCATGTGGATACGTAATTTTATAACAATTATGGCCTTGAGCAACAATGACAACAAATGTTGTCAACATGTGAGCCTAGTTGGAGATATTTATCTCTAAGGCCTCATGACTAAAAACTAGCATAACCATCATGTCAATGGTGATAATTAATGTCTAATACCACATTATTGGCCTCCAATCATGCCTAGTTAGGAGACAGAGCACCCATTCTAGCCTCAAGAACCATTGAAAATAAATGTTGTCAACACATGATCTAAGTTGGATATCTCTACTTATGAGGCCTTGTGGCTGAAAACTATCATTTCCATAATGTCAAGTGTGGCGATTAACATCTAAGATTGCATTATTGGCTTGTGATCATGCCAAATTAGGAGATGGAGTACCCATTCTGACCTCAAGCAATATTGACAATAAATGTTGTCAACATGCAAGCCGAGTTGGAGATCTCTACATATGGGGCCTCATGGATGAAAACTAGCATTTCCACCACATTGGGGGTGGAAACTCACATTTAAGACCACATTATTGGCCTCTAATCATGACCAATTATGATACAAAGCACCCATTCTAGCCTCAATCAACATTAACAATAAATGTTGTCAACTAGAAATCAAACCTACAAGAACCAAAGGCTTCTCTTAGCTTCAAGAATATGGAGTTCTCTACTAATGGTGCCAACCACGTGAAGGTGGAAGCTAATTTGATACCACTAACCTACAAAAAAGATGTTAGTATATAGTTAAATTGAAATTTATATGTAAAACCTAAGATATAAATAAAATTTGATCAAAGTAAATACATTTGAATTTGAGAATTCAACATACCTTGGGGGTTCAACTAAGGAACCATTAGAATTGGATCTATTCTTTATAGTATCAATAATTACTTCATGTTCAAGTTCACAAACCTTCCATAAAGTCCTTTTCAATGGCCTACCCTGATATTTGTGTAGCTAAACATTTATTGCAAGAACCAGATTTGAATAGTGGAGTATCTTTCTATGTACTTCAAAGTCTTCAAACAACCATACATTAGAATTTTTCACAATGTCACATTGAAGCTAAAGTTCCAGTAACTAAAATAGACCTAATAGAATAGTGAATGCTTTCCTTATCTATGATCACACAAGTCAATTTTATTTTTCCTTTACACACCAGAATAAGTAGTAGTTTTTCCCCTCCTCATTATCCTCATCTACAATAACTACATAAGCATGCCCTGCATCACAAAACAAAACATGATTTAATAACATGATCTAATGATATAAATTTAGTACATGAAACACGTGTCAAATATAATATCCAACCTACTTTCACTAGATTAAACACATGGTCAAAGTCATGTGATAATGTTAGCACTATAAGTTATAATGCTCATGGAACCTGATAACTATCAATTGGAACTAGAGGCCTAGAATTCGATTCATCCACCCATTCTTATAACTCACACTCATTCCAAATAAAGTCAATGCATGTAGAACAAAATCACACCATGTGTCTCATATGAACCATCCAAAAACCAGTGTTTGAGCTACGAATGAGTGTAGCTCACTCGATCCTATAACTATCATATAATTTTGATAGCTTGCCAATTGTTCATCCTCCATGAGGCAAAAATATCTATGTACAATGGAATTTTTTTGAGCACTATGGCCCATATATTCATTACACCATTCAACTATATTCTTTGTATCTGACAAATTAGTAACCTCTTCAAACTTTAACTCCTCTCTTGTAAGTGCTCTTTTAACACATGATCCTACATCATCATGTTCCCCTTTTCCATGGCATGCTTTAGTGAAACTCCAAATATGTTGTACATTAGTGCTCACATGTATGTTTCTTAGCCAATATAACATTTGTGCATTCTTGAATTGTGATGTGTAGTTATCTGACCATATATAATATTGATTGAAAGTAATGTTCATTTCACTAAACTTTCCATAAAACAACTAAAAATAAACTTGAACATACTTTGATTAATGCATCTGATCATCATTGCTATAAAAGTGGTACTCTTTCAATATTTTATGATATTTCTTTATACTATCAGGTAAATGCATGAATGTTATATGCATAAAAATTGAAACCTATACTGAATTATAGTATTGTGACTAAACCTCTCTTTGTGGTTGCAATGTGTAATTCTTTACAAAGTCAACTACTAAAATAATACTACCAATTGGGAATGTGTCCTTAATTAACTTAAATTGTTCATCTAGACATCGATCTTTATGTGTGTTCCATGTATACTCGTATACTATTCCATCCCTAAATTTATCCATAAATTTGGAAATAAGTATTTGTTTTATAATAAGCTCACACCTTCTAGATTCCTTTCCATCTTTCATTTGATATACCACAAATATATATTTACTAAAACCAACTAATTCTTGTCCAATTCCATGTGTACTCTCCTCATGGATACAAGATTTTAATTCTGGCAATCGGCCATAAATGTTGCAACTTCCATCTAAACATGCACTATTATAAAATAATTGACCATTTGGGCTTTCAAAAAAAACTGTTGAAATGAATTTTCTTGCTGATTTTGGTGGGGCCTCCACTCCACACTCCTACAAAATGTTTTTAATATGCAAAGTAAAATTAACATGATGAAAAATATCATAATGCATTGAAAATTTAACATGTTCCGGACAACAACAAGTAATGTGTGTGTGATTAGTTTTCACATATAAGGTTTTGGCCATTTCAAAATACCTTTGACTAATAGAAATTTTTGGACATTTTCCAACAATTCTAGAGTATAATTATGTTTGAGTCATATCCAAAAAAATGTTTAAGATGTGGTTCATGATTACAAGAGCCAACTCTTGTTTCCACTACATCCCTAATATTAGGTGATACCCTTGTGTTATCTTCCCAAAATTATATAATTAAATATGTTAGGGCATCAACTATAGCCTTATCTTTCTGTGGGAGTCTACCAAAGAATGCCCACAAGTCATTGTTACCATCAACATTAAGTCTTTTATGTCTCTCAATTCCTTTCATTAGTGTTTTTCTATTTATGTCCGAAGCTCGGCTTATTTTTTTAATAAATAATTTATTATCTGTTTTATCACTTACCAAATAAGTTTTAATAACACATCGAGAAATGATACCATATTTGGTGCATTTCTTCACACCTACTTGATGGTATACATTATGAAAATTTTCAATAATTGCCTTGTTTAAACCATCAATATTAGATGTTCTTAGTCCTAGGGTGTCTATTGTAGGTCTCATCTTAAGTACTTTCATCAATGTAAAAAATAATTGGCATCTTTGAGTTTCATTTTAATATTCAAAGTGCCACTCCCAAATTCTTTCAGCTTTTCTTCTCATATGGCACTCGAACATTTTTTAGGATTGGTTTCAAAATAGATTCATCAATTTAAATTAAATACATTGATTTCCATCTATAAATCCTAGGAGGTGTTCTTAATGGTATATTTGATTGATTTGGTGTTTTTGTATTATTTTCTTCATAAGTAGGTTCTTCATTCAATGGTGTTCCCATATTTTTTTCTTCATTGTAACTTTATCCAATAGGTGTTTTCATATTAGTTTCATCATTAGTAGTTTCTCCAATGTGTGTTTCCATTTAATTCACATCATGCATACTATCATCATCATCAAAATTAAAAATAGTAAAATTTGAATGTGGACTTGCATTATAATTGCGTATAGTATTAGCATTGACAATTAGACTTTCACAATTTGGTATAGTATCATTGTTTGTTTCATCATTTTCTAACAATAAATTCATTAGGGATAGTATACTTACTTGCACAAAGTTTTTTCATTCACTACCTTTGTTTTTATCTTGCCACTTCTAATTCATTCACCATTTTACGCTTTGATTTCTTATTTTGTAGTAGTCAATTCATTAAGGATAGTATACTTACTTGTACAAAGTTTTCTTATTCACTGCCTTTATTTTTATCTCACCACTTGTAATTCAGTCACCATTTTATGTTTTTACTTCTTCTTCCTACTACTACAAAAGTTGTCACCCATGACTGCACAAAGTTTTCAACTATTGAGGTGGGGATAAAAATCTAATTATTTCAAAATAAACCTATTTCATGTGAAGTATCAAGTGGGGACAAAAATCTAATTATTCCAAAATTATTAAGAATAGTCCTATGTACTATTTAGTCAATCATGTGAGTAGACAATGATTTATGCTTTTGAGGGTGTGGACAACATTCTCAAAATAGTAGGGGACCCACAATATATAGTATACAACAAATTAGGGGACAATACTCTCAAAGTAAAAAAATGATTGTTGGTGTTTCTTTTTTTTATTACTACTATAATAACCATGTATGTGTAATATTGTGTACACAATATTTAGTGTATGCAAAATACACCTTAAACACTATACCCTAATCCCTAAGCCCTATACCCTATAGGTCATATACCCTATACACTAAACCTTAACTCCTAAACCTTATACCCTAAGATCTATACCCTAATCACTAAGCCTTAAACCCTATTCCATAAATATTAAGCCTTAGAATCCCTAATTTTCATTAATCATAAGCTCTTAAAACCCTAAACTAATCATTTGAGCAAGCCAATTAACATCATTTAGACTCAGGATTGTAAACCCTAAATCCTAAACCTCAAACCCTAAGTTGTAAAACATAAACCCTAAACCTTATACCCTAAATTGAAGACCCTAAGCCCAAAGACCTATGCCATAAACCTTAAACCCTATATACCCAATGCCATAAACCATATACCTTAAACTCTAAACTTAAATCCTAAGCCCTAGGGACCCTAAAATGTAAATGGTAAACTCCTTAGGTTTTAAACCAATCATTTGATCCCCAATTAATATCATTTAGACCAAGAAATTGGTTTTAAGGGATCAATTTAGCTCAAATCATGCCATTAATTACCCTAATTGACTAATTCACTCAATATGTGATGACATGCGGGCTAATCAAACCCAAAAACATATTTTTTGCTCATAAATAGGTTTAAGCAACTCAAATTATCCTCAATTACCTTTATGATTGAAATTTATACCCTCAATTATAAATCATGAGCCCTAAACTCTAAGCACTTTAAATCCTAAGCCCCAAACCTTATACCTTATACGTAAATGTACACCTTAAACCCTAATTTATAAACCCTAATCCCTAAAAACCCTAAGCCACAAATCTTAAACTAGATTAAAACTCTAAAAAAAATGATTTAACCCCAATAAATATTCTTTACAATAATAATTAGGTTCACAAGGCTCAATTTGGCCCAAATCACATCACTCATTTCCCCAATTTACTCAATTTGTGGTGATTTGGGGACCAATTTAGCCAAAAATCACATTTTATAGTCACAAATAGGTTCAAGGAGGTTAAATTGGTCCTAACTTCCTTTGTTATTAGACCAAGTATGCACCTTAAAACATAAACCCTATGCCCAAAAACACATTTTGGTCACAAATAAGCTCAGTCGATTCAAATTATCCTTAATTACATTCATGATTGGACTATAAACCCTAAACCCTATCTCGCATATACCTAAAACTCTAATCCCTAAACCCTAAGTCAAATAATTTAGTCATGCAGTTGACATCCTTTATAGTAAAAATTAGGTTCACAGGGCTCAAATTGGCCCAAATCACATCACTAATTTCCCCAATTGAGTAATTTACTCAATTTATGGTGACCTAGGGCCAATTGAGCCTAAAATCACATTATATAGTCACAAATATGTTTAAGGAGATTAAATTGGCCACAATTACCTTTTTGATTAGACTTTATTTACTCAAAAACATAAACCCTATACCCAAAAACACATTATGGTCACAAATAGGTTCAATCAACTCAAATTTCCTCAATTGCCTTCATGATTGGACTGTAAACCCTAAACCTTATATTGCATATACCTTAAACCATAAACTCTAAACCCTAAAACCTAAATTATAAACCTTTAAAATCAAATCAATCAGCCCTAATTAACATCCTTTACAATAAAAATTAGGTTCATAAGGCTTAAATTGACTCAAATCACATCATTCATTGATCCAATTGACTCATTATGTGGTGACCTGGGGGCCAAATGAGCCCAAAATCATATTTTGTAGTCATAAATAGGTTCAAGGAGCTCAAATTATCCCAAATTACCTTTGAAATTAGACCTAATGCATCTTAAAACATAAACCTTATGCCCAAAAACACATTGTTGTCATAAATCTAGGTTTAATCAGCTCAAATTATCCTAAATTGCCTTTATGATTAAACTCTAAACCCTAAACCCTATCTCATATTATCCTCAATTACCATTGCAATAATTCTATGTACGTGTTTCTTTAGCTTTCCATTTTAAACACATGCCTTAAGGCTCAGTAATGGCTTAGATTCCTGAGCCTCATGCATGGACCTACAACACACACATCTGAATGTATGTTTTCTACCAACAATAAAAAATAAAACTTCACCCATGCTAGACAATATCCATTTTAATGATTTTTTCCTTGAAGTAGTAATTCAACATCGACTAAGTCTCCTCTTTCTATATATATGATTTTTTATATTTTTATTGCTTTAAGGTTGTTATTTAAATATTTATTAACTATGTTTTTTTAGTGCTATAATGCACAATTATTCAAGTTCATTTTCTTTAATGTATCTTTTGATTTGTTTGATCCAAACTAGAAAAAATCACATGGTTTCAAACTAGACCTACTTCTATTCACATTACAAAAAGAAAATTCCAATTTTTGATCTTTTTAAAGGTATTTAGGAGGGGGATGCACGGTTGGCTATACATTTTTTATCATATTTTAGGGTATATTGACTTGTGAAATTAGTAAGAAAAAATATTCATTAATTAATTTTTCAAAAATATAGGTTGCAAACTAGATTATCTTACCTAGATTTCCACCAAGGGGTTTAAATAAAAAGCAAACTATGTCCAAAAAAAGGTGGGGCGCACAGACAACTACCTGGTATGATTTTTTTTTAAATAATACCAATTATTTGATTTTCTAATGTTTGACCTAGTTATACTTAACCATTTCAAAAAAATATAGTATTTTAAAAACTAAACTTGAAATGCTACAATTAATCTTCCTATAACATCTTCAAATTATGAATGTAGATATCTCAAATAATCCATACAAGTCAAGGTTTCATGTTTTTTAGGAAAAAAATGCTCACTTAAGACCCCCCTTTGGTCCCATAATTCCCTGCACTTACCTAGGGGGCAAAAATAAGATCACAACTTATAGTAGGGTTTTAATTTCCCAATACAGAGAATGTAGCTGATAGTAGGGTTTCTAGAGCTAACCATGGGATCAGAAGGGTTTCATAAACTATTATTTTTCCCTTTTAAATATCAGGGTTTCTAGGAATAAGAACATCAAATAAATTATAACAGTTTAGCAGTAGACACTGCCCTTCTAGAAGTAAGTCTAAAGTTATAATTTCATAGATATTGTTAACATTCCTTTGTAACCTGATTTTGTAAATAAACCCATTTTGTAAAAGGATCAAAGAATTGAAATAAATCTGATACTTTCTTATGAAATTACATATTTTTAATATCTTTAAAATTAATTGTAGAATAATTTATTTAATTGCCAATTTAGAAAACAAAGGTTTATGTAAAATCTAGAATTGATTAAAGTTGTCTAGAAAGAGGCATTACACACCACTGTTAATTGCAATAAATGATTCTATTAAATCACATATAAACTTATACAAATGTGGAACATTTTCCAACACAATCTCTGATAATAAGATAGTATTATCACTAGAGGCTTAAAGGGCACCTCAAGCACATCCAATCATGTATAAATGAGCTTGAGCAATGTGAGCTAACCCACTAACACCTCATAAGGTCACCTATTATCCAACAATTGGTAACTACATAATCCTCCATACATCTTCTAAAGTGAATGTCATTTCCCCTATTAGGAGCCATAAGGTACAGTTGTTTAAATCCCATCACTCAACCAAGGTAGTCATCATGTGCATGTTATATGACATTAATGCTAACCACCCAATATGACCAAGATTAGCCACATCTAATTTGGATCTCTCATCATTAATCAATGGTAGATCCTGAATAATATCCATCATATGGATGCAATGAAACTCTCTAGCTCGTAAATCCCCTTACAACCACAAGTTAACAATATTAATATTATAATTATCATTGAAATTTTTGATCAACAAAATTAAGCATAATAACTACTACAAAATTCAATTTTTTATGGACATGACTACAAATAGTTGTATAAGTTTACAAATACTTTTGACAAGAACTAGACACGTCCACAGATAATTTTACACTCATCAAGAACAACTCTAAAAGGGTCTAGACAAGATTATCTCAGAGTGGACACAACCAAAAAACTTTTAAAAACACTAAAAATATATAAAAATATGCAAAATTTTAAAATTTACATATGTCAAAAAAATGAGTTTTTTGAATTACCAGGGGCGGCCCTCCTTAGATTGCAAGTTGGCCCCTACCTACTCAAACCGTGTCAAACCTAACAATTTCCTTTTAGCATCTTATCTCTTTTAGGGCTCAAAAATATTGAATTTTCAATGTGAAAATGAAGTCTATCTTATTTTTCAACCAACCTATTTTCATGAGTTGACTTTTTATTTTTCAAAAACTCAAAACCTTTCTAACTAATTCTCTAAAACTTGTGCACACAATATCTAAATCAATACATATCAAAATCACTCCCCATAAGTTACATTGTAATTAAAGTAATTTTTCATGGCACTATTTTGATTGTGTAAATTAACCTTTTCAAAAATGTCAAATTTGACACTTACTAATATGTAGTTTCTCTTGCATATTCTTCAGCCTATGAAAAAAATTTCAAATACAATAATCACCATAGTATAATGATTGAAATGCTAATATATCTAAACAATCAAAGAGTCAATTCATCCTTAATAAAAATATATTGCAACACATATACCTAACTCTTTCAATATGATGCACTTGATTCCCTCGTGCCTTACATTGAAAGGAGGCATACATCAGGCCCATCACAAAATACATTTTTTCACATTATGCAGTAATAAAAAGGGTTCAAAATAATTGTACACTAAAAATTAATGATAAATTTATTAAAAAATCATATGCATTGTAGGTACACAACATACAAGTACACTCAAAATCAAATCAAAGACATAATACAAAGATTCAAATAATGAAAAATCAAAATCTACAACACAATACAAGTGTTTCAAAAATTCAAAATAAATTATAAAGTAAGCACATGATAGATATTGGCACATTGATACAAATAATGGGGTCATATAACATGCATATGCACACACTTTTCAAAAATAAAAATCATGTAATTATCCACACTTGAATGCATAAGCATGAGCATATGCAAATTAATTACAAGATCAAGGTTACATGTTATAAATACAGCTAAAATTGAGTATATAGATGGATAGCATTCCATATCATTGGCATATTTAAGGGGCATGATAATCATTCATTTTCAAGCTTATTTAGAGATCAAAGGTCAAAATATAAATTTTTAAAATTCAAAGGCATAATATTCACTTCCATTCAAATCTATGAGCAATGTGGTCATGATGGGGTCATGAATATTATTCTTCTCTTTTTATTATGAAAAATATAATATAGATCCATCTGTAGAAATGTGATTCTATCCATGAAAGTGATTTACATTTGATTCTAGTGACACTCAATGACCTTAGCATCACTTCTAGTGAACTTATTGTGTTTCTGCCTTTTTTAGGGATTAGTACATGGATTACTTTTTCTCATTCATTAGACTTGGAATAACACATATTTATAACTCATGGGCTTTATTAAGTAAATCCAAAAGTTGAGAATTGATCTCTCTCAACTCATCAATAATTAGACATAATCAATTACTCTCTCCAAAGTGCTTCAACAAGGGGATATGTTTTCTCCAACCTCTAGTCTTAGAATATAGGAGTAGGGCTAGTTTAGTTACTTGAGTAAATATGGTCATGGGTATAGTGAAACTTGACAATGTATTTACTCTCCCTTTTACCATTTCAGGGACTATTCTTTTCCTTAGACAAGAAATGAACATGACCAAAAACATCATATTTCCACTTTGCATAGCATGGGCATTCTCCACAAGTAGCATAATGCAACACACATACAGATGTACTCTCTTCTTGTTATTTTCATTTGTAAATTTTAAATTCAAGCTTTCATATTATTTATATGGAAATTAAATACTACATTTATTATTACATATTCTATCATGACATATCCAATACAACCGAAATATTGAGTCAAAAGAAAAAGTGTGTCATACACACTTAGGTTTCAGTTCTTTCCTTTATTCTAGAAATTTCATTACTATAATAAAGGAAAGGTAAATGTAGGCACCCAAATTAGGTACAAGCATGTATTTTATGTTGTTTATTCTAACTTTGTACACATAGAATATTGACAATGAATAAGGTATTTATTGGTGAATTCTACTTATGTTTTTTATCTATTCTGGTCTATGAGTTTGTTCAATGGTTATTCATCTTGCCATATTTTCATGGGGATCCCCAATATTGGTCCTTTGTACTTATGCAAAATTACATAATAACTGGATAGGATCAACTTCTAACTTTACTTGTTTAACATAAACTTGTCCAAATGTAACTTTCAAAACCTTTTTCAAGTCACATTTCATTTAATTCTTATTTTTAACCATTGGATATTATCTTGGCTTAAATTTTTCATTCCAATATGTCCAAGATTCAAAATAAAAACATCTATAACTATAAGGCTACTCTAATTATTTTATCACAATTCTCACTCTCAAAATCTATCAAAAGATTTGCATGTTTTATCCATGTTTGTTGAAGTTTTATTCAAGGTCGAATTCTCATCTACATAGTTATGCCAAGGTAAAATAGGAGAAATAACATGTATAATTGCATTCACCATTCCACACACACACATAAATGAGAGATAAATACATTTAAATTTTATCCATATTTGGAGTATTATAATTGTAGTATGATGCTTGGTCATTTAATGAGGATTGACCAAGGTCAGTCCAACTCAATCCCTTTCTCCTAATTCCCCCTCCATTTAATTCTAATTTGTTTTGAGTGTAGGAAATTAGGGTTTTTTAATTGTAGGTACTTCATGTGGTATTGTAAATATAAAAACACATATGCATCCCTGATTCATGCATGTGCATGTGTGGAAATAATCAATTCAATGTCATAATTAATAGGGTAGATCCACAATCAATATACTCAAGCACATTGCACTATTATCCATTTATAGTGGTCATGTCTAAGAATATTCTCTACCTCTATATTTTATGTGTCATAGTTAGATTAAAAAAATTAAATTTTATTATCAATCATTATTCATAGTCAAATGGCATAAGACTGCATTCAACAGACTAAAGCGCACTACCTTATCATCCACTTACAATGGGCCTACCCAGAAGTAATTTTTGATCTTGTGCCTATTTATGAACCTATACAATAATATCCTCTACTTATTTTCACTATCAGATAGGGTTGACACTCAACATAAATCTATGTGCAAGCTATGTTTATTGCTTCCTAACACTTCCTAAAAATAGTAGTTTCCATATTTAGCATTTGTCAAAATCAAAATAATTGAACATTGTGTATCTTTAGCATTTTGTTAGTCTTTAGTTTTACACCTATAGTCAAATATAATTTATTATGTTATATCAAAATTAGAGTAAAATATAAATATGATATACTTTGATAAGTTATCTCATTGGATAGTATAAAATAATTATAGAGGTAATGGTATGTATATAGAATCAAGAGTTGCCCCCATTTTGTAAAAGTAAAGCAACATTGTTGTAAGAGAATAATATTCACAAAATGTGGTGTGTTTTGAATTAGCACTAGTAGTCATGTATATGTTTCCATGTGGAATAATTCATTGTGTCTATTCTAATGCAACTAATAGGGTCTGATTTTGATAAATGGTGTTTGAAATATTACATGCAGAAGGTTCATATGTATTAATTTTAAAATTGAGTTTAATTTATTACATAGTTAAAAAGTCAACCCATATAAGTAGGTTGAATTTTTAAAAATTTGAAATTTATTTGCACACTCTTGATAGTGATTTTGAGCTCTAAGCTTTCACAATGTCAAACCATTGTGACCCACATCCTAATAATTTTGAGTGTTTGTAGACTGCCCTATAGGCCTAATAGCCTAATGACCTCATATGTAGGAAAAAAAACACCCTTTAATCCATTTTTGCATTTTTTAAAAAAATGAATAATTTTAATTTTGAAAATTAGTAATTTTAGGTGATTTTTGAGTCATTTAGAGGGGCAAAAATACTACCCCTCTTAGGTTAGTACTGTCAAACCTCTAATGAAAAATCCCTTGACTATAATGAAATAAACTACTTGAGATGTAATGCTTGATGATAATAAATGTATTTCTTAGATGTATTCTTAGCAATTTATTATTTTATTTGATATTTTTACATGATTACTTGTATTTGGAATATGATTGTATCTAATATGGTTTTGTTTGTGTTTTTTTGTAGAGATATTTTCACTCTAGAGAGTTTAGATATAGTCCTCACATAGAGACCGTTAAGGAGCTCAGCCTAGATTATTCCCATTGGAAGATACTTGGTAGATGAAGGCCTTGGACATGTAGCATGCCTAGGTCGGATACTATATTATGTGCGACTCGTGACCACTTTAATAAAGAGGTGGAATAATGATACTTTCACATTTTAGATCCCTATAGGGGGAGATGATTGTGACTCTAGATGATGCATAGCAAATTTTGAGATTGTTGATAGTTGGAGAGTAGACCATAGTAAGAGCCACAATGGTCCATGAGTATGTGTGTTGTACTCATATAGATATGAATGATCATGTTTGAGCTGATATAAATAAAGGGCACAATTCTACAGTGTTTCATGGAGAGATCATCTCATCAAATTTTTCATGTTTGCATAAGTTCATATGTTATTTGCTTATTTATTTCATTATTGTAGACAATGTGGTTGTTGTCATATCTTATCATATGTATGATTATGTTCACACCATTAAGGAGGGAGGTACTAGATATTCATGCAGGTGTACTATGTTTTCCCATTTATACATATATTTACTTTGAAGGTCCATGTTGGAGGCCTTGGTGTTGTGACCTTATTATACATGCATATGAGCATATCATTATGGTTCAGCACATTGGGGGACCCGTGGTGGTTTGGTCCACATGTAGATTTTTTTATAGTAATGGGTATTAGATATAGAATGAGGTTTTACTATTATGGAGTATTGTGTGAACCTAGATATGATTGTTTGGAGGTCTTATACCAATTTTATTAGATAGGTCAAGGATGTAATATTATGTTGATGTGTAGCTTTAGGATTAATTTCATGGTGTGGTGGAGATATTATAGTTCAATATGGTCACACATCAGTTTGGAATCTAACATGATGTACCCCCAAAATTGTACCCTTAAACTTACACTACAAGGAGTACTTGTCATCCTAGTAATAGGCTAAGGCATAGTGTTGTGGATTTAGTACCTCTGCTTATAGGGGACATATATATACCTATTATGGTTGCTAATGTGGATGATTTAGGATGAACTACATGATATGTTTGATGGTGTATGGACGTGAAATAGCCTAATTTTTTTCCTATTATCGCAGATCCAGGTGTCGTGCCCCCAGTTCAAGGGGGAGTGAAGGAATAGGTGAACTTGCACCACAACCTACTCTAGTTGACTCTATATTTATTATTGTAGTTGTACATAATTATATTATTTATACTTGTATATTTTATTTCAATTTTATTTTTTATTTTATAAGTTACTAATGTCTTGTATAATTTTCATGTTTGTGGTGTAGATGATGAGCATTGGGTGACTATGATAGATGCATATGTTCACACTTTGACATGGGATATCCCATTCAATATATTTATAAGTGTATTAATTGGTTGAATAGACCATATTATAGGTGTGCATGCACCCATTTTTTATCTGGTCACCATTTTTCCACAACCTTTATTGTAGTATTTGTTGAGAAGGATGATCTCTAAGAGGAGCTAGACAGACAATAGTGCTTATTCTTAAGAGTAACAATGATATATATAGGATATTTTTACTTGCTAAATTTCTCTATTGGTAGAGCATGCTTAAACCATGGTGTAGTTGGGAGCTTTTCAGTAACGTGTTAAATGATATAGGTCTTGATCGTGAGGGCATAGATGAGACAGTGGAGCCTTTACTTATAGAGCTAGTAGACATATGAATAGAAATAGTGATAATTCCGATGCATCAAGGGATGTAGCCTCAGTTTTTATCTAAGTTTATTGTATTATAAAATTTTATTTGATTATATATGATGATCAATTTGATATGTGTTTAGTGAGTTTGTTAAATGGATTCACATATTCGTATTATCTCATGTAATTTAATTTTCACATTTGATTTATGTTTATTTGATGTCATATGTTGTATAAGTGTAATGTTTTCTTGATATCACATTATTTTTTATATTTTAATTTGTGTTTTTATATTGTCTTGAATTAAATTTTATTTAGTTATTGTGCTTTTTACATTTGTATAGATGTTATGCGTAGAATAATATTATACTTGATAAGCATTACATATGTACATAAGTGAGATTAATCCATGGTATTGGTACCAATCCTTGATGCTCAAACTTGATTTCCCCACCCACTGGGGAATAATAAGTTACTATAATAATGTGAAAATGTTTGATGAACCTTATGTGGAACACTCTAAGAGGCTTTATTTTCTTTCTTTTTATGTTAGATACTATTAATTTTCACTTTTCCTTGAGTTGGAGATTTTTGCTTTACATTTGGTATCCATATTTGTTTGGGAGGAGATGTAACTATGTCTACATTCTATTGTTCCTTATTATTCATAACTATACCTTCTCTAGGTTCTCTTATAATAAGAGCATGAGTCACCCTTGGCTCTATAATGAGAACATCTTCGGATAGATCAATTGTGGTAGATTGTGAACTAGAAGAAAATATGTCATAAAAATATACTTGGAAGTCTGATAGGCCATTGGTTCCTTTGAAAGAACATCGTGAGATGTCTTGGTTTTTTTCAAATGAATAGTAAAAGAAGATGGAGAAGGGGACCTTGTTGACCGAGTGTCAAATTTTCCAAATGTAATCAACCCTCTATCTACAAGTTATGTAATCTTTTGTCATAATGAATACCAATCATTATCTTGACATACATTAATACCATGATAAATGCAAAATGGTTTGCCTTTTATTATCTCAAGATGACAGAGGGTGATAATAGTTGGGAGGTAGAGTGATTAATTTCTTATTTACTAATGTATGTAGAATATCATGTAATCAATCTCTAAAAAAATCAAACTTAAGTGGTTATTATTTATTGAAAGTAGATTTATTTGATTTAGGTGCTACTTTGTATACTAGTTAGTTTCTTTTATTTAGGACTTTAACAGGTTTTTCCTCGATCAAAATTTTTTCTTTGTAAAGTGGAATAATTGCTTTGACATCCTTGTGTGGCACTTCTTATTATAAATTAATGTCTCTATATGCCTTCTTAGGATTTGAATTGAGTGCCCATTCTTCTTCTAGTGCAACAATATTATAACAAAGAGCTTGAAATGAATAACAAGTGCAATAAATTAGCTTTGCTTTGAGAGGATAGATGAGACCTATACAAAATATATATTATTTTTCCAAATATGTGGTATGATATATCAATTTGTGCACATAAGTCCTGGATTGTAATATATAATCACAAAGTGGCTCTACTTTTCCTTGATGAAGATAGCATAAACGTTCATATGTAACCCTTAATACTTTATTTTGAATGTATCACATTATTATTACACAAGATAAGAGTGTAAAGACCCACTAGGTAGAGATTTAAACCAATTCAAAACATTTCTAATTAAACTGTTTGGAAATAATTTTAGTAAAATTTGACTTTTGTCATATTTATCCATAGAAGCTCTAAAGTATTTGAGATGTAGATAAGAATCACTACTTTCATCAAACATACAAAATGCAGGCATGAGGAAGTTAAAAGATAGTGGTACATTTAGGATATTACACACAATTGAGTTTCCATTAATAGCATTCAAGTCAACCCAAGCATGACATGTTTTATTTTCTAAGGTTAAATGGTTCATTTGGTGTTGCAAGGCATATGAAACGCACATTAAGTAAATGACTTCTTGATAAGGCATGTTAATATCTTTAAGAGGTTTGTTTAAAGTTTAAATCTTAAAATTTCAAGTTGTCATAGGTACACTATTATGAATGGGTAAAGAAGGTTTGGGAATAAGATATTTTATAATAGGCATAGGTTGAAAAGAGTCATCATGGTTATTTACAATATTATTTTCTATAGATTCACATTATAAAGGTGTATCATTTCATATAATGGCATTATCATTACATGGAGGTTCATCACATTTTATTTCAATTGAAGGCTCATGCAATGAGATATTTTGACATTGTATTCTAAGAGAGAAGAAAGAATACCATCATGTGTTTGTATCATTTCACATTTCTATATATATAGAGAGAAGGAATTACACATTATTTTACCATTTTTTGAGAGAGATAAGTAATTTCACATTCATTTTTTATTTCTAGAGAGATACAAAATTTCACATTATTTTTCCACTTCTATGTAGGGTTTATTACTTTGTATTTTATAAAGATTAATGAGATGAAATGCAATGATAAATTTTAAAGATAAACACATTTCAGCACATGTGACATGTTAGGATCATGAATATGTTCATTATTATTATGTTCCTCTTGTTCTAATGTGTGATTTAGATAATAACGTAAAGAAGTAGGGGA
Organism: Torreya grandis; assembly: GCA_037957365.1. NCBI lineage: Eukaryota > Viridiplantae > Streptophyta > Pinopsida > Cupressales > Taxaceae > Torreya > Torreya grandis. The sequence goes on along the minus strand of JARHVA010000853.1, from coordinate 3,371,166 downwards.
AGTAGTTCTTTTAATTTATAATTTGTGTGTTCATTTTATTCTTCATTATAATATTCACTATTGTACCAATCCTCTTGATTTTCATAATTAAAAGTGGACCCATAATCATAATCATGACAAGCATATTCCTTATCTACAAAACTAGCATCATTAATCACACATGTTTGGCTATTATTCCATTCATTATTATACACATAAGTGATGGGGTTCCTAGATAATAATAGATCCACAACATGAGAGTGACTAGGGGTTTATGATTCATTCTCCATTTTAGATTTATTAGAATTTTAAGAATTCTAGTGAGATATAGATAAGGCCTAATCCAATTAGACAAGCAAGCATGGAAGTACTGGGGTTTTGGAAATGGAAACCCTATGGCTAAAATATGAAACCCTTGGAAGATGGAAGCCTAATGAAAATTTAGGATTGTGACAAGGTTTGATAAGTGTACAAGTTCACCAATATGTTTTACCTTGATTTGGTTTTAGAAACCCTAATAGGATAAAAATTAGTAAAATAATCATTATTTAATATTTGTATAATATACATAAGTACTTGTGAAAATTGATCTTAACTAAGATAAATCATATAAGCCAAATATAACAATAAATGTACAACAAGAGGTAAGGAGTCTCTTAGCTTATTATCATGTTATTTAGAACTTTAATTGTTTTAATGCTATGTCTCAAGATTGTGAAAATGATCTGTGTATGGTTTATTCGTATCAGTTGTCTCCTAGCCTATTTCATCAAGCCAGGTTAGTATCGATAGTCGATACTAACCTACAGTGGTCAGTACTGACCCTACACATAGACAACTCCTATTATTATTTTGGGATGATGCATTTATGTCTTTAATACATGTTCACACCTTTTATCACCTTTAGAATTATGTCAGTTCACTTGTATAATCAAACCCTAGTTCTAACCAAGTAATCCAATATCAAATAGGGGATGTTAGGTGAAAGGGTTGGGTTGGACTAACCTTAGTCAATTCTTGTTGACTAACCAAACATCACATTACATTTTCAATAATTTGAAGAGGGTTCAAACTTTAATATGGTTCTCCCACTAATGTGTATGTGTGTAATTATGAATGCAAGCCTAGATGTTCTTTCTCCTATCTTTCCCTTGGTACAAGCATGTAGATGAAAATTTACCTTTGTAAACTTTAGATTTATCTCTAAAACTTTAGTAGATGTAATATACAATCCTATCTAGCTCATGATAATGTAATGTGTTTATCCTTAAAATAACTTACAGTGACTTTGTATAAACATGATCCTCTAACTTTGAGTTAAGGACCTATCGATGCATAAAATATGACTAACATAAGTTCAAACATGCTCAAACAATGGTCATAAAGTGAAATGTGCACATAATAATTTAAAAGTTTGGGTCACTTCCATCATCTTTAGTCAGTATAGACAATCGATATTGATTATAAATGGTGGAACTAGAGGACTAAAAGACTCTGGGATGAAATAAAGGGCAAGAGATATCTATAATATGGTAAATCAATTTGATGATGACATGACAAGGGTGTCAAACAACAAAATAGAATCAATAAGATTATCAAAAGACAAAAATAAATGCATCACTACATACTTATTTGATTTTTTGAGCTTTATACAAATGAAGTTAGATAAAAGCATTGTGAAACAAAGGCTTGTACCAAATATAGGTATCTACACTATGTTTTATGACACTGCTTTCATATTTTATCTTGCACATGATACATTCAAATCCTTTTTTTTGAGATGTGAGCTTCACAGATTCATCTCAAATCTTAAAATGGGGGCATATGTCCCACTCATCATATTTAACATACATTGACATTCTAGTAACTCTAATTCTATTCATTTTTTTCTATAGAGGATGTACTCAGATTATTATAGTCACTTTTATAAGGGGGTGTACTTAGGACATCATTCACTTTTTATTATTGCATATACTACTAATAATTGTAATCAAAATTCCATCTAGGACTTTACATAGGTGTGGAGGTTTGAATCTAATAGGATGCTTAACTCTATGTTATTACTCATCAAAATTAATTATATCATTTTCATTTTTTATTTTAAATGATGATTATTATTTAGCACTCACCAATGCGTGTGTAAAAAAAAAAAAAAACATTTTTGCATATTCCTATGCACATGGAGTTGGTTCTAGACATCCATGCACACGAATTTATATCCATATGTCTTTTTGTAATTTAATATGTATACACACACACATCAAAGTATAGAAAAATTTAGACACCTAAAAATGGTTTTAAGTATTTATTAGACATTAAATTACACAATTTTAGGATGTTGGTATGCTTGTTGATAATTAGTACAAATTGGATATTATTAGCATGTTTTGACAAATTTAGATGGTCTTTGACACTTCTTGTATCCCCCTCCAATTATCATATTCTCTCTCCTTTAATTTCTATCTATTTGAAATTATTTATCTGATGGTCCTTGGAATTTTATATGGACCCTTGTGGCTAATAAAGTGCACTCACTTTATTTATCTCACCTTTTTTGTCTTGTGTTTGTTTATTGTTGGTTTGTGCTCTAATAAATTATCCATAAACACACAAGAATTATAGTATATTTAGGAACACAATATATATCTATCATTCACAAGTATCTATTGATCACTTTCTAGCATTTTAAAGGAAATCAAGCATTCATTGAAGCACATGAGCTTATGTTTAAACACACACCATGAAACACTAGTTTATATGTTATTAAAGCTTCACTAATCATCGAGGTTTGTCATTTTAGATATTGTTATTATTTAGAGGGTAAGTGCATAGAGTTGGAGGATAATTTTGTAGACATTTACCCTAATGCATACATGTGTATTATAACTGTAACATATACGTGTTATGCCCATAATGCATATGCATTATAAATTTAGACTCAAGATTTATGATCTATAACATGTACACTTTATTGAAACATAGCACATACATGTTATTGGCACTGAGCTTAGTGTTAATAACACATACGTGCTATTGAAACCATAAAAAAAATAAAAAGGCCCAAACTGTGGGCATACCCATTTTATTTTCATTTTCTTACTTGCTCTACGCTTCTCTTGGCTAAACCATGATCACATTATACTTAGAGGAGGACAAAAACACTCCTATATTTCATGAGAAATGTCATTATAGAGGGGAGGTAAATAATAAAAAACTAAACCTATTAACACTAAATTTTGGCAATTTTTTTTATTTGCATTATTTAATTGCTAAATCCTATTCTTTTTTAATAGTTTGTTCCACTGTGAGAGAACAACATGCTAACCATCCTCCTAACCCTCCTAAACCTTATATAATTCCATAAGATCCCCCAGGCTATTAGGAGGATCTAGCTATACACATAGTGAAAAACAAAATAGAAACTAAACAAACAATTAGGAGAATGATGGACCCCACATTGACCAACACCCACCGCACTTTTTTGGCACATACCCTAGAGTCAGTATTAGGTCAATTTGATTTGATAACGAGTCAAATTGACATATGGGCATCATATAGAGATAGACGTAGGGCTTACTATGCCGATAAATTATTAGCATGTGAGCTGAAGGACAAAGAAATATCAAAATACCTAAGTTGTGCCTTATTCATTAACCCAACAACCAATGCACCTTTTCCAATAACCATTAAACATTTCCTAATATACTGATGCCAACATAATTTGATTAGAAATAATTTTAAAAACTTATGGTGGATGGTGTTTGATTACCCACTGTGTAACAACCATGACATCTCATTATATTTTTTAAAGAAAATATATTATGAGTTTGTCCTCAATAAGATTCCTAACTAGTTTGACTATGATGAGTTTTAGAACCAAGGGAAAGGCTCTACATAGGATCAACTAGGTGCACTTCATGCACCTAATCAACCTGCAAGGATCCCTACCCAAAATCTACTTCAGCTCGAGATCCCCTCTATAGTGAATGAGGTCAGGGATGTTGACACTTTGCATGTGCTTAGTGCACTTACTGATATACTCATTCAACATATGAGTAGGCTTTTTGAGATTAATGTTAGAGATACTCCACCCAGTGTGTGTACCTGACCTTACTATTGTAGATGTTATCATGATATATACACTAAACCTTTAGATGATGGTGGTGCTTCTAAGGGCTTAGATGATATACTCATGAGTGATGAGTTTTTAACACATACATTTGGTATGCACACATCGGTCACTACACACATACAGATGTTTTTTATATGAATGTCATGTTAAATTTAATTTATATTTATATTTAAAAGCTAACAATTAATTTACGTAAAAATTAAATAATATATATGTAATTTTTATGTTACAGGAAGAGGTGGCACCTACATCTTCATGGTCCACAACTGCATTTGTGAATCTCAACTATCTGATGTTTACATATGTAGAGCCAGATTGTGGTCCATCCACTACTTCATCTATCAATGCTATTAAGCCACCATTTACATATACAGAGGTAAAATTTTGAGTTAATATTATACTCTATGAACATTTTTTTATTTATATAGATCTATGCTCTTTGCTAAAAATCATACATGTTCAAATTAAAATTTAAATGACAATGATGTGAATACAAATTATATGTGTGAGATGTGTTGAAAGATATAGAGAAAAAATTTGTAACCTAATAATGATCAACCTTGTAAACAGTCTCCTTCAATGTTAATGACGTCTTTGTCATATTTTTTTTCGAAATATATTCTTCCTCCTATTTATTCTAATCATATTGTTGGTGTTCCTTCACCTTTTCAAACTTATTTTAATGATTCACATTTTATTTTATTATCATCTCTTCTTCATAGTGTTTCTTGAGTACTCAATATTTTCATTGCTACTTATAGTACCACTACTTATCTTCCAAATCCTCAAGTGTGTTCCCTTGTGTGAATCATGCATGTTATGCAATAGATTAAGTCCTCTAGAAAATTAAGCGAGGTTGTTTATTCAGTTAATGACCACAATAGACACTCCTCTGTCTCTACGAGCAAAGATAAACACAAGAATTACTACTGCAATGTCATCTACACATGCAATCGCTAAGGTACATGTTAACTTATTGTAAAAATAGATTTGTTTTAATAATTTTACTACATACTTGGGAAAATATAACTTATGTGAATGTATTATGTATGTAGGGTTTTTATATGATATCTGATAGTCCTATTTAGATGATTAGTAGGGTGTCTTCTCATGTTTCTTCCCCATTTCACATGCTTGTTCATGTACACCATCCTGTCACTAACCATGTTGAGCATCAGGAATAAACTAAGAATGACCATGAGACTGCAGTAAGTTCATGTTTAATTTTTTTGTATTCTATTCTAAAATTAATTTCTAAACTTAGTTACATGTATAGTATGTTATTTTAATAATAATATTTGCATTGGAACAAGTTCATGTAATGACATGCTATGAGCATAGAAGGACCTAAAGTTGAACCTTAGAGTAATCTAAGGCATTTGATAGATTTCCATCTACAAGCAGGGCATCTAGGGAGAGTCTTCTTTGAGAATGAAAAAGAGAGGGAAAATATTTGATGAGTATTATGTCTTAGATGATGTACTTGTTTGTATGCCTATATGGAAATGTATGCATTTTTGGCATTATATGCATATAAGACATTCACTCGATATTCAATTATGTTATTAGATGATGTAATTTTTTGTATGCCTATATGACAATGAATTCACAATTAGCATTGTATACATACATGGCATTCATCCAACATTTTATTATGTTCTTATTTTGTATGTATTTATGGGTTATATATATGTATGTATGCATGTGTGTGTGTGTGTATGTGTGTGTTCACATTTTATGGTGATCATCTTTCCACGTACAATTTGGCTCGTATTATTATTTCTAAATTAAATTTTATGGTTGTATGGCCATATTTAGATATGATAGTCTTTAATATTTCATTCATGTAATTTATTAATACTAACTTACAATCTTTTAATATGTGTTGAAATTAAAACTATATGGAAGAAAAGCCTATAATGTTTGAGATAAAATCATATATTACCTTGAAGTGTATCTCATAATTGGGATACACCATTTATCACTATTCTAATGTGGATACTATTGTTACACTAGTTTAATATCATTAAGGACTTTATATTCACATTTTTTATTCATTAAATTTATAAACATACCATATTTATATTATAAGTACAAATGAAACAAACAATGAAATACTCATATCTTGCATACCTTATTTTAATTCCCTTATCAATTTTACTTGTGCATGTTTTACGGAGTGTTTATGTTCGACCTCATCATTTGGGATGTTCTCTCTTTGGAGATGCTTTGCATTCTTGTTTGGAGACTCTTCTTTAGTTCTTTGAAGTAGTACAAGATTGTAATTCTCATGTCTCATGAGGCCTTGGAATATTTTGATGGTTATAGCTCTTTTGTTTTTCTTCATAAACTATGTTGTCTCCCTCTCCACTATACTCAGCTTGGCCATTTCTTTTGTTCTCATCATATATATGCTCCACTATTTAGGAGTACAGAAACACTGACAATAGATGTTAAAGTTAAAGTTACAATTGGAGAACACCTCTAGTGATTTGTGGATAAAAAATCACATTGCCAACACATATAGGGTGGTGGATAGTATCTAGTACTAGGTTATTGGTCTCCAATCAAACCCGATCAAGAGACCCACCACCCATTCTGACCTTAAGAACACCCTTCCCAAAACAAGAAAAATGCAAAATTTTAGCCTAACTTTAGGCATGTATAAAATAGAAATTGTAAGTCATTTGTATGAACCGAAATAACTATCATGTGAATGATAAATCCCTTTAATTTCACACTGGAGCATGTTGATGTAAATTTGGAGATGAATCTTTGGCTCAATTGTAGTGACAGGTCCTAAAATACAACTTTTTGTAGTGAAAAGACAAGTTCTTGTTCTCCAATTAGAATTTATACCTATGGGACCTCCAAGTGAAAGTCCATCAATTCAAACACATATAAATAGGAAAATGACACATGCTCCCATAACCAAAATATACAAATATACCCAAAAGTGTGTTTTCACTAATGTTTAGGAGTGTGGAAACACTAACAACAGATGTTGTCAAAGTTGTAGCTGTAGTTGGATAACTCTATCTTCAATGCTTCAAGGCTCAGAACTGGCATTGATAGCACATATAGGGTGGTATATAACATCCAGGATTAATTTAATGGCCTCTAATCATGCCCAATTGAGAGACCCACCACCCATTCTAGCCTTAAGAATGCCCTTCCCAAAACAATAAAAATATAGTTTTTTAGCCTAACTTTAGGTGTGCATAAAATAAAAATTGTAAGTCATTGAAAATTTGAAAAACCCCATATATTCATGTTGAATCCCTCTAATTACACCCCAAATCACATCAATTTAACCTTAGATACAAATTTGTGGTACAAGTTACAGTGTCAGGTCTTAAAATATAACTTTTTTGTAGTGAAGAGATAAGTTCTTGTCCTCCAATTGACATTATTGCCTCCAGGACCTCTAGGTGCAAGTCCCTCACTTCAAGAATGTCTAGATAGGAAATTTACATATGATACCATGACTATGATGTCCAAACCTACCTAGAATCATGTTTTCACTATTGTTTAAGAGCATGGAAACACTAGCAATAGATGTTATCAAAGTTGAAATTATAGTTGAAAAAAATCTACTTTTGGTGTTTCGTGGCTCAAAATTGAAATTAAAAAAACATTCGAGGTGGTAAATAATGTATAGGACTAGGTTTTTAGCCTCTGATCATGCCTAATAGAGATATCTACCACCCATTTCGACCTTAAGAATGCCCTTCCCAAAATAAGAAAAATGTAGTTTTTTAGTCTAACTTTAGGTGTGCGTAAAATAGAAACCATAAGTTATTAGCACAAAATAAAAGAACCATCACATACAAATTTAACCCCTCTAAGTTCACTTTGGATCACATCAATGGAACCTTGGATATGAATTTGTGGCATAAGTTACAATGATGGGTCTTGAAATGCAACTTTTTTGTAGTGAAGAGATAAGTTCTTATTATTTAACTAACATTTCTACCTCTGGGAACTCAAGATACAAGTCCCTCACTTCAATCATATATAGATATGTAAATGATATTTTATTCCATGACCACAATCTCCAAATCTACTTAGATTCATGTTTTCACTATTGTTCAGGAGTATGGAAACACTGACAATAGATGTCAAAGTTAAAGTTGTAGTTAGAGAACTCCACCGCTAGTGCTTCATGGATGAAAATGGCATTGTCAACATGTTTGAAGTGGAAAATAACATCCAAAACCAAGTTATTGGCCTCTGAACATGGCTGGTTGAGAGATCCACTACTCATCCTATCCTAAAGAATGCCCTTCCCAAAACAAGGAATATTGCAATTTTTAGCCTAACTTCAAGTATGCATAAAATAGAAATCATAAGTGATTATAAAAAAAACAAAATAACCCTCACATACATGTCTAATCCTTATAATTTCACCATGAATAATGTCAATGGAACCTTGGATTTAAATATTTGGCATAATTTACAGTGAGAGGTCCTAAAATAAAACTTTTTTGTAGTGAAGAGATAAGTTATTGTCCTCTAACTAGCATTACTATCTCTAAGACTCCCAATTGTAATTACCTCACTATTATCACATATATATTCAAATGACACTTGTTCTAATGATTACGACATCCAAATCCACCCAGAAGTGTGTTTTCATTATTATTTAGGAGAATGGAAACATTAACAATAAATGTTGTTAAAATTGAAGCTGTAGTTAGAAAACTTTACCTCTAGTGATTTGTGGCTCAAAAATATAATTTAAAACACATCCAGAGTGGTAGATAATATCTGGTACCAGGTTATTGGCCTATGATCATGCTCGACAAGAGACCCACCACCCATTCTAGCCTCAAGAACACCCTTCCCAAAACAAGAAAAATGAAGTTCCTAGACTAACTTCAGACATATGTAAAATAAATAATGTATGTCATTAGCATGAACCAAAAGAACCACTAAATTCATGTCAAATCCCTCTATTTTCACCCTGAATCATGTTTATATAACCTTGGAGATGAATATGTGGCATAAGTTATAGTGACAGGGCTTAAAATGAAACTTTTTTTGTAGTGAAGAAACAAGTACTTATCCTCCAATTGGCATTTATGCCTTCAAGACCTATAAATGAAAGTCCCTTACTTTAAGCACATATAGATAGGCAAATTACATGTGTTCCCATGACCAAAATTTCCAAATCTAGCTCGAAGTGTATTTTGACTATTGTTTAAGAGCGTGGAAACACTAATTGGAGAACTCTACCTCTAGTGCTTTATGACTCAAAACTAACATTGAAAAAATATTCAAGGTGGTGAATAATGTCCAAAACTAGGTTCTTGGACTTTGGTAATTACCATTTGAGAAATCACCACCCATTCTAGCCTCAAGAATGCCCTTCCCAAAATAAGAAAAATATAGTTTTTTAGCCTAACTTTAGGTGTGCATAAAAAGGAAATTGAAAGTCATTGGCACAATTTTAAAGAACCATAACATAAATTTAAAATCTCTTTAAATTAATTCTTAAGCATGTAAATGGAAACTTTAATACCAATCCATGGCATAAGTTGCAGTAACGAGTCTTGAAATGTAACTTTTGGCAATGAAGAGATAAGTTCTTGCCCTCTAATTGGCATTTCTACCTTCAAGATCTCTAGTTGCAAGTCCCTCACTTAAATCACACATAGATAGGCAAATGAAATGTGCTCCCATGGACACAAATCTAATTACAATCAAAAACATGTATTCACTATTGTTTAAGAACATGGAAACACTGACAACAAATGTTGTTAAAGTTAAAGTTGCATTTGGAAAACTCCACCTCTGATGCTTTGTGGCTCAAAAATGACATTAACAACACATTTGGGTGGTAGATGACATTTAAGACTAGGTTCTTGGCCTCTGATCATGCCTAGTCGAGAGACCCACCACCCATTTTGGCATCAAGAATGCGCTTCCCAATACAATAAAAATGTAGTTTTTTTAATCTTAACTTTAGGCATGTGTAAATCAAAAACCATAAGTCATTGATATGAATCGAATGAACACTCACGTGTGTGTCGAAGCCCTCTAATTTAATCCTAGAGCATGTTGATGTAACCTTGGAGATGAATCCATGCCACAAGTTACAGTGATGGGTCCTGAAATGTAACCTTTTTGCAATGAAGAGACAAGTTCTTGTCTTCTAACTAAAATTTCCATCTTTGGGACCTCCAGCTGAAATTCTATCACATTAAACATGTCTAGACATGCAAATGATATGTGTTCCCATGACCTCAACCTCCAAACCCATCTGGATGCATGTTTTCACTACTGTTAAGGAACATGGAAATGTTGACAACAAATGTTGTCAAAGTTAAAGTGGTAATTGGAGAACTTTGCCTCCAGTGCTTCATGGTTGGAAACATTTAAGGTGGTGGATAACATCCATGACCAGGTTTTTAACCTCCCATCATACATGATCAAGAGACCCACCACCCATTCCAGCCTCAAGAACACCCTTTCTCTAAGAACTGAGTACTTATATTAAGCTTCTCTTAGCTTAAAGAATATGAAATTCTTTATTAATAGTGCCAACCACATGAAATTGGAAGCTTATTTGGCACCACTAACCTAATTTTTTTTGTTGGTATGTAATAAAAAATGAAATCTATATTTACTACATATAAATCAATAAAATTTGGTAAAATTAAAGACATCTACATTTGACAAGTCAACATACCTTAGAATTTTAATCCAATGAACCACTAAGATCTACTCTAATCACGATAGTAGCAAAAATAACTTCATGGTCTAATTCACAAACTTTTCATAGATTCTTTTTTAATGGCCTCCCACGATATTCAACCAATTGAATATTTATTACAAAAACCAAATATGAATAGTGTAGTGTCTTCTTATATATTTTAAGGTCTTCAAACAACCATACATATAATTTTTTTATAGGATATCATCAAAGCCAATTTCTAGTGACAACCATAGACCTAGTGGGATAGCCAATGTTTTATCCATCTATAATAAGGGAAGTTAATTTTTTATTTTTATCTACACACTGATATAGGTAGCAATATGTTCCCTCTTCATTGTCCTCATTAGTAATAACTGCAAAAACAAGCCATATATCAAGATAGATAATGAGAATAAATAGCTTAATTTGATCCCTTTTAATGACATTGTCAAGATAGATAATGAGAATAAAGAGTACATAATGATTAATAGTCTACCTAGTTGCACTAGATTAGATACATGGTCAAAGTCTTGTGATGATGTCATACTTATAAGTTGTAGTGCTGATGGAATATGTATCGATTGAAATTAGAGGTCTATAGCTCCATTCATCCACCCACTCTTTTGACTCACACCCATTCCAAATAGAGTCCATGTATGTAGAATAAAAACATGCCAAATGTCTCGTATTAATAGTCTAAGAACTTGCATTTGAGCTATAAAATGAATGGAACTCACTTGATCTTGTTACAATCATATAATTCTCATACTTTTCCAAGTGTTATTCCTCCATCAATTAGAAATATATATGAATAGTAGAATTTTCTTGAGCACCATAGCTCATTTTCTCATTACACCATTCAACAATGGTTATTATGTTAAACAAAACAACACCATCTTTGAAATTCAACTCCTCTCTTGTAATGGCTCCTTTTACACATGCTCTAGCACCATCATGTTCTCCTTTTACATGGTAAGCCTCAATGAAACTATAAATATGTTCTACAATAGTAGTAATGTGCATCCTACGCAACTAGTAAAACATTTGTGCATTCCTGAATTATGATGTGTAATTATCTAACCAAATGTAATGTTGATTGAAATTAATGTTCCTTTCAATCAACTATCCATAGAACTTCTTAAAAGGACCTTGTACATACTTTGTACAATGTGATCAATCATTACTGACATATAAATGGTACTCCCTTAATATTTTTTGATCTTGCTTGTATTATCAGAGGCATGCATGAATGTTATATGTTGGTAAGCTGTATTGAATTGTAATATTGTGACTAAACTTTCATTTGTGGTTTGAATGTGTAATTCTCAACAAATTTTACTAAAACAATATAACCAAGTGGGAATATGTCCTTGCTTAGCTTGAAATATTCATCCCACCATCTAGCCCAATGTGTGTGCCTTGCATGCTCATAAATAATTTCCTCCCTGAATTTGACCAGAAATTCTAAAATAAGTATTTGTTTTGTAACAAGCTCACACCTTTTAGATTCTTTGTCATATTTTACTTGATAAGTCATAGATTTGTATTTTCTCAAACCAACTAATTCTTATCCTATTTCACTTGTACCCTCCTTATGGATACATTTTTTTAATTTTATCATTCTACCATAAATGTTGCAATTTCCATCCAAACATGTTTTGTTGTAAAATAATTGTCCATCTCATCTTTTATAAAAAATAGTTGGAATAAATTCTCTTTCTAATTTTGGCAAAACTTCTATGTCACATTCTTGCAAAATGTTTTCAATATGCAAAGTACAACACATATAGGGAAAAACATCACAATGCATTGAAAATTCAACATGTTGCTTACAAAAACAAGTAGTGTGTGTGTGATTTATTTTTACATAAAACAGTTTGGCCATCTCAAAATATTTTTGACTAATAGAAATGTGTGGATATTTTTCCAAAAAATTAGAGTACAATTGTATTTGGGTCATATTCAAGAAATGTTTCAGATGCGGTTCATAGTTACGAGAACCAACTCTTTTTTTCAATACATCTCTTGTATTGTCTTTCCAAAATTATACAAGTAAATCTATGAGATCATCAATTATAGCCTTGTCCTTTCGTGGAAGTCTACTAGAGAATTATTAGAGCTCAATGGTATTGGCATCATTAGGTCTTTGTCATCTTCCAATCGATTTCATTAATTTTTTTATATTCATGTCCAGTGTTGGGCTAGTTTTTGAAATCAATAATTTTTTCCTCATTTGACCACTTACTGCACAAGTTGTAATTATTCACCGGATAGCATTGTAATATTTGTTACGTGATTTCAGGCCTATAATATGATATGTGTCATGTATATTTTCAACAATTTCATTTTTTTCATCATCCATATTAAATTTTCTTAGTCCTAGGGTGTACATTGTAGGTCTCATCTTATTCAATTTCATCAACGAAACAAACACTCGACATTTTTGACTATAAAAATCTAATTTATCAAATAAATTATCCCATTTTTTTAAGCTAGTCTTCTTGAATGACAGTCATACATTTTGTTATGCATTGATTTCAAAATGTTTTCATAAACTTCAATTAAGTACTTGACTTTTTTATGCACAATCCTTAGAGGTGTTGTTAATGGTGGAATTTGTTGAGAGGTTGTTTTAAAATCGTTATGTTCACTACTAGTTTATTCATTGTTAGTTTCATTGTTTAGTTGTGGGATGACATTTTATTCATTGTTAATTTCACCATTATGTGTTTCCATGAAATTGTCTTCATTGATAGGGGGTAAATCATCATGCATAAATTCATCATCAATAAAATAAAAAAACTTTATACTTTGAATATGGACTTGCAACATAATTTGGACTTCTAGGTAAAAATTCATCATCATTATTTGATTCATTATTGTCAATTTCATCATTATCTACAATATGTGGCTCAATAGGGATAGTGTTTGTACTTATCTTGAGCGAAATATTTGATTCATACATTTTGTTTTTTTCTCAACTCTTCTAATTACTCCAGTGTTTTGTGCTTTAACTTCTTCCTCTTCTTTGAATGAGCTCCATCACCCATGACTAGGTGAAAAATAATTTGATTCCTTTTTATTGTGGGGGACCCAAAGAATAATTTGATTCCTCTTGTTTTCATTATGGAAAATGCAAAATGATGCAGAGAATGTTTGTGGGGTCAAAATTCTCAAAAAATAAATGTTGGACAATGACTTTTTGTCTATGAGACAATAATGTGTACATGTTATAACGCATAAACATTATATATATTATATTTATGTGATAATATATTGAATTGGTCTATCTTCTACTTTATTTTGTTATGATATTGGGGTCAATTGACCCCCAAATCACCTCCATATAGTCAAATTTAGATTCATAGGGTTTAATTTCATCCAACTTGCAATAATCATTATAACAATGGACTAATTGGGTAAATATGTCAAGAAATAAGATCTAATTCAGCCCCTTGAATCACATCATAGACTTGAAGTTAGGTTCAAGGGATTCAGATTGACCCTAATCACCCTTATGTTTGCATTTGTCATAAAATTAGGGTTGATTAAACCATATGTTTCATCCTATACAATCAATTATTGACTCATAAATTAAGTTCACATGGATCAATTTTGCCCAAATCACATCCCTAATTGCACAAATTAACTAATTTAACCACTTCACAATAGAATCACACCTAATTTAACCCCAAATCATGTCTTGTTATTGTAACTTTAGGTTGAAGGCGTTCAAATTAGCCCCAATTTCCTTCATGATTGAATTAGTGGACTATTTTATTTATTTTTTTATGATATTAAGGCTGATTAACCCCCTAAATTATACCCTGTATAGACAAAATCATGTTCATGGGGTTCAATTTCATTTGGAACTTGCATCACTAATTCCAACAATCGACTAATTGGCTCAATATCTTAGGAAATATGGGCCAATTTAGGCCCAAATCACATCCTAGACTCACAATTAGGTTAAATGGGTTCAAATTGGCCCCAATTACCTTCATGTTTGCATTTGTGATAAAATGGGGTCTGATTATTGCATTTGGGTTTATGGTTTCGTGTTATAATAATAGACTAATAGGGTATGAGTATTACTTATAGGATATATCTATCATACATTTAGAATGAAAACCAAGATGCCGTCTCTCAACCAATCTCTTAAGTCATAACAAATATAACAATTTATTGTAAGACAAATAATAAAAGAGAATGTGTTGTCTAAATATCATCCTCATGATCACTTGTGAAGTGAGACAGTCAGACCAGTTCATCCCTTGACAATAATAGTGTAGGTTTCCATTCATTCATGTGCTTATTATCCCTTGCTTGTATACAAAACATTTACAATGACAATGTTTCATTGTACTTGAATTTAAGATGATGAAACATGCTTGTGCAATCCATCACTCATTCTCAATACATGAACATTTTGAAAAATCAAATAGACTTTCAAATCCAGTCCTTTAAATGTGGACACAATAATGCTTCATCCTATTTTTATTTTTTAATTTCAAACTCATATTAGACAAATCATGAACCCAAAATACCAAATAAGGTTACTTTTTAGAACAATTACTCATTGCACTTATATGAACTCACCTACAAATTTCATGTAATCTTAAATCTAATGAAATAAAGAATGAACAATCATCCTTTCTCCTTTTTTTCCTTATAGATTTATAATATGATTTCCCAGTTGTTTAACAGCAATCACATAAAAATACACATTTTAAACTCTTTTCATTTTCATCCTTATCAACTAAGATTCCTTGAAATTGATATGCCAAAAAAAGAATAAAAGGTACAACCCGTGTTCCTTTAGTTTTCTTGTAGTTTGGCTAAAGGGGCTCAAATTGGCCTCAAATTCCTCTTTGATTGAAAGAATCAACTATTTGGTTTCATTATATTCAATGACAATAAGGTCAATTTCACTCCAAATCACATCATATAAAATTGAAAATAGGTTGTTGTGGCTCAAATCTTTAAAAAACATGTAACTGATTACACCATTTGACCAATTGGCTAAATATATGATGAAATAAAAGCCAATTTAGTCTCAAATCATGTTGTATAGTCGCAATTAGGTTCAAGGACCTCATATTCACCCTAATTGCCTCCAAAATTGAACCAATCAATTGTTTCATTCATTATATGATGACATTCAAGTTTATTGAGCCCAAAACCACATCCTATACATGTCAAACTTGCATGTGTCATTGAACCAAATGATTCTTTACTTCATTCTCTGATGAAATTAGCTCTGATCAAACCCCGAATCACATTTTATACTCATGCACTTAGGTTGAGGGGCTCAAATTAGCTCCAATTAACTTTGGATTCAACCATTGGACTATTTAGCTTATTTGGTTATTATATTGGGGTTGACATGCCCAATTTAAATCCTTTGTAGTCAAAATTAGGTTCACGAGGTTGAATTTCGCTCAAATTATTTAATTGATTGCACCAATTCACTCAATCTAAGCTAATTTAGCCTTAAATCACATCATATACATGCAATTATGTTTAAGGGCTTGAAATTGATCGTAATTTCCTCCACTATTAAAATAATTAACATGTTCATTCATTTTGTAATGAAATTGGGCCTAGTTGAACCCTAAATCATGTTATATATAATAAAAAATATGATTGCAGGCATAAACTCACCAAAATTACATCGCTTTATCCATGATGTCCTTTTTTTGGTGGTGTATATCATGACACACTCCACTTTAAAATAAAAATATAAAAATTATAAATGTGAACTAAATAAGTTCAAACATGAACTAAATAAGTGTATATCATGATAAATATATAAGCATAAACATGTAAAAGCAATCAAAATTTACTTTTTGATGCTATGGAAGCATAATGCGTACACATTATGTTTGGTTCGAAATGGGTTGGGTTCTTGAGCCAAAGGCTTGGACATGTCAACACACAGTTGAATAGAAGAGTTTTGATAGAAAATAACAAAATTCAACTTTTATCACCAAATACACTATGAGTTTCAATGAGAAAATTCATAAAATTATTACCATGATGATGAACATGCTCTTTTGTTTCCTAATATATGATTTTTATAAATTTTGGATTATTTTAAGGTTTCAATCTATGTTGATTTCTAATTATAGATTTTTAGGCTACTAAATGCTGTAAATATACATGCCTATGTATGTTTGCATATCATTTTTTTCATTGATCCAAATACAAAAAAAAAAATACATGGTTACAAACTAGACCTAATTCTACACATTAACAAAAAAATAGTTTTCATTTTTTTTGAGGTAGTTAGGGGGGCTGCACGACCAACTATTTATTTTTTTGTCAATTTTCAGGATCTATTTACTTGTAAAAAAAAAATCCATTGAAAGATTAGAGAAAATATTAGTTACAAACTAGATGATCTTATTTAAAGTTCCACCAAATTGTTTTAAACAATATTAAATAATGCTCAAAAATTGAAGGATTGCACGATGAGCTATCCACTCTATTTTCCTTAAAAAATAGGTGTTCCTAATCAAATTTTAGATGTTTGACCTAATTATACTTAACCATTTAAAAAAAAAAGTGTTTTGAAAACTAGACTCAAAATGCTACAATTCATGTTCTTACACCATCCTCGAATTTTTAGAAAAAACATGTCCATGAATAGGCCCTTTTTGTACCCCAACTTTGTGCACTTACCCTAGGAGCTATACAAATATCAAGATAGTTCAACTATTTTTCATGTTCTTACACCATCCTCAAATTTTTAGGAAAAACATGTCCACGAATAGGCCCTTTTTGTACCCCAACTTTGTGCACTTACCCTAGGAGCTATACAAATATCAAGATACTTCAACTATTTCTTATTTTAAGGCAAGGCCCAAAACATATATTGTTTCCCTGAAGTTTTTTAGATATTGTTGCCCAATTATGGTAAAAAGAATATTATTTTGTAGGTGATCCTAGTGAACGATTGGGAAACTGAGCGAGGTTTTTGAAGGTCAAAACGAGGTGAACACAATTTTCAAATTATTTCAGGTATGTCTACACTTTTGTCCAAAATGGTAATAAAATTTGGATTGTTTAGAGAAGAAGTGTACTATTTAAACAACTTCTCTGATTGGCATCAATTTTTTGGGTTAACTGCCTGCCACTTTTGAGTGTGCATTTCCACTGTCACCTTTTGATAACCATCACTAAACCATGAAATAAAAATCAATAAATATAAACTCTATATGTTTATCTTAATTATAAAATTTGAATAAACTAACTAGACTTAAGTACTATTTTTTGTACATGTCATTTAGTCTGGAGTTAAAAGTAAAAGAATATTTATGTTACAATTTAATTGAAATCTTTTATTGTATTTATCGTAATAAAAAATTATATTATTGTAAAATTCAATCTAGTACATTCCATCAAAATATGACAAGCAAGGACAAAAACACAGGAACAAAAAGAGAAAACTTGGATTAAAAAAATGGTTTGTAGGGACCTCCCTTCAATATGCTTCTTTTTGCAAAAGAAAGATTATACAAGGGGTGTATTGCATTTAATATGCTTGAGAGATAATGTTTCCAACTTCAGTTTCAAGATACCAAAGCAAAATTGTGTATCTTCTAAATGTTAGTGTCACCAACATTATTGTATGGTTGTGAAATTTGGGCACTTGGACTTCATAGTATCAGTTGGGATTGTATGATAGAGTTCTTATTTTCATGTTATCTAAAAATTTGTAGATAAAATGGTCAGTTCTATATACAATCATTTTTGTTGAATTTAATATCCATCCCCTTCATATTTCAATTATTTTCCATGTAGTGATGTTGCTTCATAGATTAAGATGTATGATAGATACATCAATTGGGCATGATAGATATCTATTTAAAGTTATTCAATCATCTATGAAATTCTATGAACAAGAGATAAAGACCACTTGGTATGCTCAATGTACATCTTTCCTATAGGAAATTAGGATTGATATCAATCATTTGTCTCCTAATACATTTTTCATCAATGCTTACTACATATTAAAAGATATATTTATAGAGGAATCAAACATGAGATCTACAAATCCTACATAGAGTTAACTTAGACAAAACCATCTAAACCGTTGTCAACAAAAATGTATTATTATATGGAGCACTATCTTCAAATAACAGAGAGACATATTATTACTCCCAAGTACACCACGCTCTTTTTTGGTTTGAGATTTCCTTTAGTTTAATTGCAAGTATGTTCTCATCAACTTTGCAACGAGTCAAAACACTTTCTTCTACAATATCAATGTATATGTAAACTTTACAATAATGAACTAAAATTAGAAGAACATGTGGTATTTAGGTGCACAATATATTATGATATATTTTACTATCTTTTTAGAGGAAATCAAGGTTTCTCTATAAAATTTTATTCATTACAAGGATCAAAGATGAGTAGCTCTATTCATCAAAGAGATGACCCAACACAAAATTGGCCTCTTTAAGAGTCAACAACACACCT
The DNA here is from genome assembly GCA_037957365.1 of Torreya grandis. NCBI lineage: Eukaryota > Viridiplantae > Streptophyta > Pinopsida > Cupressales > Taxaceae > Torreya > Torreya grandis. The sequence goes on along the minus strand of JARHVA010000853.1, from coordinate 3,351,868 downwards.
CTTTATTTTATAATTTCAAAATTCTTTATTTAACATCAATTTCAAAAATGTAAATGGACCTACTATTCTATTTAACAACCATGAACTATTAAAAAAAAATTTAAACCACTCAATTCATATTTTTTTTTTATCTTATATATCTTTTCTTACAATCCTATTACACTATTATAATTAATATTCCACATTAATATACATTTATATCCATATTCTAATTTATAAATGTTTCATTTACTACTACTTCTAATCTATTATTGTAAAAGTGGTGGCATTTATTAATGCATTGACTAGTGAAGAAGTGGTAGCATTTATTACTTCATTCAAAAGAGAGGCTATCACTACCTTTACAGATACAATATGGTTTAAATTTAGGTAAAGAACTTTAAATATGGCCAAATATAAATTCGGCTAACTCACCTAAAACCTGTCCCACGAAAAAATCAAGATTTAATTAACCTAACACTCAATTTCACTAACTCCTCCAACTTTTTGTCACATCAGCATTTCGAAGAAAACAAGAATAAAAAACAAAAGAACATTTTCAATATCTCTAAAATTCATTGGAGAAAGAAAATTAGGAAATGGTGCAAGAATGTGTTGTGAAAATAAGATCTAATATTTTATCAATATTCATTTAAATTTTGATATTATAGATTTTAGGAGATCAATTACTCTTACATTTATATAATTGAATCAAAATATAATAACATTCAATTTCGAACTAAAATTTTTATCATATTTTATTAAAAATGTTATTTACCTCGTTTTATCAAAGACCTACCATTCCCTCCTTAATATATGAAAAAAATAAAATAAAATAAAATAAAAATAAAAATAATATATATATATAAATAAATATGAAAATGAAACTTGCAATGAAGCCAAAGTCGGAGGCCAAATGCCGGCATAAGCAGGGATGCGGGGTCCACACCGAAAAGGGACCTCGTTCCATCCGCCGGGGACGAAACCTATGGCCGCTTTGCCATACGTCCACCCGCTTAGTCTTCTGTCCCCACACCCTCCTTCGATGCCTGCAATGTTCATTCCTTCCTTATAACAACTAATCTTTCAAACTCTTGTATTAACACCTTCTCTTTCTTCTCTTCTCTTTCCCCTGCAATTACCAATGGATTCCTGCGCGCTATCATTGCGCCAGGGTCACATGCTGCGATGCGACCACTACAGTGGCGCATTGCGTCCACAGAGGTTCCCGGTTCGAATCCTCCCGAGATCTGCAGAAGCTTCGCTAACTGTAGTGGCCGCCAACTTTAAACTCCGCAAGGGCAAGAAATTCAAGAAAGAGATCGAGTATCCGTGGCCTGATAAATTTCCCACGGATGGCAGTTTACAGCAGGTATTTACCTACGTTAACAAATTTCAGCCCCTCTCAAAGCCGCCGAAGAAAATCCTACTGCCTTTCGAGAAGCCACTTGCCAATCTGCAGAAGAGAATGGCCGAGGTAGGCTAAATTGAAAGCCTTAATATTTTATAACATGTTTTCTCAACTGTTTTAAATTTCGGCTCTGTGCAAGGTTTAATGCCTGTGAAATTACAGTTAATTTCGAACTGCAAGATTGGCATTTTCTTTGCTGTTAAATTTTTTCCTCTTTGCCTAAGTTTGGTAACTTTTATGTGCCGTCTGATTGCGTCTTAGGGTTTTCGTAGGAGTTTTAAATTGTTTTGCTTCTTAATACCTTTTGGCTTTCGATTTTGTCAACGGAGTATAATTTTCTTCGACGGGGTAACCAGTTTTAAAAAAAAAAAAATTGTGACACTTCAATTATTGGCACTGAAAATAAGTAGTTTAACGTATAAATGGAACTTTTGTAATGAGGAAATGGATACTCCTCAATCCTTGGCGTTGAGGGCTTGATCCATTAAAAAACTATTTTAAGAAATATGCCCTTAAGTAACAGGTTACAACGTGCTTGAATCCCTGCATTTTGAACGAATAAGAGTATAAAGGAAACCCCTGACCTTGGGTCTAAGCCAAAGGAGTATATGATTGTCCATACACTTGATAACTGCAGTCTACGGTGCTAAAAGACTTCGACAAAAAAATCCTCCTTTTTTATTTATATAAGTTTTATTTATAATAGTAACCATGTTTATTATGATAACCGATCACATATTAAAACCTCAAATTTCTTTTCCAAAGTATGGTAGATTCTCTTTCCTCATTATAATTTATTAGCAGTTTTCTGAGCTAAAATCAATTGTGAAAGAATTTAGTATTCCCATCCCCCTTGACAAGCTATCGTGCACGAGATTTTTGCTTTCAAAACGAGTCCTTTTTGTTCAATTCCTCCAACTGTTGCTCCACATGGTTGAATTCACACTATATGGTGTTAGAAGGCAAGGAATTTGTAGGAGTTTCCAAAATGTGCTGACACTCCCCTTCTAGTGATTGCTTTTGCAACAAATATTGCCAAATTGTTGTTATTCCATATATTTAATTGAAACTCAGTGTAGCGTAATTGAGTACATCCTTGAAGCTCTTTCTTGTCTAGCCTTTGCCCACCATTGCTGCACTAAGTCATGTAAGATTGATGATTCAAGCCGCATCATTTGGGATTGAAAAGCTTCCCACTCGAATCACCTTGGCGATCTATGCTTAATTGAATGGAAAACTGGTCTGAAGAACCATCACAAAGAATCTCACAATCCACAGTTATCTGATTGGGTGAGTCCCGGGGTGGTTAAGAATTGATCCAATCTTTGCCCAATAAAATAAGTATATCTATGCCAATTTATCGATGTGAATTTCCTGTTTTTAAAAGGGAGTTCCATAAGTGATTCCTCTGGAGTAAAATTTGTCGAAAAGATCATCCACTTTATTAAGCCTTCAAATTCCTTCACTTTTTTCTGATAAACAATGTATGGTATTCCAATCTTCTCTCATAATCCACTCATGAATGCTTTCTCTTCACATTAAAGCACTTAATTGCAACCAAAGATATTCTTGTTGATGAATTCGAGAGTCATTGTAAATGTTAACACATCCGAATCTCTTCCCAATCCCATCCTCTGTACAGATGCCAACTACCCAATTATGAGTTCCTGTAGAGGTCAAAACTCGAACTGACTCTTGTTTCATAGAATTATTAATCATCCTGGTTGGCCTCTAGGTCTAATACATATCCCACCCCAATCAGGGAATTGTTTGCTAATAAATTTATGAAATAAATTTATTGAGAGTTTGGTTTATTGGAGGAAGACACTATTCGACTTCTATTTATAGACTTTATTTTAAATGGCTTTCTGCCTACTAAGGCTATTCATCCCTCAAACATTTCGTGATAAAAGCCTTATCATGATGAGCAATCACATGTGGAAATTGGATCCCCCTTATGAGATCCTACCAAATTCTTTTGTTTATTATGATAGTCAATTGTTCTACCTTGTAAACGTGCCAAGTCCTTTGGAGTTGCAAGTCTAGATCCAGTACTCTTATGCCACTGTTGAGATGCTTCATCTAAAAATTATACATCATCCTCCATCAAGGGACGGGCTTTAGAGATGACATTATTCTTGCTCTTTTAATATCTAAGGGACTCATTCCGCTATTCTGTATCGTGTCTAGGGATGCTGGAATTTCAAGTTCCTTTGAGGTTGCAATTGCATAGCTAGGGGGTTATTGTCCAAACTAGATACCAAATTATCTTCCCCTTCTCTATTGCTTTGCTTCCCAAGTCTGTTAATTGACTCTTTCTCTGAACGAGGCATCCAAATGTCTTGATTCTCCTCGTCATCATGTTGAAGAAGAGAGAAGTAATTTGTAGCTTTTTATAAGATTGGGACCTCAGCCTCTTTCTCATTCTTTGTGGAGTGTTTTTTCTTTTGACCTATTGCAACCCCTCTAAATCTGTCCTTGAGTGAGCCTTGCCTTTTGTAGATTTTGAAAGAGTAGTTGGAGAATCAGAATTAACCGTAGAAGCTACTGGACAATTTCTATAAAGATGTCCATGGACTAGTCCATGCATTAGTGGAGCATTATTAACTTACTAAACATTCATTTAACTTCGCGGGCTCAAAAACTTTGGCAATAATTGACAATTGGTCCAAGAGAAGAACAAAAGAGGCTCTTGAAATTGTTAAAAACAAGAACTGTCTGAATTGGGATGATGGATTATTTAGTTGTTCTTGGCTGCCTTTAATCGAGAATTGTCAGCACATTATGTCGGCTTCACATGCTTGTTTCTGCACTACCACATATATTTATACATTTCTGGGTGGAGAGGCTCTTCTTGGCATCATACTTGCCCCGATGATGAGCGTAAGAGGTGGCTCGAAATATCGACATTACTCATGGATCAGATTGCAGCTTCTCCATTATTTGATGTCAATTCAATAACTATGATTTCTCAGCTGGTAATTTAAAATTGATTCTGTTATGGTTGACTCAAATCCATCCTAACACAATTTTTTGCAGACATGACATATGACTTGTTTTTTGGGTAGCTTCTGCGATAAAAACGTATTCCCCTATCAAATTTGTGGTTCTTTTGAAATACTCCTCTTTCCAAAATTCAAGAGGAAGTGCATACTACCTTAACTCTACAAGCATACAGGGCATATTTTCTGTATCCAGATTGAACTCCCGTGTTCATTGCTTATATTAGACTTGCCCGCATATTTCTGTAAAAGCAAGGACCCTGTTCTAATACTTGTTGGTGATCTTCCACGCTTGAAAAACTACCATATAAGAATCCTTTTGGGTCGACATTGACTACTACACTTACGCTGGTTGGTTTCCATGCACGGCGAACCCAATGCGTTAATTGATATTGCCGAAGAGTAATACCACTGAAATTCCCCAAATGTACGAGTGTAAAATTATATGCGACTTCTTCTGGAAAGTTGTCATCATTTGACAAATCAAGATGAATCTGATTCGTCGACTTTGGAAGGCAAGGAGATCTTTGGAATATGATGCTGAGTTACAAACCGACGCTGCGCACATTGGCCTCTAAATTAAATTAAGTGTATTCAATGCCCTTCAAATTGGGTAGTTATTGCAGGTAGGAAAGAAATCGTTTAAATGTTTTTAAATAGCCCGTCTTTTTCCGATCATCAAAGCCGTTGATCTACCATGCTGCGGTACGGGCCTACAATCGTGAATGGGCACATGATACGTGCAGATCCAACACAGGTAGTGATGCGATGACTTTGTTCTGTGTCGCCCCATGCCGATGCCTTACCGGTCAAAAATGTCCTTGGATTGTGGATAAATGAAAATTTTCCCTTTTCCGATAAATATTCCGCCGGCACCGGTCACGTGCTTTTTAATTAGCATAGTAATTAATATAGGCCATGTGGGAATAAATCCAGACTAGGTAGCAAGATTCAGGGTTCTAATCTATTTTATGGTGATTGACGAGTAAAATATAAATGGGTGACTTGTTTATTAGTGATTTCAAAAATATCTTTTACTATTCTTTATTATTTTATTTAAAGAGAGATCACTTAAGTTAAATATATTATTTGCATTGATTTTTTATCTTAAATTTGATGTTTATTTGATTATATTCGTTTCTTTTTTTACTTTGAGAAGTTAATTGAAAAATTGTAATATCTCAACCATACAATGGAGTTTGGAGTCCGTTTTATATTTATAACAATATTTTTTCGAGCTTGATATAAGAGTGTAGTTAGATTGATGTCATTTGTCACCAGTGAGTGGGAATTTGGTAAAGAAGGAAATGCAATTATTAATCAATATGATATGTAAAAATTCCTAAAACAAAACTTTGAGATTGATATCTCTTGGCATATTTTAATATATGTATTTAAGATATTTGTAATAATAAATATAACAATAAAAAATAGTTATGCATGTACTAAATATATAAATATAATAAATATAATCACTAATGTTTAATTAGTATTTTTAAATTAATCACAATGACAAACACATAGGGTTTGGAAGGGTATCTTGAATCATTCGTTGTCGTAGAAATGCTACTTAAGTATGCATTTAAAAAAGTGTATTTAATAGTGTTAACAATCTCGCCCATAAAAAATACCCGATGATTGAGTTTCCTTGTTTCTGATCTTTTGTTTCCTTGTTCCAATTTACACGATGTAATTTTTGTGCACTTGTAAAATAATTTTCCTCCTTACCCTAGAATGGCTCCATTGGACCTATGAGACTTGAATACTTTAAGGAATACAAAGTGGCTTTAGAGGCTTTTGTTAACGGCGGTGAATTGTATAGCTATTTTGTTAGTTATTGTTAAGTCTTAAAAGACGAAAATAGTAATTTGTATGAAGGAAATAACTTTGCAAATATAAATTAAAGTGCTCCACAATAGAATATGTTTATATATTTATAGACAATTAAATTTAAATTTGGACCTTTTTGGGTGGGAACATATATCGAATGATTAGAAGTGAAAAAGACGAAATGAAGGGGACGAGTGTACTTTAATTCAACGAGGACCAAAAACAGTGACTAGAAGTGTTGGAAGTGCTTTTCACAAGTGTTAAGGGCATTGATGCCCTTGACACAAACCTTAAGAAGTAATTGGGATGAGAGAAAGATCCAGAGGGTTGAAAAGAACAAGAAGAGCGATCAAAAGTTCACAAATGTACTAATAACATTTAATTTGGATTAATAATCAACAAATAAACAAGTACACTAAACAACATATAAAATAACACTTAATAAATGTGATGAGACAATTTTTAAGTGGCTACATAATCACGGTAATGAAAATTTGGTTGTATTGATGTCGTAACAGTGTTTCCATAGTCCATGTCAAATGTAGTGAGTGCTTCTGGGTACAATTGTGTGAGTGTTGTTGGATTGATGTTACAGATCACACTTAATAATCCATCATCATGAAGAGAATAAAATGATGAATAATTGTAGACTTAGGTCTTTTATAAATATAAAATATGTCAAGGATAAGTTCCAAATTTTTTAAATGTAAAATAATTAATACTTGTATTTAAGAATAAGAATACAATACAATAAAATTTGAAATTATTAGTATGTACTATTAATTTTCTTTTCAATAAGAACAACTAATAAATATTGAGAAAGGAAAATTAAATAATAAATTGAAAATAAATTATATATATAATCATTAATTAAAAAGTTTAAAGTTCTTAAAAACAAACTCTTAAATCAATGTTACTGATTAATTATTAAATTAAATTGAAAATTAATGTAAGTCCCAAAAATATTGAATAAGAACAATTTTTTTATATATTGTATACAATGTATATTAATATCCGAGAGGTGACTTTGACGAGAAACAGTAGGCTCGAACCCAGCGTGGCAAGGTGGTAGGCCCCTGACCCTACCACTATACCCCCACCCGTGGTCTATAAATAATAACAATTAATGAATATTGAGCAAGAAAAACTAAATAATAAACTAAAAAAAATTAGTCAACATAAAAAATATTAATTAAAAGATCAAAATTCGTTAAAACAAACTCTTTTAAAATATATTTTATTAATTAAAAATAAAAATTATTGATTATAACATCAAAATTCCTTAAAACAAACTCTTAAAATAAAAATTATTAATTAAAAAAAATAAAATTCCTCAAAACTAGTTTAAAATACATTTTATTAATTAAAAATAAAAATTATTAATTATAACATCAAAATTCCTTAAAACAAACTCTTAAAATAAAAATTATTAATTAAAAAAATTAAAATTCCTCAAAACAAACTCTTAAATTAATATTAATGATTAGTTACTAAATTAAATTAAAAATGAATGTAAGTCCCAAAAATATTAAAATTTATATTTTCTATCCATAACAACTTATTCTTGACTTGGGAAATAGTTTGAAATTTATAATTTCAATAAAATAATAATTCTTTGGCCTACAAGTTGCAAAAAGTAAATTAAAATTTATATTTTTTATAACAAATTATTTTTGACTTGGAAAAAAGTTTAAAATTCATAATTTTAATAAAAATAATAATTCTTGATCTAAAAGTTGTAAAAAATAAATTAACATGATAAAATATTGTAAAATTAAATAATAATCATTGAACAATTTGAATTACAAATAAATTAACATGATAAAATATTGTAAAATTAAATAATAATCATTGAACAATCGAAATATGATTCAAACCATGAAATAATATCAAAATTATTTAATGATTAAACCTAAACCACCTAGTTAGCCTCCAAGGAGTTGCAAAGTGGAGACGTCAAAGGAAAAGAAAAGGAAAGGGAAAAATAGAAACCCAATTCAAAACTACAAAACGAGACATTTAGAATTATAGGAGTGGGACAAATTTTTAACGCTGAATAAGAAACATTAAAAAGGACATGAACACACTTAGCACTATGGGATTTTTTAAGATAGGTATACTAGTTTTCACGAATGGTTTAGACATAGACATCTCCATCCAAAAGCACCCACTAAAATCTGTGGTGGAATATAATCGACTCTTCTTACCATGTACACTTGGGCATATGAGTAAAGAGTAATTTCGACATTGGAACTCAGAGGGTGAGTTGGGGAATTGAAGTGATATAAGTGGTGATGTTGTGCAAACCATTTAGGTTTAAGTTTGTTGGAAGTCCCAAATTTATTGAAAATAAGTTCATGTTGAGTTAATTGACATTATAGGATATGATTTTAGGGTTTGGTTGTGTAGGTTTGGATCAATTTATGTTGATCCATATTTCATGAGTAATGGTTTCCGAGAATCCATTTCTCATGAATATGAATGATTCATTTATCACTCGTTACATTAGTTGATATCTATTAAGGAGAAAAATTGTAGAACATTAAAATTTTTATCAATATTGAATCGAAGTTCTAATTATTCCAAAAGAGTTGTTGTTAATGGAATAGCCTTTATTAGTTTAATTGGTAAAATGGGTGGACTTAAATTTTATGGTAAGAGTTTTATGTTTTTTTTCATAGCTTTAACTAATGTATGTTTTTATTTTGATGATGAGCTCTTTCAAATTCTAAGTTATATTAAGGTTAAACTATTATAAATATTTTAAATATATTTCTCTGAAAAATATTGAGAGAAGTCAATTTTAAGGTGTCTATCTTAGATTTGTCACATATCACATTGGTTAAAGACTCCATTACCTTCTCTGCAAATTTTCTGTCGTTTGGTAACATATAGCCTCAATCTCACCACACCACTATCCCAGATTTGAAAAAATATTTAAAAAATAAATAAACAGGGTCCAATATCCACAATATGTTGCGATCAAAATTTCCATATGAATGTCAAATAGAACCTCATTTTTTAGGCTAGTTATTAATTATTAGCATCTCACAAACATTACAATTCACCACCACCCTTGATAGCTACTATAAGTTATGCTTATCGATGTAATTACTTTGTAACTTGAAGATTGTACGATTTAAAGTTTGTTCATATTACTTTAACATGAAACAAATCACTATATCTCTAAGGTGTGTTATAATAGTCAGATTTGTTTAGTTGTTTGTGAGTATGTAACACTTAATTATGACTTAAAATTTGACGTCTATTTGACCATCATATAAATATTTTTTCTTTTTAATTGGAAAAGATAATTAAAAAATTGTAATATCTTGTGCAGATTGTAGGGTGTTGAAGTTGATAAAATGTTAACCCACATCATAATGTTTATGGTTGCCAACAAGGGTGTTGAAGTTGATAAAATGTTAACCATCATCATAATTTCATGGTTGCCAACCCCTCTCAATTGTATTCCTCTTAATTGTTTGAGAGCACCATTAAACATATTTCCATTTTTTTGGGATAAAGGTAAGCGCTTTTGATTGAGATTGTGAACCAAAAGAAATATAACTTTTACAGAAACTAAAACTACTAACTGGGCCTGGATCACAAACAAGGGACACAGTCACCCAAAGCACAAGACAAAAACACCACCCAACATTCTTACCCTCACAACAACAGGGAGAGCAGCCAACAAAACAACATTCATGAAACACTAAAAGAAACATCCACCCCTGAAAAGTTCGATAGCCTACAACAATCTCACAGCACACTATCACCTAACATCGAACTCTCAACGAACAGAGAACCAATATACTTACAAAGGCGGTAGAAATCTCAATAGACTTCATCCACAGATTGGCATCAATCTTCCCCTAGAAAGGAGTTCTTCTATCATCTTCTAAGACCCATCTCTAATCAGAGTTTTTGCATTCAATCGGAACCTTTCTACGTACGTCCAATCTACAACATTTGCGCTTCGCCGAGATGCCACCAACTGACCCAGACGATCGCCTCAAAAGCCCCTAGAAGGTAGCCCTTCATAGTTGAAGAATTGCATCCAGGACTTCCATGAAGATTCTATTTTGACAGAGTGAAAAAGAGATTTGGATAAATCAACCATAGCACACACCATTGCAATTCTGCTTCCCCTTGAATTGTCGTCCATGCCACCTTGTTGGTTAGTGATTTGAGATGTTCCTCATTGCAGAAAACAGGGGATCGATTATAACACCTAAGCCATAAAGGAGTTGCAGAAATTGAAGCCTTCTCAGGGTCGAAAAAGGGGGACCAAGGGCCAAAGAAAAAACCACGGTTTCCAAAAAAACCAAAGTCCAGCAGTCTGGACAAAGTTACAGTCATCAAAACACCCAAATGTAACCTAAAAAAACCTCCGCCAAGCGAAGAGAAAAATGGGGCAGAAACGAAGCACCACTGAGGCAACACGCCAAAATAGAAAGTTCAGCGAAGGACACAAAGATACCCACACACTTCCCAAACAACGTCCTGCTACCGATGTCTGCTTCCAAAGCTATAATAGCAGACTCAGGGAAAGACAAAACAAGGTTAATTGCAGAGAAACCAACAGGGATATCTCCTACAAAGAAGATAGGATGACTGCAACTGGACTGCGGCTCGAAGCCGTCATCAACAGATTGAGCCTTGCTTGCAAGAACAGAGGAGGAACCGTTGGGAAAAGTGGAAGCTCGAATCAAGGACGGAGCGTTGTGTAACGATGAAGGAAGCATGGTCAAGCATAAATCTGTGCAGCCATGAAAGGGGTTCTCAACATTACTACAACGATTGTAAATCCACCGCTCACCTTCCGCTTCTTTAGCAAAACCACCCTTAGGAGAAACACCGTCAACAGCAAAATCGGCATCAGGACGATACAAGAGACTTACTGTTTGAGACCTTTCATCCTGAAAAGTAGATTTGGACGCCTCTGTAACCAAGAGCGCGCTCACAGGGAAGATGGGCTTCGGCGAATTTAAAAAATCTCTGTTCAAGCCCTTATCCCGGCCAAGTGTCTTTTGATTTGCTGCTTCAGGGTTCAACTGATCTACACCACCAAAATCTTGCACTTCTGGGTCATCTAACTCATTAATCATATCAGCTTTGGATCCGAAAAACCTGTGTAAAGAACCTGTCGTCGATCTTACGAGGGATTTGAGTTTCAAATTCCAGCCCCCGGCCCCCAACGGTTTCTTTTCAGTCGCTTTCATAGCCGATGCACCATATCCATTGAAAAGTTTCACGAAGACCATTGACTATTAAGAAATAAAAAATAATATAAATTTCTTATTGAATATAAAATATAAATAACTATTAAAATTAATTTTGAGATAAAGAATGTATATCTAATTATTTTAAGACAGTTAGACTTAAATGGGATGATTTATCACATAATTTCGTAGGCACCCCAAATATATAGAGTCTGATTGAGAAGGTTCCAAAAAATGCGATTGCATCCGGACAACGCTGCATGAATAATTTTAACGAAAACACAGCTAAAAATAGGGCGAGAAGTGGTGTAGATAAATGCCAGCGCCGCTCCCCACGTAGACATCCGAACCCCACACTGAAAAGCGACCTCGGAATGGCGGCCACGCCATATGTCCACCGGTTTCACCAACTCTCATCTGCACGACATAATAACATCTCATCAACCTACGCGGGACTGTCCTTCAATTAACAACCTTTTTCACCCTTTCCCCGTTTTCATAATTCGCAATGGGCTGCTCGGGGCTGTCATTGCGCCACGGTCACATGCTCCGATGTGACCACTACGACGGCTTAACCCTGCTTCCCCCTCCAGTGGAGAGGTCCAGGGTTCGAATCCTCCCGCAGGCTGCAGCAACTTCTTCGCTAAATGTAGTGGCCACTAACTTTAAACTCCGCAAGGGAAAGAAATTCAAGAAAGAAAAAGAGTACCCGTGGCCCGAAAAAATTCCCAGGGATGGCAGTGGACCGCACGTTTTTACCTACATTAACAGATTTAAGCCCCTCGATAAGCCGGCAAAGAAAGTTTTACTCCCTTTCGAGAAGCCCCTCGACGATCTGCGAAAGAGAATTAGCGAGGTAAGCTCAACTCACAGTTTATAAAATTTTATTGAAAATTTGGGAATCCCCTCTATTTTATTTTCTTAGTTGCAGGGAATGTTTAAAGAAAATGTTAAAAGAAAGTATAGTGCGATAGGCAAATCTTTCCATATTGAAAAATGAGGTACACATGAAGTATAGGCTAACGTTTAAGGAAAAACATAATGTTTACTCAATAATAAAATCATATAGTCTTCCACGCGGATGGACATTTGATATGTCGGGTTCTGGGTCCAGACGTTTTGAGCATTAAATCACTAAGAATACTTGTAAATTTGGCGGATGTATTAAATGTAGAGTTTATACAGAACTTTGGTGAACCTTTTTCAAAAAACCGTCAGAAATTAGATGAAAGGCAAGAATTTAGCCCATAAAAATTACCCTCCTTTGGGTATCTCCTGTCAAATATATGCAGATTCATATCTGGCCTTTTTCATCAGGTTACGCCACACCCAATGAGTTGGATGTAGTATTTTACTTAATTCAAAACTTTATTGTGTCTTTTCAAACTTCACCATGAAAGATCCGATGTTGGTACACCACTTCTAGGCCTCAACGATCAGCACCTCGACGAGAATAGTAGCACCTCTCCCAGAAAGCTCATACCAAGGCTCTTATTTTTACTAATTTTCAAGTTTATTTTTTTTTACCGGATTTCAGAGTGTGGTTTCTTTACATAACAAATGTTTTGAATCTATCTTCTAGATCCCTCATGATCATTTTGCCTAGCTTGTATGATTTATTTTGAAGATTTCAGGATAGAAATTGCCCTGGAAATTATATAATCGACGTTTCTGACTACAAAGTCAAACTCCTAATTTGTCTTTTATTTTATTTATTTATTTATTTCCTGGATTTCACCGTGCCATTTATTTGTATTATCAACATTTCCTGTCTTTCTTCCAGACCTATATTTATGATCATTTTGCTTGATTTTGTGTGATTTGTTTTAAAGATTTAGGATACAAATGGTGTAGGAAATTCTTTTATTGAAGTTTCAGACAGAATAAATTACAATGGGCCAAAACGTCATTACTGGTCTATCTTGTGGACCTGCCAAGAAATTTCTCAGCAAACCATGTAATCCACATTTCTGAATACAAAATTAAGCTCATAATATATTGATTCTTATTGTTAACCTGGATTTCGCCATGCCTTTTTTTTGCATTATCAACATTTACTGTTTATGTTCCAGAATGTTTTTTAAGCGTATAGAATGTTTATGATCATTTTGCTTAATTTTGTATGAATTGAATTAAATATTCAGGATAAAAATGGGGTAAGAAATTATTTAATTGACATTTAAGACCAAATAAATTACAGTGGTCCTAAACGTCATTTCCAGTCAATCTGGTAGACCACACTAGAAATTTTCAAGGAAATTATATAATTGATGTTTCTGAGTGCAGAATCAAGTGCTTACTTTATTGTTTTTTTATTTTAATTTTCTGTCTATCATCTAGATCTATCTTTCCTGGGTACAAATTTTTTAATTTTATTATCATTTTGCTTGCTTCGTGTGATTTATTTTAAAGATTTAGGATGGTAATCACATAGTAAATTTTTTAATTAATGTTTCAGATCACTATGATTTATTTTAAAGATTCTGATGATGGACCATGCATAATGGTCTGAAATGTGGATTAAGCAATTTCCTAAGAGATTTCTATCTTGAAACTTAAAAAAACAGAAACTCTGGATTGCAGAAGCACGATTTCTCTTTGTTTTATTTGTTTATTAGAAATTTTGATTTTGTGGTGGAGTGGTGGTTAATGTCCAGATCCAATTGGTTAATCAATAGTTGGTGTTCTGCCAAAAAATGGCTCATCCTGTGTGAATTTGTTGTTCTTCAGCTCAAGAAGAAAATTGGTAATGTTAAATTTAAATTGGAAGGCTTTTTGCTGTTAATCTCTTTATGCTTTACTTAAATTTGGCAGTCTAACTGTGTGGAGGCCATCCGCTGACAGAGTGTGCTGTTTACATGTGAAGTTAGAGTACCTTTGACATTTTCCTACTTCCGTTTAGCTTCACATTGCACCAGAACACAAAAAGTGAAAAAAGGAACATTTGAATCCCCAAAAATAATTCAGATACAGTCAATGATTGCATCTGGAAAACCACGCCTGGAAAGCTGTCTAACAGAAACAAAGTGAAAGCAACTGAAATACAGACCAAATCCATTTGAATGAAATTGAAATGAAAGAAAAAGTGTACTGAAATGCCAGCACACATCCATGTAGACGTTGGGACTCACACTGAAAAGTTCTACTTGAATGCCAGCAAATCTCCACATAGACATCTGGATCCCACAATGAAAAGCAGCATCGTCGAATCTGCTGGGTATGGCCAGCACACCATATGTCTACCCGCCCTAACAACTCTCAATGGCATTAAAACATCACCATTTAATTGATCTCACCAAAATGTTGTTCTATCAACACTCTTTTTTCACCACTCTTCTGCTATTATTATTAGCCTGACCTTGTGGAGGTCATGGAAACTTGTTTACATAGTTCTTAAGGATGCATCCCAACTCTACACAGTCCTTGTGGAATTATAATTCAAATTTAATTTGTGCAGTCCTGCTGTCTATGGATCTAGTGAATTTTGATTCTATTTCATTTGTTATCTTTGTGTAATTTCTTGATTGCAATTTATTATTTAGCATTATTTTTATCTGTAAATCATTTTCAGGCCGGAAATTATTTTGTAAGAACTTGCTTTATTGAAACAAAGTGGTTCATGATTTTTGTGTTTTGATGAGTGTTTTCTTTGTTCTGTTTTGGGGTTTACTGTATTTTAGTTTCTGCAAGGATTATGTTTTATGGACTGTGGGCCTTGTGAGCTTTGATTCTATTTCAGTTGTTATCTTTGTGTAATTTCATGATTGCAATTTTTTTTTTAGCATTCCTTTTTTCTGTAACTCATTTTCAGGCTGGAAATTATTTTGTAAGAACTTGTTATATTTAAACAAAATGGTCCATGATTTTTGTGTTTTGGTGGAACGAGTTGTTTCCTTTGTTCTGTTTTGGGGTCTATTGTATTTAGTTTCTACTAGGATTATGTTTTATGGATTTTGGGCCATTGGTTGAGGATAATTTGTAACTGCAAATCTACTTTATTGTTTGTTGACATTTTAATTTTTTTTGTGTTTGCAAAGTTTACAAAAGGGTGTTAATAGAACAACATTTTATCAAAACTCAAAGTTTACAAAGGCTGTCAAATGTTTTTGCAATTAGATGCACTGACAACTGTTTGTTGGATAAATGCTTGATTTTTACTGATTGCATTTAACAATTGCTATTGTTGTTGAGAAAAGGGGTTATGGGAAGATTCTAGTGACTTAAAGGAGACTTTTTGAACTATTTTGATATGCCAAGCTCAAGATAGTTCAACCTGTATGTTTTCATTTATAAAAAATGGGGTGCCTTAAAACATAAGGATAGACGGTTCTTTTATCCGTGCAAGTATTATACTGATACAGAATTGCCTTTTTTTCTTGGGAGCAACAGGTTAAAGATATGCAGAAGGAGACTGGCTTGGACTTCAAACACGTTGTATTGGATTTGGAGACAAAATACGAGGAGGTCCTTTTTCTCTATTCTTTCTTTTCTATCAATTGTGGTCTTAGTATATTCATGTGTTAAACTTGGTAGATGTGGAGTGAAACATAGGTAGTCATCCACTTGTCATTAAGTTCCTGAAAGAAACTGCACATATAATCTGACTTACTTGTTATGCTTGTACCATCTTTCTAAGGATGATTCCTCCAAAATATTTCTAAGGATGAATCCTCCAATTGAATATAACTGAGCATATCTTCACTTTAATATAACATTGGACAAGGGATGAATGTTTTCCATTTTTGTTCATATATGCAAGCCATTAACAATTTGTTTTTGAGTTACTTCTGAAGGGTCTAAGTTTAATTGGAATAACTACCACATGCCTGATTTGGCAGATTCGACTGCTTACTGAAGGTTAAATGCATGCAACGGAAGTCATGGCAGTGAAAGTTCCTATTCTGCCAAATTCGGCCTAGGAATTGCTCCCGACCATTTCTTTATAAGTGCCATGGGGGCCAGGGGACCTCCTTAAGATTGGAAGCGTGGCGGATGGCCCAAACATGGCTTTAACCTCAGATTTTAATGTTCACCCCATTGGCACACAACCATCAGCATGAAGTCCTCCTACTTGCTTGTCCCTTGAACGATTATTTAATTGGACATTCTTTAAAAGACAGGGGTCTATAGTAAACTCTTCATTATATGCTTCCCATAGATCTGAATATTGATCAATAATGTATGATAGCTTTGATATGTCTCTGAAAAACTCTACCATTTCTGGGGCTTCTTCCACAAGTCCAAAAAACTTAAAAAGTGATTTGATATCTCTGTTAAATTCCTCAAAGGAACTTGCTGTTATAGCTGGGGGAAACTGTACACCTAAGTTCTGAAATTTGGAAGTTAATTGAAATTCTCAAAAAATAGAATCGGCAGCTCTGAAATTCTTTCTAAATGGTTGTAAAACTTAACAAAAATCTGAACTGAATCTGAACCAAAAAAAGTCACCAATTTGTTGCGTAATCAATAATATGGTTGCGACAAAATATGAAACTGCTAAAATCTGGAATTTCCAGGAAATTATTGAAAAAACTGAAAATGTGAAATTACTGAAAATCATAGTTACCAGGAGATGTGTGGGTATGGTTATTGGTACGTGGGCAGAGGTGCCATTCAAATCAGAATAAATGAATAAGTTTACGGCTATATTGTATCTAAATGTTGTCATCAAAAAATTTGGTTATGGGGATGGGATGGGTACGTGGTCCTTGTCCCTATATTGGAGTTTCCTAGCAACTATGCTGAATATATAAAACTGCAAAGAGCTAAAATGTGGAATTCATGAAGATCCTGAAACTCAACTTCTTTTTGTTTTATGTTAATAAGTTGGAAAGAGACATAACAATATTATTTCTGGAAAGTACTTCACACAATATATAAATTAACAAAATATTTCCTGAGAAGGAATGGGAGTCAACCCAGGCCAACATCAAGGGTGTGGGCATTGGACTCTGCCAGAAGACTTGATCCTTCAAACTGCCAAAGAAACTAGTCTCCAAAACAGAACATCGTAATATAGCTTCTCTAACACCTAATACCTATTTCTAATTAATTCTCATTTTAGATCTCTTTTCTCTTTACATGTGGTATAATTACATCGTAGAGAAAGTGCACCCAACCACATCCGAATGGTTCCCACTAATTGTTTCTTGGAAAGTGCATCTAACAAAACAAAAACATCGTAATTGGTCAACCAGATTTGAAGAAGTTTCAAGAATCTTGATTTCTGACTCTCCTATTTTTTTGGGGGCAAAGCAATTCAAAGAGGGGTGGCTGTGGGAGTATTAATTTTGAGGAAGATGGCCCAGCTCACTTTTTTATGTAACTAGGCTCTTTTGGAATGTGGGTCCAATGCTAATTACGTACTCACTCTCTTTTGGAGCCCTTTGAAATGAGTCTGATCAGTCCAGCAATGATTAACTCGCCTATGCCTTCTCTCTTTTTGATGGGTTCATTATCCATATTTAAAGAGAGGCAACTATGGCAGTATTAAGTTTTAGGTAGATGGCTCATCTCACCTTTTTATGTAACTAGGCTCTTTTGGAATGTGGGTCCAATGGTCTAATGCCAATGACATACTCACTGTCTTTTGGAGCCCTTTGAAATGAGTCTGATAAGTCCTGCAATGACTAACTCGCCAATGCCTCCATTTTTGATGGGTTCATGACCCATCTTTAAAGAGGAAGGTCCAACAGTAGGCCACATCTCCTCTTATAGAACTCCATTGAGAGACCATCATGGCCTGAGGCTTGTCATTCTTCATATCTTTCTTAGTTGTGTGCAACTCAATATCTAGCCCTTCAGATAGAAAAAGCCTCACATAGCTTTTGACATTTCCAGTTTCTACTTGCTTGACAAGATCCATGGCGGTGTTGTGTAAAGGATTAATGCCAACAGAATTGAATCTTATGAAAGTGGCGTTGAAAAATCTCTTGAATTTGAAGTTCATACTTTGAGTAGTGCAATTATTTTTCTGTCTTATGTTTCCATTTTAGATATTGGAAATATAAAATGAAGGGTGCATCACCTTCTACAATCAAATGTAGCCACCCCCCACGTTAACTCTAGATCCTCTTTCCATGGACTGCTCAAATTTCCTAAGTTGGGTTTCTAAGTTACTAGCTGCTTCCCTTCTCTTCAGCATTGAAGGGATCCAATTCCAACTTGCACCTGGCTTGTTGAAACTGAAATCGTTCTTGTTCTTTCCCTTTCCATGCCCTAGCAATAATTTGGCCCCAACCTCAAATAAATTTAGGCAGATGCTTAATAACTGCTTCCCACCACAGAATTCACCCTCTATCACACCACTTGGTACCAACAAGGACCAAATTCTAGCAAAAGCCCTTAAGTAGCCTTCTGACTTGAGAAGGAAAACATTTAGGCTTTAGCTTGTAAGAAGAATGCTAAAAAACTTGCTTTATGTCCTAACAGTGAATGCGATTTTATTTGTCTCATATGTTTTATTCGTTCTTGTATGACCTAGGGGATGTCATGAAATTCATGTAATATTTGATTCGTTAACTCTGCCATACATCATCCCTTTGCCTTTTTCGTTTCCAAAGTTTATGTTGGCCCTGCTTATACTCTATGCAATATTTGATTAGTTAAGTTTGCTGTGTCTGGGCAACTAGTATGTCATAATGCCATAATATATCATCTATCTGCCATTTTCCTTTCCAAAGATGTATGTTAGCCTTGCATTTATTCAACAAAAGTAGTTGCTCCAACAATTTTGCTTGGATCTCAGTTCCTCTTTTGGAGGGAAAGGCAAAATAGTCTCTACTTCAAATCATTATTTTTGAGATAGTGGTTCCAAGCTTTTATTACAGCTAATAGTTCTTGATAAAAAAAGAATATTTTTGCCTTACCAAGCACCCTCGTTTGGTGTGGATTCACATGTATAAGTCAATGGATCTGAATTGTTGTTCTCGCTCCTCTTCCTGCTTTCCTAGGTCATGAATCTGTCAATCTGAGAAAACATTGCTGAAATTAATTATGGCTGTAACTAGTGGTAAAAGCTTTCTTTGGTGTACCTGATTTATCCACTTTTTGAGTCTATATTAGAAAGGCTGCGGCCCCTTTTAAAGTATCCAACAGATTATGAATTCAAGGGAGTGGGTAATTATCTGTGATAGCAGCTTTTGTTCGATGCATGAATTGTTTTCTCATATTCTTATGATACAGTGTATTTTCATTTCCAACAATATTGGAACTTCATATAGTGACTTGAAAGCTCAGTGAATCCTTTCTTTATCAATTTATGTACCAGTTTCTCTAATTGATTTGACATGGCAGCAATACTGCAGACAAGTTATCGAGTAACACATGATAGTTCTAAAGTAAGGATTAAAGATTTGCATCCATCTGTAGTGTTAATGAATTGTGCTGTCTTTGTATGAAAATATATTCACACTTATTAACTTAGATTCATTCCAGGTTTCTTTTTGTTACTCCTTGAAATGTGCGTCATTTTTTGCAATTAAGATCACTTAGTTGATAAGTTGATCTTATTTAACTGATACCATGTAAGTATATGTTAATTCTGGTAGGATTGGCATTGTGAGCATTTGCTATATCATCCTGTTGCTAACCATTAGTCAAAGACTTATCCCTTCTACTAACCAGCAGGCCAAATTTTAGGACTCTCACTTTATTTCTATTCAGTATAACACAAGGAGTAAGCTCTTTCTATCTTTTGTTTTGAGGATCTTCCTAGTGCTCTATTTATTCTTTAAATTTGGCTGCCCATTTTTCTTACAGCTCATGCAAGAAACCTATGGAAGTTTGACTCCATTTCAGCGCTTAAGTGTTGCACGACACCCCAATAGGCCTACTTGTCTTGACCATGTGTCAAACATTAGTGATAAGGTAAAAGTTTGAGACTTTAAGCTTTCACAATCCATAATGTCTAAAGATTGGTTTTTGGAGACACTTGCATAGATGAGTGATTGGAATCGATGTTCAGGCCACACTTTGTGGGCCATCCAATCATTTATCTATGCAGTTGTCTCCAAAAACCTGTCTTTAAAGGTAAATTTGGTTTCCCTTATTTTCATTGCACATGGACTTCTCTCATGTTTTTATCTTGCTCTTGTTAGTGGCTGGAGCTGCATGGAGATCGTGCTGGATATAATGATCCAGCTATTGTCACTGGTATTGCAAGCATAGATGGGATGAGCTACATGTTTATTGGACACCAGAAGGGCCGGAATACAAAAGAAAATATTTACCGGAACTTTGCCATGCCAACTCCGCATGGGTATGTTTATGTTACAGTATTTAGTATACAGTTGTTCAGCTTCACACAAGGCTTATTTTTAAAATATGGCTCAATTTGCAATATATATTTATCGGCTAAAAATAATATGGGTTTTGTTGATAGGAAACTTTTATACTGTAGACATGTTTGATTGTCTTCTAAGGAATTTGTAGCCTTGTTGGTGTCCGTGATTGCCAGAGGAACACCTTAAACATCATATCTAGAAATTCGTTTTGGTTTTTGAAGCTTGAGAAGCTTGAGTTTTGGCATGTAGGGGTTTGGCTAAGTATTTTTACTTCTGTCTTGTTTTATTGATTTGGGTCTCATTTACATTTTTCTAAAAAATTAAAACTATTTCTAAATTAATAACCTTTATTCATGTTCAAGCTTCTCAATCAGTTCTCAATATTTATTATTGTAGAGCAAAGATGGTTTCGTATACATTGTATACAATCTTCTAAAATTGTATAATTTCTATTTTATCCATAAGACTTATGCAAATCCAGCTAATTGTACAATATACATGGCATTGCAGCTATAGAAAGGCTTTGCGAATAATGAATGAGGCTGATCAATTTGGTATTCCTATAATTACATTTGTTGATACTCCAGGCGCGTATGCAGACATTGTGTCTGAACGGAAAGGACAAGTATACTGAATGGACTTTTGTACCAGGCCAATTTATGTTGGTGATCTTTAATGAATAATATGGAAATGATGGTTGTATAATATTTACTTTTTGATATATTTTATTTTCATTATACTCGCAGGGGGAATCAATAGCTCAGAATTTGAGGTCATCGTTTGGCTTCACAGTTCCAGTTATTTCAGTTGTGATTGGAGAAGGAGGTTCAGGTGGAGCACTTGCTATTGGCACTGCTAATAAAATGCTCATGTTAGAGAATTCAGTGTATTTTGTTGCAAGGTGGGTTTACACCTATTATTTCACAGTAGCAGTTTTAACGGAAGTACTTGCAATGGTTGCTTCTGTTTTATGAGTTTAAACTTCAATTTTATGTTGTTTGAATGCCATCTTTTTGCTTTATCAAAAGCAAAACAGAAACTGTATTGATCTAACATCAACGGTTGTCACAGTTTATCCAGTGTTTATGGACAGCAACCTGCCGCCTTTCCACAAGACAAGCCATAATAAGTTTCATCCACAAGGAAATCCCGGTGGTCCTTAACCAGCAAAACGCACCATTTGCCAGTTTAAAAGTCTTTAGAGAAACCTTCAGAGTATCACCACTAGCACATCCTTCAAACCCGACGAGAGTTTGAGGATTGCCAGTAAATATACTATCGATTCAAGCAACCAAAGATGAGAGATCTTCCAAACTGGAGTGAAACTGTCCTATAGTTTGTCTCCATCATCTGAATGCTAAAATACACTACCAAATAAATTGATAATAAAAATATACTGGAGACAAAAAAAAAAAGTAAGGAAAACCCCATGCTGCAGGCAGGGTCAGCAACTGCCATGACCAACAGACTTGGCATCAGCTGGCTGCCATCCCTCACTGTTCTGGTTCCAAGTCACCCAATTGGGATCGGCAGAAGAATCCTTAATGGGTGAGAGATCCTAGGCATTGTTGTTCAAGTATGGTTTACCAACAGGTTTCTTGTTCTTTCTGTCTTTAGAATTCCCCACTGCATCATCTTAGTTGGGCTGCATATCCTGGAAACAGCCAAACACTTGGAGGGCGGAAAGAGTGAGGTTTTCTTTGATAAAATCAATTATTAAAACCTTCCAAGATTTTTCCAGATGGTCTTGATAGCAGATTATTGCTTTGGTCTTGTGCTCCAGGAGCTGGAGACACAGCAGCTGGTCAGGAGACATTGTTACCAGTCTGAACTGAACTGCCACAAATCTTAAACAGAGGCATCACCCATTCCCCCAGTCACAGGATTACCACCTGCAAAGAAATTGGTGGGAAATGGAAGAGGCTGGTCATTCTGGGTGAGGTTATCATCAGCATCCAAATTCTCAATATTGTGCAGGTTGGGAGGATTCACAACTTGGATCTCAGAAAGGATATCAAAAAGGCTTTCTGGTCATTCGTAATGGGCTCAAGATTATTAGCAAAAACATCAACAACTTACTCAAAACCCGAAGATATACTTTTTAAAATTTTTACGAGCGATTATTGATTAATCCCTGACATATAGACATTGTTTCAGCCTCCAGTATGTTCTGGGTTGTTACCAATAGGCAAATTAATGTCCGGGAAATCAATTATGTCTTTTTGGGCATCTGTAGAAAAGCAGCATCCTCATTAGAGAGGCCTTTAAAATGTCAAACCTTGCAGTCTTTATGGTATGCCTCAAATCACTGTTTCTTGGTCGAGGAGCTTTCCTCAACACATGTACGCTTAGGCCTAGAAGCCATCCTAGCAAAGAGTTCTTAGAAGGAAAATTGCAGGTAGCAATGAAAGAACAACTGGGGTTGAAGAAAATATTCACTGAAAATGACAAACAAGAATGAGAGCAACTCCTAGAGCTTGGAATGTCTGACCAACATAGAAAGACTCAATAAGAGACTTTCTGCTCACCCCAAGCCTAGACCACTAGATAATCTTCCTGCAAACAATCAATAGACCAGGAACAAGTGAAGTCATCAATGAAATCAGAAGAAAGGCAAGAATGTAAGTGGAAAGATGATAGCTCACCATGCACCATCGATTGACAACTTGAAAGGTCTTCATACATGCTACATAGTACATGGTAGTGACATATTGAAGGTTTAGCGAAGGAATATGACCATATCTCCATAATAATTCGCTCAGCAGTCCAAAGCAGAATCACCATCAGACATGACAGACGCCGGGGCTCATGGGAACCAAAACAGCTACCACCCAACATTTTACCCCAATATGTAAAGTGCGAAAAATATTAAAATAACCATGGTGGGATAGCACAAACGCAATTCTAAGGGCAATGGGAATGGGGCAAGGGGGATTAGGATATTCCCCAAGGAGTTTTTAACATAATGTCTAGACATCCCAAGGATTAGACCAAAAATGCCACATAGTGGCCCTGTAGGTTACGGGCATAATCAACATAAAATTGTCAAAAGAGGGCCACAAAGCCAACAATAAATAGGTCTTAGGATTAGCCTTGACCTACTTAAGAATTTGCTACTTCACAATCACCATTTATATGTTAGGCAATCTTAGAGCAGCCTAAGAGGTCCTTATAATCCAAAGATTGGTCAATATCCAATAATACCGATACTAGAGTGAAGTGAGGTGGTCGATTTGGCAAGAAAATCCACAACTTTTTTTAACTTACCCAAGGCTCTAAAGAATTTCAATGTTTTGCAAATCAGTCGTCACTCACTAGATGTATTTGATTAGAAATTTTGGCCGCCAATTCTTGGGAACACTTTTGCTGTCACATTTGAAGATATTCTAAGACAAGGGAGTTTGTCTCATTCAAAATTGATGTATGGCTCACCTTAATCGCTCTCCATAGTCCTTCCACGATTCCATCACGTCCACAAAGTTTTGTAGTCTGAGATCCTAGTCCTTTGGCAAACCAAAAGATAGGCTTTTTTCTTTTGTCCTGACAAATACCCCCAGCTCCAGCATTTCCTGGTTCCCAAGAGAGGCTCCCCCAATGTTAACTTTCAAACACCCATGGAGGGGGGAGCCCAAACAACTTTTCAATCTACACGTTCAACAGCCCCATTTTAGGGGAATTTTGCGTGCCATGCTACTGCTATTTATCTTGTTAGAATTATATTCGCAAGGTTGAGAAACATCAAGTCTAAACAAATATATTCTGTGTCATACCTTTTCCTTGTGCTTTAAAGTCAGCAAATAAGATTTGGTACTTTTTTCTATCACCGGCCTCTATGTGCTGAGAAGTGTAACACTTGTTTGAAACCAAATTTATTTCCCGGAAACTCTTAAGTCTTATTGTGTTATATTTCTTTATAGTACAGTTCAGCTATATATAATTTGGTGAAAATTTAAGATTATTTAACTATAATATTCATTTTATCATGAAGTTGAAGAATGTAGGATCTAAAGTATATTGTTTGTATTGATTTCATCCTTTATGTTGGAACCTGGCAAGTAGATAATATATTTTTGGTGTATTACTATGTTATTTGACTTTTCCCTGAAATGTAACCTTTGTGTACCAGTGTTATTGTCCCTGATTCTCTGGGACTCACCCACTGTCGTCCCCGAGATGTTTTGTAGGCTTGGGATTTGTCCCCAGTATGTTTTGTGGTTTTCTATTTTCAGGGACAGCTCGGCGTCCCTTAAGCCATCCCCAAATGCAATATAGACATTTTACTTTTGTCATCCCAGAAACTCATCCTGCTGTTTCTTGCCTTCCTGCCTTAAAACTTTTTGTAACATGGTTAATGAACTTACTAGCACGCTAATATTTAAGTATGTTTAATTATAATAACTGCATGGAATGGTATTTGGATGTGATTTATAGATTGATCTGGTTTCATATTCTGTTTTGTTGTTTGTATATAAGCAGCATGTTGTATTATTAAATTTTGATGTATATCAAAGATTAGATTGAAGTTACGTTTAAAAGTTTTTGGAATTCTAATGCTATTATTAAGCGCTCTGTTGTCAAATGGGGAAATCAATATGAATTCTAAAACATGCAACCTGAGTTACTTGCTTTGATCATGTGCCAGCTGAACTTCTAGGGTAGAAGCATCGCAAAGAGTTTCTGTAGAGATAATCTCTACATTTAGGGTAGGAAAAATCGTTGCATGCAATAGAGATACAAAGCTTTCATGAAGGTCATGTATTGCAGATTTTCTTTCAAATGAGTAGTTGTTTGTAGTTCAGCAATGTCGACCATGTTCACACCAGTGGGAAACAAAGAGGGTGTTATGTTCCGACTAGGAACTCCTGTTATGTCTGGGAGGAACTGTGCACCTTAGTTATAAAATTTGATAGCTGATTTGAAAATTTCAAAATATGGAATCTGCAGCTCTGAAACTCTTTTTAATAGTTGTAGAAATTACAGAAATCTTAACTGACGCTGAGCAGAAATAAAAGACTGATTTCTGCAGAATCTCAATTATGGTTGCGACAAACTTTAAAACTGCTAAAATCTGGAAATTACTACATGCTAATGAAAATATGAAAACTACTGGAAATCTAAAACTGCAAAGAAATAAATATGGAACTCCTGAAAATCGTGAAACAATTTTTTTTGAATATTAAAAAAGCTAGAAAGAGAACATGACAGTATTGTTTCTGAAAAATAACTCACACAATACATAGAAGTAACAGAAACTTCCCCAAGGAGGTATGAATGCCAACCCAGGCCAACTTCAAAAGTAGTATGGGTGCTGCACTTGGCCAGAGTACTCGGGTTTGTAGACTGCCAAAGAAACTAGGCTCCATCACATAACCTCATATAACATGGCCTACTCTAACGGTTAACATCTATTATTGTCAATTCCCCCTTTAGGTCTCTTTTCTCTTTACATGAGCAATAATATTATCATTGAAAAAGTGCTCCCAACCAAATCCTAATGGCCTCACATATCCCTTTCCTAGAAAGTGCATCTGACAGAATGTAAAAAATCTGTAGGGGCCCACATATCACTTTTCTAAAAGGTGCATCTAACTAAACAAAAAGGGTGGGTTGGCCCAGCAACCCAAAGGTGTATTGCAAATTTGCAAAAACAATGGGTTGGGACCATTATGTTATAATGTTGATTATTATTATTTTTGAATAGAACAAAAAAGGTTCATAATATGTCCCCTTCCCACCCCACGCCATCCCATGCCACCTCATGCAACCCTGCCACTGCTCCTTAAATTAATGGTGCACTGGATGTAAGTAAGTAACAAAAGCTTCCCACTTTGAATTAATAGGGGGGTGGGTTGTAATGTCTATGAGTGCATAACAATTAATTCTAACTTTCAATTTGACATCCATTTGGCCAGCATATGAATGTTTTTTCTTTTTACTTGGAGAATTCAATTGAAAAATTGTAATATTTTGGGCATACAAACTCCTTGATTTTTGCCGGAAAGAGTTTTTTGAGCACGACACGGTGGTGAATTTAAATTGAGTTCATCTATTGCTAGTCAAAAGGAAATTTGTGGAGAAGGTAATGGAGTCATTAATCTATGTAGTATGTAATAAATCCAAATAGGCCTCGAGATTGATATCTCGACACTTTTCAGATAGATGTATTTAAAAATTAAAATATTTGTATTGGTAAATAGTCCACTCAAAATGATGACCATGGCATGCTCTTGATATGGTCGGAGTGATACTCTATGGAGATATTTTATTGAAGATGCCACAATTGCACTGATTATAAGTGGATTGCCCTTTGCATCCGCTAAAGATTTAACTACACCAACCTAATTCACTATTACATTGTTAGTTTCATAAGCCAAAATCAGACTAGCCACGAGAAATGATTTATTGTCTTGAGCAACTTGATTGTAAAATAAGAGCAATATCACAAGGAATTTCACTTTAGCACATAAGGTAATTACCCTTAATCCTCACTTGGTAAAACCCGGATTTCAAATCCAGTGTAGTAAAATATTTGGCATGTTGAAGTTGATCTAGAAGATCATCAATCGTGAAAGAGGGTACCTATTTTTGATGGTTATTTTGTTAAGTGCTCTATAATCAACACATTCTCTATGAACCATCTTTCTCAGGTACTAAAACAATAGGAGAACCACATGGAGAAGTATTATGATGGCTTATACCTTGATTAATTAAATATTGTAACTTCTGTTTTACCTCATTGGCATCCTTTAAGGACTGCCTATGCACCCAAGATTTGGGAGTGGACTGTTCACTAGCAACTGAATTTAGTGCTCAATAGGCCTCACCAGTGGCAAACTGCTGCACCAATTCTCTCATACGCTTCTATTCTTTGTTAATAAACATGCTATAAGAAGTTTCATGTGCAACCACTTCTTTATCTTGAATATATCTCAAAAGAAGTAAAGCAAACTAGCCTCACTAGTGGCAACCTCATGGGCCCCTGGAAGACTTCCTTGAACTGCTGCACCAATTCTCTCATACGCTTCTAGTCTTTGTTAATAAACATGCTATAAGAAGTTTCATGTGAAACTACTTCTTTATCTTGAATATATCTCAAAAGAAGTAAAACAAACTTCCGAGTTGCATTAATAAGTCTTTTCGCTTGAAAGGCACTTGCCAAAAAGATTTTAGAATCACCTTTTTAGGCTGAAATGATGTAATTCTTGCCATCTTTTACCAAACGGTATTGATTGGCTCTCCTCATGAAGATAACATCCCAAATATACAAATAAGGGCTAGCAAACACTACACCACATGTTAAGAGGCACAACTTCCACTATAACTTCATCAGTAAAATGTGCAATAAACCAAACTTAATTTTACATTGCTTGGTCACCTTGAGGTTTACACATTTCTTCACCGAACCCAAAGCATATGGGCTTGGATGATTGTAAGTCTTTATCTCCAATATGTCTACTAACTCCTTGCTTATCAAATTTGCTTGGGAACAAATATTAAAAAAACATTTACTTTTGTTTTCTTCATCTGAATTTTAATATGGAAAAGCTTAGAAAGTTCACTCTCTTGAGCACTACTACCACCCAAACATACCTCTCTATTGACAAAAGTACAAGAAAAAGTCACATCCACATCGGAGTTGCAACCAATGACTTTACCTTTGAAAGAGGGCATGGTCTTTTTTTTTTGAATAGATGCAATTCTAGATGTAATTTCCAGCAATTTTCTTCAAAATGGCTATCAACATCACAATGCCCACGATGTCTTTAAGTAACCACCTTAGAAACAAATGTAGCATTACGCTTACTTTTTTTTACCTTTATGCTTAGACCCACCTTGTTGCTTTGGAGTGCTTTGAGAGGTAAATGGAGCCTTCTTCTTTTTGTCCATCTCTAAGTAGTGAGCTTGAGAACAAGCCTCATCTACATCTATATGCTTCGTCAAGAGGACAAATCTCCTTAAATGGCTCTGGAGTCCACCAACATACTTCATCAAGATGTCACAGTCCGCTATATCTTTGCCCATTTGGACAACCTTCTTTTGGAACTCATTTGTGTACACTTGCATGCTTTGGCCATGCTTTTGTCTAAGATATTGCCAATATATGCACCTCTCTTCCTCATTACAAATAGGATAAAACTGTTTTTTGAGTAGCATCGTAAAATCATCTCACATGGTAAATAGGAGGAAGCGTCTTAACAACCAAGGTATGAACAGTAGTTTCAAACGAAGTTAAAGCATGATTGGTTGAATGTAACCTTGCAAAAGAATTCTGTTGACTCATTAATTTGTTGCAAATTGAAATTTATCTCTAGCTGGGCTAGCCTCTTCGCATTTGCTTCTCCGTCATATGGCTAAATATCTATCTTTGCCTCAGCCTTGAATGGAGGTAGAGCTTGGTTGGCACGGGGCTGTTCTTCCATCTTCTCATGCTTGGGAGCATCCTTTTTACTAACTTTCAATGTCTCCATAGAAACACCAAGCTTCTCCATGAGAATCCCCATGATAGACTCCAACTGATCAAGCTTGCTCATAGAAAGAGGATGCTAGTCATTCCTTCTTCAAGCTTGTGAAATCGTTTTTTTTGTTGTATGGGCATCTTCTTCATCAGAATGAACCATACTTCTGATCTCTTACTTCTACTTGCTTCTAGAAATGTCTTCTTGAAAGGGAACTAGGATACTTTGACCACTAGCGTTGCTTGCTCTAGTGATGGGCATATACTACAATGTAGTGAAAAACACACAAAATCACACAAAAGGACTAAAACTGATACTAAACCAGCTATGATAGCAAATTGATCTATAAATTAGGTGGATATCCACACTAAGCTTCACCAACATAGATCTTATACTCCCTAGCTCAACACATAATTGATTGATGATTGTTGTAGACTACTCCCAATGCTAAAGCCTGAAATGGAGATAAAAAAGTGGTAGAAATTAAATGTACATAATGAGCATAAAAAGGAAGCATAAGATAAGCCAAAGCATAAGATGAACACATTATATGACCGAGAGAAACCCAGTGTTAGAAAAAGTCTAGTGGGTGAGGCAGTAGCTCTCCCCTTCCACTATGTAATTCAACTATTGTACAAGTTAATGCCAAACATGGCCTACATGGACAAAGCTTTCATTATTACATTATTCAAAACTTGCACACAAGATTGCATTGCACTTCTTAGACACTTCACAGTGATCCAACACAATTGGAACAACCATTCACAACTAGGAAACAATGAGACAACATGAACAAGGACCCAAACTTGCAAATTACAATGTGAATCCAACTTCAAGACTTATCACTGACTTCTTTGATGATCTCTACCCTCAACAAAGATTGTATTTATGCCCTTCCACCTCGGAACCTACCAAAGACTTCAAATGAATCATTGCTAAGAAGACAAAGTGTTTGCAACTGCTCATCTGCCCGTCTTTTGGTTGGTGGTGAAACTGCTGTTTTAAGCAGACTGGTGGTTTTGCGATTACTGGGGCAGTTTTGCAACCACCGCTTGTAGATACCGGTGGTTACACAATTGCGGCATGTGCTTACCGGTGTTTTCTTAATCCTTGATGAAACCCTCAAATTCAAAGGTTGCAAGCTGTTGACTTCATCAATACAAGAATGTCTGGACCATCCCAACATTGATTCTTCCACTGCAATTTAATTGAATAGTTAATTTTACATGAAAAAGCTGGAAGAAGTGTCTTGTATAGTGTTTTACATACATGAATTTTGAAATTGGATAGGGCAGAAATGAACTAGATGTCATTCCTAGTAATCTAGATCCTTATTTTGGATCAATTTGCTTACACTAATGATTTAACATCACCAGCTTTATTCACTATAACATTGTTAGTTTCAGAACCCAAAATCAAATTAGCAATGGGAAACGATGTATTGTGTGGGGCAACTTGGTTGCTAAAAAGGAGCAATGTTGTGAGATTTCGATTTAGTGCATATTGTGATTACTCTTAATGCCTCTTATGTGATTTGCAAGAACTTTCTATCAACAAGTTTGCTTGTTGCTTTAGACCTAGCCATTCAACTTCGAGATAAATCTTAGGCGTATGTTCAACCCATATTAGTCTTGGAAATGTGGTGAAAATGCTTTTCAGATGTGGAATCCTAGTTTCCATGATAAATGTAAGTGATCCAAACACAAGAAGTGCATTTGTTCCTTTCTTTCTATTCAAACATGGTATTGAAGCAATGGCGCAAGTTTCATGTGGTAAGTTTCTCCAAGCACCTTTCTTCGTTGGAGCCTCTTTACGAAGGACTTCTCCAACAATGGCATTTGTAAGAAGATGATAACCAGAAAGACAGAGCGAGAGCTTAACTACATCTTCATTTCCAACTTCATTTTCATAAAAACCTTCACTAGGATTTGGACGTTTGTTGATAGGATCATGGACTGACCGTTTTGTCATTGTTCATAGTCATCTCAACAATTTAATCTGAGTGGAGCAGCCTCTTCCTTCGATCTTCTTCTTAAATATCTACGCATTCTTAAAAAGATAGGGGTCTATGGTAAACTCTTTATCATATTTTTCCCATGGATTTGAATATTGATTAAAAAATTGTCTGTGCTGTCTCTCGCAAACTTGGGTTCAAGATATAAAATCTAAAACTTGTGATTCTCAAAATGACCATGCCGCTTTTGCAGCTGGAAGCCTGAATATCAAAACTGGAGATACATTTTTGGTGATGCAAGATTACTGGTACCCCTAGGATGCTCCTGCATCAAACACCCCTCAGTAACTGAAATAAATTTGATTCTGATCAAGTGGCAGTCATGGATCTTGCACCTTGAGTTTTCTCAGCTTCTATTTTCTTACTCCTGCTAAACTTCTTCTCCGCTTCCAGTTTTTTTTACCCCTACTGCACTTTTTCTCCGCTGATGTATGCTATGCTTCAATAATTCTCTTGATGCATTATGTATATGGGTGATTAATTGGACTGCACCACGTCCAATTTTTTCTCCACTACATCTCAAAAATATGCTTTCACTCTAAGAATGCATTTATTCATCTTCCTCGTTTGTGGATCTTGGTTCACAAATTCTTCATCTTCCTCTTGAGCTGCAGATCAATTTATTTTGCAAGCCATTTCCTTCGTTGCTGCTTCTAAGAGAACCTCTGTGTCTTGCTCCTTTTCTGATTTTATGGCATAATTCCTCAACTTCTGCTATCATGGCATACTTCGGATCAATCTCAGTCTTTTTGATGGCTTCAAACAACTCATCAACATCACTCTGAAAGGACTCTTCAGCTGACCGACCAAACAAAATATTTCCGTGGTCTGAGTTGCAGAACTGCCTATTTTCTTTCCCTATTTTTGCTTCTTGTGTGATCACCATAGAAACTTTGCTGCATGCGTTTTCTCCAAAGGCTTCTTTACTTAAATTTCTCACCTCAGCTGATTTTCTTGACTTCTAATCATGTTCATTACACTTCACTAACTGCCATGTCCTTGTGCACTTCCCTTTTTAATACTGGATCAAACAAGTCCGCAATCATCACTTTTTGCAAAATCAAACAAACAAGTCTGCAAGGGCGGGAAGGAGGGTGCTGAAGCTGCCTCATATCACTTTTTGCAAAATTAGTGATGCATAAGGGTTCTCTGAGGGTTATCAAATCTGTTCTTGCTGTATACTTCTTCATGTTTGAGTCTTTGTATGTCTTTCGAAGGACGTGTGAGTGTTTTGAGTTTCTACTCTGTCATACAAACCATGCAACTGTATTACAACTGATTACAAATGATTATGAATGTTCCATTTTGTATCAATGGTGCCTTAATGAACCATTCATCTTGGAGCTCCCTGGCCCTCCCATTTTACACATTTGGTGTTTACGCAGTGCATTATCATCAAATATCGGTGCATTATTATTAAATATCATTTTTGGGAATCAACTGCGTAGGTACTATCGATTCGATCTTCTTGACCAATCTTTCATGAGTAGTTGTTCACAAGAACCCATCTCTTTTGAGCTTGAAATACTAATAGAGGCTAAGCAGTTTGATGTAGTAATGATTACCCTTATAGAGTGGAAAGTGATAACTGGAAGGTAGGCTTAAAAATATCAGATCTTGTGATTTCAAATCAAACCTGTAAAAACCATAACTAAGTTAGATCCCAAAATAATAAAGGCAAGCCAAACTCAAGTGGAAATTCAGAAAAGCTCTCAAAATGTAGGCAGACCTAATGCTGTGGTTAACTAACACTCAGGGAATCAAGGACCGAATACCATCACTAGGAAATTATCAGTTTCTCAATCAGAAAATTCAAAATGGCTGACAGGGAAGCAATCGATGGAAGCATAAGACGAGACCAGCCAAGCAAAAGCAAAGGGGAGATGGACACTCGGAAAAGTTGTGGAGGAAAACATCAATAAGTTTAACAATTAAATGAAAAATATGTCAAACCTGAAGTGGTAACAAGAGTGGACGAGTAGGATAATTAAAAGAATAATTGAAATGATGTCAGCAAAGGAGAGATGGATAATGGGTAAATTTGCAAACCAAATTCAGTAAATGGGAAGATCAAAGCCGACATAAAATCAGGTTTGAAGTTTGAAAACCAGACCAAACTGCGTAATGCTAATTGAAAACTAATCCAGAAAGACCCAAAGAAACAAACCAAAAAGAACCACCAAAGCTAGAAAATAAGTACTCAGTAAACAAAATGCAGCAATTGATAAGTTGAATAGAATGAGCTTGTTTACCTAGTAATGCTGATGTAACCTTTAAATATATGATGTAGTTTTTTCTGGTTTGGCTTCCTCAGCTTCCTTGCAGTATCTCCCAGTATTTGCAGTGGGATTGAGGAGGATGGGCAATTGGACATGAATTAATATTTATGGAGATATCAATGGCTGGGTAGAGTGGAGAATGGACAAGTAATATTACTGGAAATGTCAATGGCTGGGAAGAGCTAAGAATGGGTAAGTGGAAGCTAGGAAAAAAAGGGGCAGCAGGCAATGGCTTTGCTAAACCGATGAGCCAAAATTCTACTCTCTACTGGGCAGAAAATGGGCATAACAGTGGACTGATGCACTTAGTGTTGGCTATCTAAACTGAGTCTTCCAGACTTTTCCAACTTAACCAGCAGGGAAGAAGACACATTTATAGGTTCTCAAAGGAATCCATGGAGCCTCCTTCTAGAAGGAAACCACCTCAAACGGATTTTGAAGTATCACGGAAGGAAACGAGATTAGCGCTGCCTGGCTGTCCACTCAGCATATTTTTTTCCGTGTCTAATAGATGACCTTGCTGGTCTGCCATAACGACTCCAGAGGTCACAGAATGGGGTTGCTGGTCAGAGGAATGAATCCACTAGTCAAATGGAAAAATTGGGTCAGTATGAGCTCAAATGGGTAAGAAACAGTGAAGCCACAGTGAAATGGGGCAGGGAAAAGAGTGGGCGGCAAGGTGACAAAACACGGATTGTCTCTAATATCTGCACCAAAGTTGCTAGTATGAAGTTGCAATCATAAATGCCTAATATAGCACCGTGGGATGTGATCTTGGGTGCATACAATTTCACGATAGAGAAATTAAAATGATATATATGGTAAAATGACTAGATAAAATGCTTTAGGAATGTGAGTGAGAGTCCGCCTTTGTTCAAGAAATAAGTCTAATTGAGGGAAATGGTTTGTGTGGGACAAGGAGAAATGTTATATACCTGAAAAACACTACAACAATGTGCTAGAACGAGAGAAACTAGTCAAATCAATCAAAACATATCTATCTAGACTAAGAATTGCTTCAGGAACCCTAGGATTGACCCAAGCAACATCCTTTAGTCCAGAAATAAGTCCAGCTGAGGATAATGAACTTTGTATGCCGAGGAGAGTTGTTACAGACCTGAGAAGAACTGCAATAATTTTCTTAGATTGATTGAAATCAATTTAAATTATTGAAATGCTATGCAACTAAACTTATAGTTGTTTCATGCGCCCTAGGATTGATGCCATCCTGCCAAAAGAAGGTCAAGCAAGCAAGAGATAGCTGAAAAACAGCTTTGGGTATCATCTAATTGAGAAGTGACTTTTGGAATGGCTTTCTCGAGGAAAGGGACCAGTTTGAAGGCTTTAGGACAAACCATTTGGTCATTAAATGGGTGTAGTTTAATTGAAGTATCTGTTTGCCTTGCTTCATCTTTTATCTGTTTTCTCTGTTGCTTTTGCATGATTGTAACCATTTCACTTTTAATTCTTGTGCTCCAGTTCAGATTCTAGAACTAGTAACTACTAACACTTGGATTTTTTCTCCATAAATAATGCTGATTGTTATTGTCCTTGGCTATGCGAAATTCAAATTATGATCTACGGTCACGGACATTCTAATTGCTAAAAAGTAAAAACTCTGCAAATTAGTTTTCCTCGTTAATGGAATCCTGATTATAGTTACAAAATGAAAAATAATAGGTAATTTTATCTTTGTTATGGGAACTATCATCATTGATTGATGGGATTAATCTTAGGGTAAAGACTCTAGAGTGAAAAAAAATTGTATTCTGAATTAACTTTCACCCTTTTTATTACAAGTGGAAGGAGGAAGGCTTACAGTTGCAGCTACCTAACTTATGCTACTCGGTTGTTTAAATTTCCTTTGTAATCTACATTTGGTCTCTCCATTTTCAGGGTAGGACTGTCGGGTATGATGACCATCTATCCTAATTAATATCTAGTAGCATGAAAAAACAAATCTGCTATGTTGGTCAGAATTATCCTTCTAGAAACGACATTTCAGATATGACAGAAGTTTCGACTCTCCCACGAGAAGCTTTGTTCCTTGGTAATTCTCATGGAAGCATATAAAACAAAAAATTCACAACGAATGAATATATTGCAAGCCATGCAAACTGCCAAAAATCCAAGGTCAACTTTGCAGATCAGTAAAAAAAACACTGTTTAGATACTTCTAATGCTGTAATTTTGGATCTTCAATGAATGCAACTGAAAACGTATATGAGAAAACAGACATTGTAAAATGAAAATCGATGGTTTACTATAGCACATCTCAATCAATTTGCAACAGGTATGCTAAGGAACATGCACTGGCCCAAATTGAAATGTGGGATAATAAATAGAGATACAAGTTTTTACAAAAAAGGCTACTTTAAGCATCAACTGGACCATACAAGTTCTCTCTTTCCTTTTAGGGTATTTTCACATCGGGCTTGTGCACGAGTGTTCTTTTCTTTTAAGTCGTGTATTGGGCCCTCCTAGTAAAGTAGGGAGGTTTTAAAGGTTTGAATAGGACTCAAGCTCCCTTGGGAATTACGAATAACAGCAATATTGACATTTTCAAGGGTTGCACAAGTGTTCCATGTTGCACCTTATTCCAATACCTAGGTTATGTGTTTGTCTTTCTTGTGGCCGAATGATGGCTCCATATGAAAATATAAGTGTGTGCTTGCACATTTAGATATTGAAATTTTAGTATAATATTTTTTTCAGTACTGTCCACGTTTGCATTGACATTGTTCATAGTTTAGTACTATTACATATTCCTTTAAAAGTTCTAGCTGAAATGGTAGCTGTATTACATCTTCTCTAGCAATTTCCTTATTTTGCATGGAAAACTTTCATTTCATATGTAATTTCTTATTTCTCGTTCAACCTTTGCTTGTGAATTACAGCCCTGAGGCGGCAGCTGCAATCCTGTATAAGTCAGCTAAAGAAGCTCCAAGGGTAACTAGCTTCAACAATTTATTGAATAATTTCTTGTAGTGAAATGGGGGTAAATTGATAGTTATCTTTCTGAGATCATGCATGTTTGATACAGGCAGCCAAGAGGTTGAAGATAACAGCCCAAGAACTCTATGAATTTGGAATTGCTGATGAAGTTATTCCTGTAAGTAGTTCCTTGCATAATGTGTGCATCATATTATTTTTTATGTTTTTCTTTATCTGCTTATGTCTCTCAAAGTAACCTCTAGATCATTTTTATAATCTGTGAAAGGTTACTTTATTTTTTAAAGAATAACCAAAAAATATGGTATTCATCACTAAATAGCCAAAGTTCCTTACCTTGGATACAGAATATAAAGAAATTTTCTGTGTTTAAATTGACATATTGCAGGCTGTGCAATTGAAAGTACCGAATGGTAATTGAATTTATTTAGTTGATTTTGATTTAAGCTATATTTGTTCTGCTTCTTGCTTGAAACCAAATATAGGGGACTCAAGATGTGAACTTTATTGTAGGTGAGCTCGGGTTCTGGATTGTGCCCAGTTATTTAGTGGGTAGTAATTGAGTTCTTATTACATTATGGTGGCCCTTATGGCTTTCGCTAAAGCTCTCAAGATGGATTCCCATTAGATGTCTTTAAAATTTAGCTTTATATAATAAGAGTATCTGCTATGCATTTGTCAAAATAACATCATAAAAGTAGAATCCATTTCTGTTCAAGGCAATTTGTTCTCAATCTGACGAGTCTCTAGAAAAATATGTTTCAAGTGACCTGTACATAACAGCTTTTCTGCATTCTTTCATCTTCTGTATCCGAGGGAAAATTTGGCTATTTGGGATGATAAGTCTACCGCAACAAGGTTTTCTAGAGTGTGATCGATCTTAAATATTAGAATTCAAGATATTGAGGAAGGCCGATTATTTTTCTGAGATTCCAGATGGGCAGGAGTAGTTGATGGATAGATTGCAAGCATACTTTCCAGGAAACTCCAGTATAGTGATGATGACTGCATCACATTTTTTGGTGACTACATGTATACACAATTTAGCTTTACCCTTATTCATTTATCCTGATTTGAATGGTGTCCATGTCCATGTCCCTGTACCAGTACCTGTACCCCATGTCTCC
Organism: Torreya grandis; assembly: GCA_037957365.1. Taxonomy (NCBI): domain Eukaryota; kingdom Viridiplantae; phylum Streptophyta; class Pinopsida; order Cupressales; family Taxaceae; genus Torreya; species Torreya grandis. The sequence continues at coordinate 3,314,309 of JARHVA010000853.1, read as the reverse complement.
AGGTAACTATGGTTGCAAGGATATACATGTACTTGAAATGAATATTCACAAGAACTCTTTGAAGGCAATTATGTGATATGGCTGTTGCATAGCAATACAGCTGAGACATTCCATGGTAAATCGAATTCTGAGTTTGATACATGTGGAAGAGGAAGTGAGCGTAGATGCCTTATATTCTAGCTCAATATGCCCCATGCATTAGTTGGCACCTTGCATCTCTACAGGTTTTAGTATTTTGACGTGTTGCTATGGGCATAAGGCCTTTGGACTTCCCCAAGGCTCTTACATGTTTGCCAAATGGATCCACATTTTTACCTCATATTACTGCTGTCCATCTTCATAGTTGTTGGAGTTGAACAATAACTTTTTATCAATGGAGAATCTGGTGGCGTCTTTGAAAAGGCTGATTTTAACTGTATCTGGAGTTTCAGATGCTTTTAATGCAAATAGAGGGTCTTCTATGAATTAATCTATTTACCTTTATGTACTATTTAATTACAAGCTTAGTATTTTTCAACCTTACTGTCTCTTATAGTACAATTATTTTCTTTCAAATGCTTGTAGAGCAGTATTTCTGTGACTGAAATTGGATATGTTGCATTTCAAGCTTGGCTTATCCTCCAAGATTTTTGTTTATACACACAGGAACCAGTTGGGGGTGCACATTCTAATCCATTGGAGACCTCCAAACGAATAAAGGCTGCCATCTTGAGGAACTTGAAGGTAAACAGTTATTTCGTTCAGAAAATGAAAATGGTGTCTTATTGTAGTAGCTATTCATCACTCTCTGTTTATAATATCAGGAACTGCGGCAAATGAGCCCTGAAAAACTCAAAGAACATCGCAAGGCCAAGTATCTTGCTATTGGTACTTGCCAAAGAGGTGGACTTACTGATTTCAGAATGCGTAACATGAAGAAGGCGGGTCCACGTATTCCAGAATCCACAAATGGTGCAGATTCACCTATTCCAGAATCCACAAATGGTGCAGAACCACCTATTCCAGAATCCACAAATAGTGCAGATCCTTCACAACTTAAATCAGGCTCAAGTGGTAATGGTTCAGCTAAAATCTTAGAAATGGATGATGTAGAAGCTACAGGACAAATACTCTCAAAGCTAGGGATTGGAGCAGATAAACCAAGAAGAATTTTGCAGGAGATGATGAAACATATGAGGAAATGAGGACACTGCTAATGCATTATCTCTTCCCGTTTTGAATAGGCTTGTTTGTTAGAGTACAGCTTGCCTTCAATCATATGGGGTTGCCTTCAGCAACAATTCAAAGTTTCTGTATTTTTGGCGAGGGGATTCTCAATAACATATTCTTGTTAGGATGAGAATAAAACATTCAATTAGGACGTGTCCATAACATTGCCATGATTCGATATGCAAGTAACTTGGATTATGGTCTATTATTGCTGTATTGCAATGGTTCCAACTGCACACTCGTGTTGAGAAAAGCTTGAGCACATATCTATCTGCGGATTGAAATTCCTCCAGTCTGCCTGTCTCGGGTAGTAAAATGTTAAGTGTAGTCCTTTTTAAGATATAATTTATTGGTATGGATAATTCAGAGGTATGGCAGGTAGTTTATGATATATTTGTTTTAGGCGTGGCAGCAAGGTATAAAATCTATTTGTTGTATTGTCTTGTAATAATATTCTTCCTAGAAGACATTCTCATCTATCTCTTTGGTAGATGGTATACTGTGGGAAACATCAGTGCAGGGATTAGCTTCCACTACGTATTTGATTTTTGATTAAATGCGAAATTAGACAGGACATTCATAAAGTTTAGTTTTATATGGAACCTGTTTCGATAGAGTTCTGTGATCTGCTTGATTAACACTCATTAATATTTATGAGACATTACTTTTAATGTTTTATACATGAGGTGAGGCCATAAACTGTTGTATAGGAGGTCTGAATACCTTCTGAAGCAGTAAGTTTATGCTTTATTTCAATACTGTTAAGTCTACGCAGGTTAACATCCTTTGGATTTGAGCTTTATTTATTCCTGTGTCTCTTGATGGCACAGGCTGTGGTACTGGATCTCTTTTATTGTAAAGGGATGGGTTTGTTTTATTTTCCAAAGGAGAGTTAAATACAATGAAGATAATTGTGTTATAAAATTCTTAGACTCCCTTGGGTTCATATTACAGGGTTCATTTGTTCATTTTTTAATGTAATAAAGCCCTTTTATTTAAAAATTTGCCATAAAAATTCCAAAGTGGGTGATAATTGAAATTTATTTTACGCCCCGTTCCAAGGTTTTTTTACAACTTTATCATACAAGTGTTTGAAAAAAGAAAAAAAAAGTTAAATAGTCCCATTTGTCATTATTTGAAAAAATGACAAAATTATGGTTAGTTCGAATGCTTCCCTTAGATTAGTTATCGAGTTTTCATTGTAACTTGGCCCGTTTTAAGGATCCTCGCCATCTTAGTTAATCAAGCTTATCGTCCAAGGATGGAGGAGTTGGTGAGGATATTTATGGTAAAGAGTATTTAGCTACAGTTTATAATTCTACACACTAAATCCTTTTACAAGTGGGCGGGTGAAATTATTTAAATGGTAAGAATTTAAATTAAAAAGAGGTGAATAAGTGGGTGGGGGAAAGTATTGAAATTATTTAAAAGTAGATAGAATTTAATTAAAAAGAGGTGAATAAGTGGGTGGGGGAAATTATTTAAAAGGTAGATAGTATTTAATTAAAAAGAGGTGAAGAATTGGATGTGAGTAGGTGAGAGTAGAAAATACTAGATGTTCTTACAAAAATTTAAGTCTCAACATTATGTAAATGAGCATTTCCAAATAGAAATTATATTAGGTGTTATGTTCTTAAATTAAATGTTTACATACTTAAAAAGCATAGGATGTATATTTGTAGACAAATTATGATATGAATTGAAGGTATGCCTTTGTGCTCTTGAAAAGTGGGTTTAAATTGAAATGATATTAAATCACCAAATAAAAAGATATACAATAGTATATCATAATTATATGAAATTAAATATGAATAATAGTTAAGCCACTTTGAGGAGGCAACTTCTCAAATGCTTTCAATAAGAATAAATATTCAATTATGATGATGAATAACTAACCTTACCTCTTATATATAATCTAACAAGGTCATGTGACACCTATAGGTTGACTTACTAAGTATATGAATGCATAAATAAATGTAAAATAATATGCAAAAGGGTTATGCAAGCCACAAGTCAACTACACATATTCATAGACACGTCAACGGTTAAGGGCATAGCATGTCCCTTTTCAAAACAATGTTGTCTTCAACATTGAAGCAATCTCGGATGTTATTGCATGAATGATTCATCCTCCCAAAGAGCATCTTTAGAAGTAGATTTTTTTATTTAATCAAATAATCAAGAATCAGTTTGCACTGTCGTTTAGTGTGTGTTTGAAGGACCACTTCAGGGTCAATATTAACTCTCCATCTAATTTTGATAACTCGTTTGAGTGGTAACTCTCTATCTAATGACCTTTTTAAGACAAGATACATGAAATATTGGATGAATTCGAGTGGAGGGAGGAAATTTTAGCTTGTAGGCCACACTACCAATTTTCTGCAAGACCTGATAAGGACCATAATACTTGGGAGATAGCTTATTACCTTTTTTATGTTGTTTAAACGACATCTGCTTATATGGCTACAAACAAACAAGCACCCAATCACCAATTTCAAAATGCCTCTCACCCTTGTGTTGATCTGCTTGTTGCTTCATGCGATTCTGCGACAAAGCTAAAATTTTACGCAAACTAACAAGGACTTCATGTTAATGTTGAAGGTGTTCTTCCACTGCACGTACCTTTGGGTAGGTCTTCAAGGGTGAAGTGAGAGATGGAGGATGGTATCCATACAATGCCATAAAAGGAGACATTTTGGATGAACTATGCACTGACGTATTATACCACCACTTAGCGAAGGGCATCCATTGAACCCATTTATCTTGTTTATTTGACACAAAACAACAAAGGTACCTTTCCAAACACTTGTTGATTACCTTAGTTTATCAATCAGATTGAGGATGACAGGGTGAGCTATGAGTTAATTGGGTTCCCAAACATGCAAATAATTTTATCCAAAAATTATTAGTGAATATGGGATCTCGATCACTAATAATAATCTTAGGAGTACCATGCAATTTCTGAGCTGTATTAAGAAAGACATAAGCTACTGTACTGGCCATCAATAGTTGAGATAAAGAACAAAAATGAACACTTTGTGAGTCTATCCACAACAACCATGATAACATTTCTACCTTTAGATCGTAGTAACCCAATAATGAAATCCATATATACCTCTTCCCATCGTTGACTAGGGATGGATAAGCACTGTAAAAAACCTGGGGTTTTAATGATTTCACCTTTATTTTGCTGACAAACCATACATTCAACCACATATTTCTGTACATCCTTCTTGAGTTCTTTAAAAAAAAAATCCTTCTTGACTCTATGGTAGGTTTTCAAAAACCCCGACTGACCACCAAGTAGAGATGCATGAAGTTCTTGAAGGATTTTTTGTTTGAGAAGAGAATTTTGACATAGATATAATTTATCTTTGTACCATAATGCATTCCCCTTTCATGTAAACTTTTCAATCCCATTGGAACCTTGTTGTAGATTCTGAATCAATGAATGGGTAATACTGTCATTCTCCCATTCTGCCCTTGCTTCCTTCAGCTAGTCTCCCTAACAAATGGTCATGGCACATAACAATGTCTCAATTGGTTCATCTCACCTTGATAGTGCATTGACCACAACACTTTTTTCCCCTTTTTTGTAGACTTTCAAAATCAAAATCTAACATTTTCATCACCCATTTTTGTTGTTCTTCAGAGGATAATTGTTGTTGAAAAAAATAGTTAAGGCTATTATGATCATTGTTTACTTGGAAGTGATGACCTAATAGATAAGGTCTCCATTATTTGAATGCATGTAGAATAGCCATCATCTCTTTCTCATAGATGGATTTGAGCTGATTTTTACCCTTCAGTTGATGACTTTCAAAGGCAATGGGCTTACCCTCTTGCATGAGTATTGCACCCATACCATATCTAGATGCATCACATTCAACCACAAAAATTTGGATTACCCAATACTGGGGTGGTGCACATAGCCATTTTCAGTTGTTCAAATGCCTTGGTAGCTATATCAGTCCACTGGAAGGAGTCTTTCTTCAATAAAAAAGTGAGTGGTACTGCAACACTACCATAATTTTTGACAAACTTATGATAATAACCAGTTAGCCCTAGAAATCCCCTTAGTATCTTAAGTGTCTTGGGAATCTGCTACTCTATGATGGCTTGAATTTTTTTAGGATCAACTTTACTCCCTCATGTGATACAATATGATCCAAATATTCCACTTTTCGAACTCCAAAAGCACATTTGGATGGTTTAACATACCACTGATGTTGCTCAAGAACTGAGAGTACTTGTTTCACATGATGCAAGTGGTCTTCCCAAATTTTGCTATAAATAAGGATGTCATAAAAAACACAAGTACAAACTTTCTAAAAAATGGCCTAAAAATCGTATTCATCAAACTTTGAAAGGTGGATGGTGCATTGGTGAGACCAAAAGGGATGACCACAAATTCATAATGACCTTCATGAGTACGAAAGGTTGTTTTAGGAATGTCCTCACGGATTCAGATTTGATGATACTCAGAGTGAAGATCTAATTTGGTAAAATAAACAACACCATGTAATTCATCTAAAAAATCATCAATTATTAGAATAGGAAACTTGTCTTTGATAGTGAACTTGTTGAGCTTTCTATAATTTGGGCACATCCTCCAAGTTTCATCTTTCTTTCATACCATGACTACTGGAAAAGAATATTCACTTTGGCTATGGCGAATGATACCTGCCTCTAACAAATTTTGTACCAGTTTTTCAATTTCACTCTTCTGGGCATAAGGATATCTGTATGGTCTGATATTGGGTGGCATACTTCTAGGAATGACTCTGGTGGCATGATCATGAGTACGACTAGGAGGAAGACCTTTTGGCATGAGTCCAAAAATAATTGAATGCTCATCCAATATTTGTTGTAACTCAGGATGGGTAGATTCCTTAGTTTGTTGGACATCAATGGAAAACAAACGTGCCACAAATCCTTCAGCCCCTTTTTTCAACATCTTAGTCATCTGATGTGAACTAACCATTTGTGAAGATTTAAATTTTAATCCTTGTAATTCCACTGACTTGCCTTCAGAATAAAATTGCATAAATAGTGCATGAAAATTCATCTCAATAGTAGCCAATGTGGTGAGCCATTGTACTTCCAAAACAATATCAGTCCCGTCCACAGGAATATCAAACATATGAGAATCTAGAAAATAGTTCCCCATTGCTAACTTAATACTATGACATTTTTTAGAACAATTAACTGTACCACCATCAACAATTATGACTTGAAACTCTGGGGCTGGGTAGTTGAAACAATTCAAATGAGCAACCAACTTACTATTGATGAAATTGTGTGTACTCCCTGAATCAATTGACAATGTGACCTTTTTCTTAATAAAACCCACTACCTCAAGAGTTTGAAGAGTAGAAATACTTGCAAGGGCATGGCAGAAGATAGTAGGTTGAGAATCTATAGCTTCATCCTCAAGTCCTTCAAAACCCTCAACAAATGCCTCCTCATCTTCTTCATCCTCATTAGTGCCTTTAATGTAAAATAACTTCTTTTCAGCACATCTATGACCTTTGCTCCATTTACTATCAAAACCATAACACAACCCTTTGGCACGCTTATCCTCAATTTGTTGTGATGTTAATCTGGTAGGTTGAGGTTGTGATGGATTTGGGAAGGTGCGTTCCCAACTATTAGTGAAAGGATGATGTTTGATCATCTCTTTTTCTTCTGCCAAGCGTGCCCTTGGTATAGCTTCAAATACAGTTGTGGGGTTAACATACAAACCTCCAATTGAATACTATCTTTTAGTCCACCTAAAAAAAGGCCAGTCAGATTTGCCTTAGTGATATCCTCTACACGTAAGGATAGATTTTGAAATTGATGAATATAATCCTTCATTGTTCTTGTTTATCGTAGTTTGGCTAATTGGTTAAAGTAGTTTTCAAAAATATTATCCCGATAATGAGACATCAATTCATTAAAGAATACTGACCATGTAACAGGAGCACCAGTCTTATTCTTTTGAGCATAAAACCAATGATACCAAATGAATGGCTCAGGTTCTAGATACAGAGATGCGACAACCACCTTTTGAGAGCTAGGTGTTTGGTGTAAATCAAATAGATTTTCAATTTGAGTGATCCAAGTGAGTGAATCCATATCATCAAACTTGCGCAAGTCTACTTTTTGCAACATCAATTTTATCCCCATATTAGCAGTGTTAGTATTAAGAGGAGGACTAGAAGGAAAAAGTGGAGGGTTGTTGAGTGGTAAATGAGATGAAATGGTAGCCAAGTGTGTAATGATTTGATGCAACTGATTGTTCATGCCATTAAGCTCCCCTTGCATTGTTGATATTTGAGTTTGGACTTGCACATCCTTCTGCATTAGGCCATGTAAGTTTGATTGACCCGCGATACAAAGGCTTGATGGTGAACCTTATTTTCCCCGTTGACCTAACTTTGACCACTAAGTTTTTTGAATATGTATGCCTCAAATCACAAATATAAAAGAATAGACCCAGACTAATTTTTTTCAAGGTTTCGAAAAATATAAAAAAATTTGAAAAATTATACAAATTGCGAGCTATGGAGCAAATTTATGAAAAACATTAAAATGACAATTAATTTTGAAAAAAAGATCCAAATAAGCTAAAATTTTAATGAAAACTTACTCGAATGATTTCAAAACTCCAGTAAAAAAATTACAAAGAAATTCACACCCGTTTGCAAGATATATCTAAATTTTAAGATCTAGGGTTTTTGTCCTGATTATAGCCCAAATCGATGCTTTGATACCACTTGTAATAATACTAATTCAAAAAATAAGAAGACATAGAATAATATATCATAATTATATGAAATTATAGTAGAAAATATGAATAATGAATAAGCCACTTCGAGGGGGCAACCTCCCAAATGCTTTCAATAAGAATAAATACTCAATTATGATGATGAATAACTAACCCTACCTCTTATATATAGTCTAACAAGGCCATGTGCCATCTATAGGGCCTACTAAGTATATGAATGCATAAATAAATGTAAAATAATATGCAAAAGGGTTATGCAAGCCACAAGTCAACTACACATATCTATAGACACACCAATAGTTAAAGGCGTAGCAATTTTTTCGTAAACAATCTTTTTTATGAATCGAGTTACATCTACATATTTGGCTATCATAATTAACATTAATATAATTTTGTTGTTAGATTGATAACATATTAAAAATAAATTAAAACGAAGATCCCAACAAAATGTCGTCTATAACTAAACTAAGCATTTCAATTTTTTGAGCATCCTACTGATAATGATTATAACAAATTTTATAAAAAATTAAACTAACAAAATACCAAAATATTATGTTAAGCATGATAATACACACACTAAAATGTCTTAAGGATTCTTTAAAAGTCTTAAAGTGCAATTATTAATTTTTAAAGTGCTATATTGAAATTAAGTAATACATTTTGCAAGGTTATAAATTAAAGTGGTTCACATGTTAAAAATATTAAAAAAGAAATAATTAAAAGGTATTAAAGAAATTGTTATAGGTTTTGATTTGTTCTCTCATTTCTTTGGTTATTACATTAGGGTATGTCATATTTAAAAACAATTATGCCCATTCTTATTTATGGTAGTTGTCCTTTGCCTTCACATTAAGCAACTTTAGATTCAGGTTACTTATTATGATTTTCATTTCTTTATAAACTATGGACATGTCCTTTCTATAATAGTGTTAGCATTTTTCTTATGCACGTTCCTACTAGATACTTTGACTTAAAGTACTTAGATTAAAATACAATTAAATATATTTTAACCCAAAAAAAATTACAAATAAAATTTATTTAGGTTTGAAGTTAAACACACCATCACGCATTTTCATTAACATATAACATAAGATATGTTAATCACTCCATTATACTCACCTTTGTAGCATACATTCTTACTCATTTGATGAACCAATTGGCCTTTATAAGAAAGTTTTTAAGGGGATAATATACAAACAAACATTTATTTTGATTATGTAGGATTGATATATTTTTGGGAAAAATAATTTGTTTTATCAGTTACTAGAAGATGATTTAAGTAGATTTAAAGTGCAATTTTGGGTGTTGGAATCATTAAACCTTTTGAAAATAAAGTCTGAAATGTGGACAGAGGACATAATCATATGATGTGAAAAAAACAATGTTGAATGTTAAATATTTGAACTAATTATTATTTATTCGATTTTGTCACTTTTAACAAATATGCTATGAAATAGATTAACAAATGCCATAATAAATTGTTGTCATATATTAACCATCTTTGGGTTTGATGAAATTTGAGGGTTCGGTATCCTCATGTTAGTCAGGTCATTCAATTCTTTACAGTTTAATTTTAACTATGTCAACATAGACAACTAAAAATGACTTAACATTTTTTTAGTGTTATTTATATTCATTTTTATATAAATGGGTGATTTATCCAAATTAAGCAATATTGATTTGTTTGTCAACTTTTGATTGTAGGAAACCCTTTTCATGCTTACCCATGCTTTCTCTTTATCTCATTTTATGGTCCCCTAATCTTGTGTTAAGATCGTTTGTATGGCTTGGACATCTGTAAGGATTGTATAAATAGTCTTGGCCACTTTGTTTGTGCTCTCTTTGAAGTTAGTTAGGCCCATTCACCCCTTTTGGCTTAGCTTGTTTCTAGTCGTTCCAAGGTCAACATGTGCGACAATAATGTCAAATTTAATTTCAATCCTCTAAATAGAGACAAGTGAGATAGGCAATTTGGAAGGAGTAAAGACACACATCACATCTAGCATTAAATTTTGGAGCACTTTTGGTGCTGAAGTTGAAATTATTTTTGTTAAGTAATTTTTTATTTTCAACATCTTTATTTGTACTCTACAAGGATTGGCTATTAGAGGGCTAGTTAGTTCACAATAACCACCAAAAACTCTAATGTAGGACCTAAAACTTTATTTTTATTTACAGTGTGGATTAAGTAGAATTAAATCACTACATGAGGATACAGGGCACAATGTACATAATTATGGCAAGAAGCATGAGTAGGTAAACAAACCTAGAAAGTCAGAAGTTAGGGAACAAACCACCTATTAGAAGTGTTTGTAGAACCTTGATAGTTTGCCAAGGAATTTGTGTAGTCTTGACAATCACCCTAGAACAATCCAAAACTTCATTGTGACAATCACCACAACTCCGAGTGTGCATTTATAGGTCCTTATTACGGAGACAAACCGACAAAAAATGCATAAAAGAGACAAGAACCTTCTATTTTCCCAATTTCCTTCGATATTTGATTGTTGTAATTGATTAAACATTGTTTGTGCTATTTGCATGTATTTTGGATGTTTAACTAGAAGTTTTTCATTTATAATATTAATTTTACTGAACTCGCTTTGTTCATACTTCCCATTGTTTCATTTTGAGGCGAATCTCCACTATTTTATCCCCCTAGGGTTTTTTTTTTGCATTCTCCTGGATCTAAATTCTTAGATCTATATTATGTTTGATTTGCTTGATCTTAAACCCTTGCTCCTTTCTAATTTATGATTTTTTTTTTTCAAACCCTTGTGTTGAGATTCATGTGGTGTGTAGGTTTTCATGTTTGATTTCAATTTATGTGAGCATAATTTTGTAGTTTTGAGATTTTGAATTTTTTTCCATATATTTTCTTATAGGATTTTTGTGTTAGATCCTTAGGACTATATTGAAAATTTTTAGATTTATTATTATTCTAAACCCTCAGTGTTGACCATAAGATCCTATTTTATTTATTTCTTTGGAATGTTTGAATTATCTGCACATCTCTTTGTAATGGATACGAAAAGCCCTGTAATAATTAATGATTTGAGAGTTGTTCATAAAACCAATTCTTCTCTTTCAAATTCATAATTGCATATGGCAACATTCTATTCAAAACTATTATTGATTTTCCCCAAACACTAGAAGTTACTTACAAACATATTTTATATCCTATAGATCATTTGAAAAAGTTTGAAAGCGACTCCAAAATTCTAGAGGCACCTAGGTTTTTTTTTATAGTGGGAATGACAATCTTTGTCTCCATTTGAAATCATTAAATGCTTCATGTCATAATATTATTCATAGCGATAGAATTATTATGAATTTATTTCCCAAAAGAATAATGGGTCATGCTTTTGAATGGTTTAATCTTGTAACTTTAGACTCTCTTCCAAAATTTAAAACCCCAGCCAAATTATTCTTTGATTTTTTCCAAATCAATATTTTCCCTAGGATTCCGTGTATTCATCATCAAATGCTTCATGTGATTGTGATTCAAATAATACATCTATGCTCATGGATAATTCAAACCCTGTTTCTCTTGGCAAAGTTTCAAATAATTAGTAGGAGAAGTGCCAACATAGGGTTTCAAATGAACATCAACAATGAATAAAATTCCTTTATTCCTAGGTATGTCTCCTGTGCGCACGCTCCCTCAAAATTTGAAATCGGCTGTCGTGATTCCGGGAGCCGGCGTGGCTGTGGCTACCGCTACGGGTGGGGATTTTTTTGTTTGTGAGGGGAGGGATCTGAATGCCCCTAAAGCAATTTATTTTGCAGGGGGAGGAAATACTACGGCCTTGCATTCTGCCTATGCTCCTGGATCAGGGTATGAACATGGGGGAAGAACTTTCGCGGATGTGGCAGCCTTCGAAGCGGATCTACATGACGCTTTGCCTCATACATCATTTGGGCCAACCCGTGTATTTCCAGTAAGTGCTTTAAAACCCACTAGGGTAACTCTAGATCCTGAAACAGTTGACGAAATCTTCGAACGGGTAGAAGATTTTTCCTCTCATGCTGCTATTTTTTGTTTTCATGGATTTTGGCCCTCTCTTGCAGATCTACATGGCTGGATCTCCAGGACCTGGTTGCCACTTATTGAAGACAATGTTGAAATCTTCCCATGCGTTAAAGGTTTCTTTATAGCTTTCTTCCAAAGATCCGAGGACAGGAGGATAATCTTGTGCAACAGTAATTTTTTATGGCAGGGCAAATATCCTCTCATGGCCAAATGGTGGCATATGGATTTTAATCCTCTTACGGAAACCTTTAACAAGTTCCCTATCTGGGTTTGGCTCCCTAATCTACCAATACATCTTTGGCATGAATTGGTTTTTAAAACCATCGAAAATGCTATAGGAGATTTTTTATTTGTGGATGAAAATACTTTGGATTGTTACCATTCGACCTGCGCATGCTTAATGGTTGAGGTGGATGTTTCTAAGGGCCTTCCTGAGGCGATCTGTCTAGATTCCCCAAGGGGTACATGGACACAAATGTTGGATTTTGAGGGTTTACCTTTTCGGTGCAGAAAGTGCCACCTAACGGGTCATATTGCTGCTCATTGTACGGCTGGGAAATCAAAATCCAGACGACCACCTTCTTGGTGGTCTGAGGTTTCCTTCGAACATTACATAGCTAAACAACCCATGGAAGCTCTGGCTGATTCCGAGAATGAAGATAGTATCCATTCCGAGCCAATGGTTGAGGAGGATTCACTGGTGAAAGATTCTATTGAAGGTCCTGTGGAGACTGGGATTAGTGATCTTTCTGAGCCAATTATTGAGGAGGCTTTGGTCTCTCCCCCTGTTTTGGAGGAACTTCCTAGGAGCTAGACTTTGGCTGGTTTTCATAAGGATTTTGTTGAGGCATCTGTGTCCCCTGGGCTTCATGGATCACTGTCTTCTGAGGCATGGATTGCTGAGGCAGCTAAGGTAGAGGATGGATGGACAGCAGTTAAGAGGAAGAAGTCTAAGCCTTTAGTCCCCCCTCTAGATATGAATCTTTGATCGTGTAAAAAAAATAAAAACCTCATTTGTACGGGAGGTTTTGTTGGGTGCTGATCCTGTCTGTTGGCGGCCCGTTCTGTGTTTTGTCAGCTGTTACATCTGGTCTTTTTTTCTATTTTTAGGTTTCTGTTTAACCTGGTTTTGCTTTTACTGGTTTTGGGTTTCTTTTTAGAAACCCGGTTGTGCTTAAAGGTTTATCTCTCTTTTGATGTAAAGGGTTTCGAGGCCCCTTCAAAACCTGCTTTTACCTTAATCTAAAACATAGGGTTTCAAATGAAGAAGTCTACTTCCAACATACGGGATGAAAAATGCATGACAACATTCCATAAGGTGAATTATATAATTCAAATGCAAGCTAGAGCTCAAAAGATGTAGTGTAAGGAATTAAAAAACATAGTATTCCGTCATATACTCCTTCAAGTCATCCTCAAGTTGTGTAAAATATTTTTATTATGGAACAACTTCAAAATACCTACACAAAAATATCAATCCTTGAGTCACCTAAAAGATCAATTGTTTTGAAATACATTTTATATAAATATTTAGATGAAACTACTTTACTAAGCAATACTCAACCCTCTCACTTTGCTGTAATTGTTCCATATTTGAATGATTGCAAGAAACTTATGATCTATGATAACCATGATATGCCTCCAAGTGATGTTGATAAAAAATTTCCCTTGAACATTCAAATCTTTACTAAAAATTAAACTATTCAAAGAGTGCTTGTAGCTAATGGTTCAGGGTTCAATATATGTAATGAAATATTTATTATAAAACCTAGTATAATTAGACGGTTTGGGTAAATCAAATGTGGCCATTAAAGGGTTTGAAAATGAAGGAAGAGATGCTACTGGTACAACAAAAATTACATTGAATTTAAGACAAAAAATAATGGATACTTTGTGTCATGTCAATGCCAATAACTTTGGTTATATTATTTTTTTGAGAGACCTTTGAGTCATACAATGGGTGTTATACATTATAATTTTCATAGGTTTTTGATTTTTTTCATGAAGGTACTATCTATACAATTCATGTTGATAATATGCCTTTCCAAATTTTGTAAAATGGTTGAGTCTTAGGAGAATCTAGTGCTTTGTTGATAAAATTCAAGGAAGAATCATTAAACCTAAACATGGAATACCAGACAAGCAAGAAAAAATATTTGATTTTGGATGATGTAGTAATAGCAATGAAGATAATGAGGGTAATGTTGTAGATGACAATATTGACAATATTTTTGGAATAATAAGTTTCACTTCAAGAGGTCCAAGAGAGTATACTTCGGACATGGATATATTTGATGCCAATTCTCTCTATACAATTCCCAAAGCTTATAGAATACCAAAATTTACTTTAAAATAAATAACATTTAAAACCAAAGGCAAACACCTAATGAAATTTGATTGTTGTTTCATAAGTGATGTTAGTGAAAAGGCTAATCTCTCATAAATTAAGCTAGATAAATATGGATTTGGATTAAAGAATATACCAAAATTAGGATATAAAGGTAGAGGGTTGGGAATAAGAGATCAAGGTATAAGAGAACCAATCATTCTATACTCCTCCGAACATGAAAAGAATTGGTTACAACAATATTATGTCTTTGTTGCATGAGGATTTTGAAGTGTGTGATTTTGTGTAAAAAAAGGCAACATGAGCTCAGGACCATATTTATTAAAATGATTAATTTATCCATAGAACATGAGACACAATACATGGATATCTTCTTGAATAATGGATTCCCAACACAATTTTTGGGAGCTGATGTTGATTTACATTCATGCTATTAAAAGACTAGTTCTTATTTATGTGTGAATAAATATGCTTACTTTGATGACAAAAGCCTCCACTTAATAATTATGATGTAAAATATAAAGATATAAATGATTTTCCTACATTAATAAAATTTGAACAAGTTGAAACAAAAGAAAATCTAATTGATGTCCCAATGGCTGAAAAATTAAGACTAGTGTTCAAAACAATATATAATAGCATGCAAGCCTACCTCAAAGAGAATATACATGGTTATAAAGGAAAAATAAAAAGGTATCCACGTAAAATATACATCAATGACATATGTGAGTAAAAATACACGATGGAAAATAGGGATAAGAATGACTTCATGGGGCATGACTGACCATCATTATATAAGTGTCTATTACCATGGAAGCCTTTTCTTATTTCAAATTTATATCCTCATTTCTTTGGTTTTATTTTCTTTACTTCAAATGCTAATTTTAATTTTCATAATCTTAGCTTGCTTGATTTATAACTTATTGCTTGATTCATTTCAAAAGTTATATATTGATTGTCAATTATAAATTAAGCTAGAGAATTATGGATTTGAATTAAGGAATATACCAAAATTAAGATATAAAAGTAGAGGGTTGGGAATAAGAAATCAAGGTATAATATAACCATTCATTCTATTACTCATTCAAATATGAAAGGATTTGGTTATAATAATATTATGTCTTTGTTATATGAGGATTTTGAATATAATATTGTGTATGGTTTTGTATAAAAATAAAAGGTAATAAGAGATCAGGACCATATTTATTTAAATGATTAATTTATCCATAGAATATGAGACACAATAGATGGATATATTATTCAATAATAGATTCCCAACACAATTTCTGAGCACAAATATTGATTGACATTCATGTTATCAAAAGATTAGTTTCCACAATCCATAAACTAACAAGTAATTTCTTATGGAAGAAACAATATTTAATTTTAAGATCCAAAAATTAATTTTTATTTTTGTGTGAATAATTATGATGCAAAACCTAATAATATAAATGCTTTTCCTATATTAATACTATTTGAAGAAGTTGAAACAAAAGAAAATCCAATTGATGTCTCAATGGCTGACAAATTAAAAATAGTGTTCAAAACAATACATAATAACATATAAGCTTGCAAGCCTACCCCAAAGAAATATACATGGTTATTAAAAAAAAAAAAAAAAAAATCCATGTAAAATAGAAATTAAAGATTCAATGGCATATACAACTGAAAATACATAATGGGAAATAAGGATAAGAATGACTTCATAGGGCATGATTGGCCACCATTATATAAGTGTCCATCACCATGGGAGCCTTTTCTTATTTCAATTTTATGTCATCGTTTCTTTGGTTTTATTTTCTTTATTTCAAAAGTTAATTTTATTTATCTTGGTCTTAGCTTGCTCGATCTATAACTTATTGCTTGATTCGTTTCAAAAGTTATATGTTGATTGCCAATTAATTTGACATGATTTATCTTGTCATGAGTTTATGGGTGCTTTTTATTCAAATTATTAATTGATGTTATTTCTAATTTAACATTCATTGGTTTATTCATTATTTTTGTATGTGCGTTCAATTTTTTGTATGGTGTTCCTAAATTTCATTTTCCTTTTGGTTTTTCAATATTTTTTTAATATTTTTTAAAAAAAACTTATTCTTGTTCCTATATGCTTTGTCTATTTTTCATAATAGTCTACTTTATGATCTTATATATTATGAGTGAATTTTTAAATCTAAATTTATTTCTTTTGAGATTTCATTTTACCTGAATCTTTCCTCATGTGTGCTTTGATTTTTTTATTCATAATGAGTTTTAAATGATGAGAGATAATGGATGATCAAGGTCTCTTTCATTTTATTTTTCCATACTTGTCATAACTTTTGACATTTTAGAAGTTAGTGTCTATTATTTTTTATTTTTTTTTTACACACAAATTATACGTAGATAATTGTTGCAAATATTAGACATGATTTCAAATAGTTGATATTGAAATTCTTTGTGATGTATCATTCTTGTGCTATGATTCTGATTTACAATATGCTATTAAGTGAAATGTAAGTTTGTTATGAAATTCCTTTCTATGAGTCACTATGCTTTGGATTTACTTGATATACATTTGTCTTCTTGCTTTTCAATCAATGATTTTATACTTGTCCACTTCATATTTGTTTTAGAAATAGAGTGCACACATTTTCAAATTCATGCGACATACCTGTAAATATACAGAGACATAAATTCATTTTATTTCAAATAATATTTTGATGTGAATGACAAGATAAATTTAGAATCTTTAGTAGGTCACAAGTTCATTATTACAGCTTCATAGTGGGGCAGGGGGAACTTATAATTCACTTAAGTATGGGGGCATATTTATTTTCTACCTTGGAAGGAAAACCTTTTTCAGATTCAATTCACATCATGCATCTAGATAAGTTTCACGTCTGAGCTTCACATTTTCCTATGTTACCAATAAATTTCATGTTCATGTGGAGGTTAGTCCTTTCACTAGCTTTATGAACCATGTTTTGATAATGCTATAGCTAAAGTTATTTGTGATGTGTTATCTATATGATAAATTATTGCTATGTGACTTTTCTAAGATCCAATTTTCAAATATGATGCTATTTCTAAATTGATTTCCATGCTAGGGGATTGCTTTTGCCATGTCACCATGTTCCTTATAATGTGCATTGTGCTTGTGTGACTGATATGCTTATGTGCCTAATGTGCATATGTGACTAATATCCCTATAGGACTAATGTGTTTACATATTTCTAATGTGCAAATGTGACTAATATCCTTATGTGACTAATGTGTTTACATATTTCTAATGTGCCTATGTACTTGATGTAATTATGTGCTTAGTGTGCTTATGTGCCCAATTTACTTATGTATAAGTATAATGTGCTTATATGTTTCCCATGTAATTATGTGCCCAATGTGCTTATGCACATGATGTGCTCATGTTCCTTCCATGTTTCTTATGCTTTGATATGTCCTTATGATCCTGATCATTCTCATGTTTTTTATGCTTTTCTACACTTCCATGATCCTTATCATGTTCACATATACTAGGCAAAAATCCCTTATTTTTCTCACACTCTTTATTGCTATATATTTATGTAAAACTAGTGACTTAGTGTTATAATACGTCTAATGATCTATGTGCTATGATTGTTATATCTTCATCCCACATGGGGAAAATTACACTGGTAAATTTTCTCCAATGATATATATTTGTGTATATGTTATTCAATGATATGCTTAAATGTTACATCTCATGTAATTATCTTGAGAAATAATATTTTATAGGTTCACCCCGAATCTCAAAAAGGGTTAATATATAATACTCATTTTATTTTCAAGACCTTGATTTATTTGATAGTATGATGTAATCAAGGGATTTATACTACATATTAACTACAAAGGAGCATGCAAATTATCATATTTTGAATATTTACGAAATTGAATGCTTGTCACTTTATGACTACAAGGTTCCAATTGTAATTCTCATCTTACAAAGTGACTCAAATTTTTATTTCAAATGTGGAGGCATGTTACTTAAAAAAATATAGGGTTATAAATCGACTCCATATAATTATCTCATTCAATAACATGATGAACCCATAAGACTTCTATTGCATACTGGGGACAAATAAAGTATGTTATTATTAATTTATTTCACATTTTAGTATTACTATATTCGTACTTATCCATGTTTGTGTAAAAATGATAAGTGATTTTGAAAGTTCCAAGATTCAGTGACCCAACAACTTAGTGCCCACAAATCTAAATATGTAATATATTTTTGTATCTTTTTTTATATGCCTTTACTTTGAAGTTTGTGCCATTACCACCTAATTTGTATCTAAGTACACATCTCAAAATGGGGAATTATATAGACATCTAAAAATATCCCCTTAGAAATTATTTAGTATTATTTTTTTATATATGGGTGTTTTGTTCTATTTAGGCATTATTGACCCATTTTTCAAATTTTGATGCATGGAAACCCTATTCATGCTTACATGTGATTTCTCTCTATCTCATTTTATGTTCCCTGTTCTTGTCTAGGGACCGTTTACATGTTCATGTCCTCTTCATTTATTTCCTCTTCTAACTTAATTGGGGCTCATTTTTCCTTTTTTTAATTTTTTTTCCTATTTATAGTTGTTGTAAGGTTGAAATACACACCAATAATGTCAAATTTGAACTCAATCCCATGTATATGAGCAAGTGAAATAACTCATTTGGAAGGAGGAAGGACACACATGTCACATTTATCATTCTATCATGTTACAATTTTGGTGCATAAATTGAAGTTATTTATGTTATGAAAATTTTATTGTCGACATCTTTGTTCCTTTACTATTAGAGGGCTAGTTATTTCAAACTAGGCACCAAAACCCTAATATAGGTTAAATTTATTTATTTTTCTTAAAATTATGGATCAAATAGAATTAGCCCATTACATGAGGATAGGCGTCAAAATGTGTGTAGATAGGGTAATAAGTGAAGAAGCAAGAGTAGTCGAAAAAATCCAAAAATTATGATATTTGGTAGTGAACTAGCCATCATAAACATTTCTATGGTCCTAGCAGTCATCCTAGATCACTCTGAAATTTTAGAGTGATAGTTATCAAAAATATAGGTGTGCATTTCCAAGTCCAAATTGGAGAGATAAAATTATGACAACACATAAAATAGTTAATAGCCTTATATTTCCTCCATTTCCTTACATATTTGATTGTTGTAATTAATTAGGCATTATTTACTGAATTTTCATGTATTTTGGATGTCTAATAAGTGGTTCATTTATGATACTACATTCACCCATGAACCTAAGTACACTTCATGACTAATGTTAAATTATGGAATGGGTCTAGGATAACTAAAACAACCTCAAGACTTCATCCATAATGCATACATACCTATATAACATTAATGGAAAATAACACATATATGCCAAGGTAGAATGAATACTAAATATATTAAAAAAATATGTGAGGGGGGGAAATGTGCTCTCCTCATAAGAAGATTATAGTGATAATATAATGAACCAACCTTCCCCCATGCCCACCCACATCTTATATAGATAAGCAAGGAGGTTTATGGTTTGGAAGGCATCTATATCTTTTATAGAATCTTCTCAAATAAGACAAAGCCTAATTTGAGGATAATCAATAAGGAGATATTATTATTTATTAATAAGCTATGATTAATGATGTGTACATATGTGTACTTTATCGATAAATAATACTTTTACAAGTGCATCTTAAACAATACAAGAGTGTATGTCATAATATACACTAACATCTCCCTTAAAATGTACTTTGTAAAAGGAGAGGATGAATGAGGATGTACCAACATAAGTAAGCTTATAAAATATGTTATGCATGAAATTGTGTGTACATCAACACCCCCTCTTAATATAAACTTAGAGAAAGTAAGTGAGGCAATCTTATGATATGGGTTCAAAAATAACAATGATCATTAGAAGGATTGAGTTTGAAGATGATACTTCATAATCTATACTTACAAAAATGTCTATTTTTCAAGTGTATCATAATGGGTGTAAAAAACTAATGCCCCACATACTCCATTCACTTAACATTGGTGAATAACAAATATTACTGGGATCTTTATGAATTCTAGTCCACCATGTGAAAATACATAGGTGTTGAGATGTTGTAACTTCTAAATGAAGAAGGGAATGGTGCTAATTATGAGTATCTCTTTGAAATTATTAATTTTCAAACATAAACAACACACTTGAGCATGTAAGAAGTATATATTCAATGATTAAGGCATGAGTGGAATAAATATATTTCTCAAGATGCCAAATACGTGCTCCCCAAGTTATTAATAAACATCGACCCAAGAGTAACCATCCTCAATATGGATCCCAAAAAACTAACGTGCCAATGTGTATCACATATATGTAGATGTATCAGACATTGATTGAAAAATACATATAAATAGATAAATTTAACTGTATATCTATGAGAAAACTTGTTTACTCTAAACATGACACATTTTAATGGGTGAAATTAATGGCTAAAACCTTTGTGATCAGGAACATTTACTCTCTCTCAAGTGGACGTATTTTTGATGTGCATGATTAATGGTCAAACACATGTGAGAAGAAATCATTTTATATTAATATGACACATTTCTAATTTGGAGGATTGATGGTCAACCATGTGTGAGTAGATACCCTTTTCTCTAAAGAGGACACATTTTTGATGTGAAGGATTAATGGTCAAACTTATCAGATTCTTTCTAAAAATTAAAAAAACATGGGTTAGTCAAAAAATGTTTAAGAAGAAAATGGATGTTCTAGTTTTGATTAGGTGAGCATGGAGAATGAAAGGTCAAGATTGACCTAGGGTGCTAAAAAGACACATTGTATACAAGGTCTAACAAACACATGCTTAGAGCGAGATCATGGGATCGAAGAACACACAAATGACCTAGATGACACAAATAGGCACCAATAAGCATATGGAACTGAAATGCATATGTTTGTACCAAAGATCACAAGGTGAAAATGAATTTTATCTCAAAAATTGTCAGTGTAGATGCAAAGAGAACATGAAATTATACACTTTTAAAAAAATGCACTAAAAAATACTCCAGTTTGCAAAATTTATGGTTGTTTAAAATCCAGGGGGACCAAAGTGGTTAGTGGATTGGAAAATGCAGTTGGAAATTGGAGAGTGTAAGTTCATTGGAGAGCATAAATGATCATTATAAGTCTCTAGGGTCATTAAACAATGCACATTTTATTAGATAATGCATGTAGGAACCTAATGGTGCACATCTACTAGAGAGTGCATCTTAAACTAGAGCATGTAAGATACTAAGCCAAGAAGATCGAATTGAGATCTGCTTGGATAAGGGCCCAAGGGGGAGAGTATGATGTTTCAATAATCCTAGGTAGTGGGCTTGATAGGGAGTATCCTAGGGTGGAAATTATGTATTCTTATCAAAATGCCTAACAAGGTATGCTAAATAATGTTGATCATAACTAATAGGAACATTCGATATGGATTGCCACACTATAATTTAACCACTTGTTAGGCCCATCACATTATCCATCACCCTGCTCCCTTTGTGTTAGCCTCAACTGCAAACCCAACCCAAATCACATGTAGAGACTCTTAATCATGATTTTTAATGCATTGATGGACCCCACTAATGCAGTTAGAGAGATAAATGTTAATTATTAAATGAGAAGAGATTCACTTCTCATAATTTTCAAAACACACACATATTCTTGAGCTCTAAAAACCCCCTTCATGGCATTATCAGGAGCCGTCATCCTCACCTCATTACAATTGGGCCATTTATAAAGACTGAAATTGGTTTAGGGTTTAACCCAACCAAGTAATGATGATATCCCTCTAGGTAATTTTATACCAACTAGTTAATATTATAATTTCACATTAGATATTTAAATACTATAATTTTTTGTTCTAGATTTTAAAGGGTTTTAAATGTTTAGAATCTTGGCCACTGATACTATGATTAAATGGGCTCCCTTTGTATTCTAGCTTTGTAATGTGAAGGGTTTTAAATGTTTAGAATTTTGACAGCTGCACCATTGATTTTATACTTTGCTTCTCCTTGATTATTAACATTCTTCCTACTTACTACATCAATGGGGTTAATACAAATAACCTATTATAATATGCACTAATGCCCTACTAATTTTATCCCTTATTATACTAGTATAATGCCCGATTATAATTTTCTCTGTACTAATGCCCTATTTTGTGAGGTAGAGTATATGAGTGTGATTTATTTTTTAGTAGTAATGTCCATTGAATGATAATGCATTCAATGAATTATATGTAGCATATCCTAATTACACAAACTAGAAAAATAAATTATGCACTAAATGAATGGATATGTCCTAACTTATAATTATTTCCTTCAATAAGTCAACAAAATAGTCAACATAATACTCCTTAGTTATTCTATGATAATTCTACTAATATGAAGGATGGTCATGTATAATTGTTTATTGTGGGCTTACAAAACACTTACTGTGTTTATTTTTCTTCATAACTCAATCAAGTTAATAATAGAAGCCTCATGGAATTAAAAATTGATTGTATTATTGACTACTTGAACCCCTTATTGGTATTATTGTCTACTTGAATACAACAGTATAGAGTTTAAATTCCTTTATATGTTGCATATCCAATAATGATTATGCATTTAATTCATATTTATTCATTAAATTATATGTATCATATCATAATTACATACACTATTCAATAAACTAATCATTAATTTCTTCATATAAATATTAATACAATCAACATAAAACAAACCCAAATGTATTACACAAACTAAACCAATATGCCTTTTGAGATGAGTGCTGACCTATATCTACCTACATAAAGGAAAGGAACCAATGAATAATCAATATGTATAATGATATGATGTTGTCCATCTTCTTACAATTTGTATAATGCCCTACATCTTGCTTGTCTGTATAATCCCTTTTACATTCTGTACATTATGTATAATGGTGTACTATATAATAATAACACCCTTTGCTTATCTTTCTATGATAATGCATATCCTTATTGGTTCATTGTTCCTTTCCTTTATGTAGTAGGATTGATTGTTTTAGTTTTTATGTGAATGGTAGTATCCTTAATGTTTAATTTAATACTTGGTGTTGATAATGAGTAATAATAGACCATTATATAGACTAATTATTCATTGGTTCCTTTCCTTTATGTAACAAGGTGGAAAACAATGTGAAAATTATATACATTCTGTATAATGGTCTACTATATAATAGTAATACCCTTTGCTTATCTTTCTATGATAATGGGATGTCTATTGGCTCATTGGTTCTTTTCCTTTATGTAGCAAGATTGATCATTTTAGTTTTTATGTGAAGGTTAGTAGTATCCTCAGTGCTTAAGATAATACTTAATATTGATAATGAACAATACTAGACCATTATACAGACTGATGGCTCATTGATTCCTTTCCTTTATGTAAAAAGATGGACAAAAATGTGAATAGACCAATATTAGACCATTGCATAGATTGATGGTTCATTGCTTTATTTCGTTGATGTAGTAAGATGGACAATAGTGTGAATAGACCAGGGGTCAAAATTCCAAACATTCAAATTCATTTATAGTATAAAGATAGAATACAAAGGTATAGAGTTCCAATTCCTTTATACATAGCATATCCAAGAATGATATAAAGAATGTAAAGGTTATTCTATAGAAAATGAATATATATACAAACAATGACTATATATACAGACTCCTTTTTTGAAAAAATATGAATACATGATTTGTGTATACCATTACAAAGAATGTAAAGGCTCTGAGTTTTCTCTTACCTCCAAGAAAGTGTATAACCATCCTTATAGCTTTGATGGTGTGTCTGTATAAAATTATAATGTGACTATATACCGAGAGGAAATGCTTAAATGAGGAAATATGGATGTTGTCTTATGGAGAAGCAGAGGTGTCTATGTCATGATCACTTTTTTTATTGTTATTCTACTTTATAATAATGTATTTTCATGGGCACATGCACACTCAGCCTTTGAATATGAATGTAAAATACTATGCCCCACATTAGGGTTCATGAACCCCCATTACATTTCATTAAAAGAAATACACACATGACACTTGTAGATGGTAATGAAGTTGTGAAGTTAAACCCTGGTCAACTAAAATCATGGTCATCCATGCTAAACATTGACCCCTAACTGGTCACATCCTACTTCTCCATCACTTTGTCTCAATGAATTTTAGCCTAAACATTAGATTTAATTACTGGTTATGATCACAATCCTCAAGGGATTACCTTAACTGGTATTAGAATTCACATTTTTGGCTGACATGTCTGAGAGGCCCACCAAATCGATCAATGTCTAGTGTTGATGTTAGAGATAACATCTATTAACAACAAGTTAATGCAAAATACAATGGTTAAGGAAAATGATAAAAGTTAAAGAAAATAATAGTGGTTAAGCTAAATGATAGGGATGAAGGATAATTAAATGTAAGAATGTACCAAATGGTTACACTTATAATTGAGGATGTAATAAGTGGGGCCCATCATTTAAGGAATAATGGGCCAATGTAATTAATAGAGGGGAGGAAGAGTACACAAAGTATTCAAAATGCACATGGAGGTCAACTGTGAGCATGACCTCCATGTGGATGTTGAATACTCTGAAGGTAGATGGAGTATCTAATAGGCACATGGAGGTCAACTATCAGTGTGACCTCCATGTGCCTGTTGGATACTCTGAGGGTAGACTAAGTATCCAAAAATCACATGGAGGTCAAATGTTAACATGATCTCCATGTGTCTGCTAGATACTTTGAGGGTCCCTCCCCTCCATCCATTCTATTAATACCATTATCCCTTTGATAATTGGCCCAACTTCTTACATCATTGATTACATGCACGCCTCTACCCTATTCCATTTATCACTTGCCATTACCCTATTCCTTTTTGACCTTTGCATGAGCTTATGTGCTCATTACCTAGTTCCATAAATGTACACCACTTTTTAGGAGCATCATAGAGGATGAATTTACTATATTGGTTGGTTACCTATAATGAATTGGATTATTTGCATTATTAAATCTTGAATCTTGTTTTGCATAATATCAGTTTAGCATCTAATAAGGGCACAACCTTAACATTTGTGGATGGGGAAGCAATTAAATACATAACATATTTTTAAAATCAATACGTTCACCATGGATAAAATTGTATTTTTTAAACTTGTATTATATTTAAAATTTTATAATTTATTGTGTGCAACATTGTATATTTCTGCACTAAAATTGATAGACAATCTTAATTTAAATATTATTATTTTTCTTTTGATAAATAAATATTTTATGTTGTGTACTAATGCCATATTTTGGGATCGTTCGATGCAATGTATAATGGCATCCACTGTGGTGGTGGAGGTAATAGTGATGAGCTCAGAATATAGCTCATTCTGACACAAGAATTCTTTTGAATCATCTCAAATAGGATACTATCTTATGAAAATAATAGGTTGTTAAGTAACTGTTATATGGAAAATAGGTATCTATTTTGTTTATGATTAACCAAAGACTAAACCTGCACTTTACCATTAACGTCTAACACAATTGCATGTTATAGTGATTGTCTGATTAAAAGGGATGCTCAAAGATAGGTGATTCCATCATCATATGAAGGAAGTTCAATTTTGATTTCCATTTGACAAAGTTTCAGACTCATAGGCTCAAATCTATGGACTCTACAGGCTCAAATCTACGGACTCTGCAGGTTGAAATCTACAGACTCCATAGGCTAAAATCTATAGACTCCACAGGTTGAAATCTATAGACTCGATAGGTTGGAATCTATGAACTGCATAGGTCACTTCTTCCTACTTTGCAAGGTCAACTCTAAGGACTCAATGGAGACAAGGAGTTGAATGAGCCAACTGGAAACTAAATAAAAGGAGAAGAATCATTCCAGCTAGTTTATGCCAAGAAGATCGATTATTTGCTATTTTGAAGGATTTGTTCATAGTATTTTAAGACATCTAGATTCTAGTTCTATTATAAATTGATACTCCTATTTTATTGTATAATTAGATTTCTAGGAAATCCAATCTCCTATCTTAGGATGATTGGATTTAACTAGGAATCCCTATTTTAATGCATATATATTCTAAGTTAGTTGTATCAACATATAATGAAGAACATGTTACATTCAAATAAATATAACAGATAATAGAGAATACAAAAGATAGTTTTAAGAAGGTGTGTTACAGAATACAGTCTAGCTGCAATTGTTTATTTCCAAGGTTGATTAAATTCTATTCCTAAATCTGAAAGGAACAAGGGCACACTCTACTCAGAATCAGGAATTGCTGTAGGTATTTAAGTAATATTATGTTAATTTTTGAATTTAAGTTAATTAGTATTTTGGTAATAATTGAATTTATTTAATACAATTAAATTCATAAAGCACAAAGTATTCCTTTATTCAAAGTATTTCTTTTAAACAACAAGTGTGTTCTTTCTTTTCCAGCAAAGTGTGTCATTTCATTTTCAGTAAATGAGTGGCTTGCAAAGTTCTTTTGTTTGTTTCCAGCAAGATTAAATTCATTAGTTCTAGGAACATTTCTAGATAAAGATAGATTAGAGCTAGCACAACATCCCCACATAGTATACATCTAGATCTACTATCCTAAGCCTTACTAAAAATAGCTTCAGACACCATCCCTGGTTGATAAGACATCAATATGAGTATTGATTAAATGAGAGTTATAATGACAACTCATCATTTTTGGTGCCGTTGCCAGGGATCATGGTGTTAGTAAGGTAACCGTTATTGGTCTATAATAAAAGAAAAAAATATAGAAAACCTACAAAATTTCCAAAAATATTCAAGTTGATGAACCGTCCCAGAGATTCTAAATGATGATTCATTTCAAAATCTCCACCAGAACCATAGGTTGAGACTCCTTCAACATCTTCACGTAGTGAATCATAAAAAATAAGTGAAACTCATCTACAGGGATCTCTAGAAACAAGGATAGAAACCGGGATACTACCACAAGCAAGCCCAATTAGATAAATTCTTGAAGATCAATCTTTCATAGTAAGACATCACTTAGAAATTGCCAAAGATTTGGAAGAAACATTTCAAAGATCCATAGTTGAGGAAGATTTTGAAAACCTTGAACAACCCACAATCAATACCATAAACATCTAGTGGGAAGATAACCTTGGTTTTGAAACTTCATCTGAAGAAGAGAATATGGCTCTTCAACAAAATCTACCAAATCCACAACTGGCATAGGAAAGGACTTTCTCTTTTCCTATTGTTGCAGATCTTAATGATTAGACCCCCATGAAAAATATGTCACCTACAAATTTTCCAATTTTTTGGGGGAGATCTACTGAAGATCCCGATCAGTTTTTGTTTGAGTTCAAAGTGTTGTGTCAAACCTATGACTATACCATAGACATCCATAAATTAAAACTATTTCCATCTACACTTAAAGATTCAACCATGAGATGGTTTATGGGATTACCTGGTAATTCCATTAGAATGTGGGATGACATGGAAACAAAATTCTTAAACAAATACCAAGATTACTATAGAGTTCAAGAGAGAAAGGAAGACTTCTTCAAAATTAAACAGAAAGAAGATGAATCTTTAGAGGATTATTTGGACAGGTTCATGTTCACTCATAAAAGAAGTAATTATCCACTCACTGAAGAAGTCCAGAAATTGGTCTTTTTAAAGGAATTGGATGAAAACACTAGGGGTGCTTTAAACCTGATGGGAGGAGGAGACATAAATAAACTAGCTTTTAATCAGATTTTTGAGTTGTGTACCAACTATTCTCGAACAAAACTTGGAATTAGGGGAGGGAGAGCTAGGAAATCTAATGAAGTTGGAAAGCTAATGGAAGAATTTGAAAATCTAAAGATAGATATTTTGGTAACATTAAATAGTACTTTAAATGGCCTTCAAGCCAGGGCTAATGCAATAGAACCATTAGCAATTTACTGTCATAAGTGTAGACAAAAACATGTGCTTAGACATTGTCCCTTAGACAAAACCAATGTTTCATCATGTGGGATCTATGATACCACAAATCATGACACTAAAAATTATTCACTATTGCCTATTTTAAAGATTTAAATGAAAACACAGAGCCAATCTATTGAAGAAATAAATTATATACAGAGACAAAACTTTGTCCCACAAAACCAGGCACAAGGACAATTCAGTTTAAGAAACCAAGTTAACCCATGGATGACACCATGGACTGTTCCAGTCCTTTCACCCTTTTGGAATCAATCTTAAATTCCACCAATCCAAAACCCATGGGGGGGACAAGAGTGGACACCAACATCTCCTTGGATGATGCCACCATCACAACAACAATGGGCACAACAACAGTGGATGCCACAACCATATTAGCCATGGAATCAATAGTGGAACCCGTAGTGGGGTCCACAACAACAATTTACCCAACCAAGGAAACCACCCCAAAAACAAACTATTATGCCACCTCTAGTCATTCAGCAACAAGAGAACGTAAACCAAAATCCAATGCCTACTCAACCAATAACAAATCCAAAAAATAAACAACCAACACCTATTTATGTCAATGAACAGGAGGAAACAATGACTATTGGAGCTATTAAGTGTTATGATATACACTTAAGGTCGGGAAAAACCATACAAAAGCCTCCAGTCATCATTTTTGAGATACCTGATGAAAATGAAAAATCAAAGTTATCTCAGCCAAGTACTCAAAAAACTGAAAGCAAGATGAGTCCTGAAGAAAGGAAAGAAAACACAACTATACCAGTAGTTCCTTTTCCTAAAAGGTTAAAAGAAATTAGTATTCAATCAGACTCAAACTTGGTCCATGAATTGCAGAAGATCAATATTGAGGTACCCCTATTGCAAGATATTAAGGATATACCTGAATTGAACTAGATCATTAAGAATCTCTGTATCAAAACACCTGGAAGGAAAGAAAAGTATCCCAAAACCATCCATGTAGATGGCAAGGTCACTGACTTGTTGGCAGGGAAACTGTTAGTTCTAAAGTATGCAAATCTAGGAAGCCCAGTCATTACAGTCACAATTGGAGGGAAAGAAATTCCCAACGTCCTGGTGGATCTAGGAGCAGCAATTAATGTCATGACAATTGATACCCTTCAAACATTGTCTCTTATCAGAATGCAACCCACAACTACCATTTTACAAATGGCAGATCAATCAGTAACCAAACCTGAAGGGATAATAGAAAATGTGGAAGTGTTAATAGAATCTTGGAAATATCTAGTAGATTTCATGGTGCTACAACCTCAAACAAAAAACTTGGTATATCCCATCATCTTAGGTAGACCATGGTTAGCTATTGTGGCAACATTCATAGATTGTAGATCAGGAGATATGACCATCTCCAACGGTTTAAAGTCTAAGTGTATCTCTTTGTATCCTCCTACAAAACCATCAATTAATCATATACAAGAATTGTGGGTTGATGAATCAGATAACACACTAAACAATGTGTCATCTTTAGCCATGATCACTGTGAAAAAGCACTTGGAAGAACTGAATGAAACCATATATCTAGAATCTAAGGAATTTTGCAGTATAGATTCTACTGAACACTATGGATCTTCCACTTCACATTCTACTGACACCTCCTCATTTTATGACCATAAAATGATTCAGGAAAGTGTGAGAGAACTAGCTGAACAATAACAAACACACTTCTTAGACATGTTCCATTGTTCTTTAGCATGAGTAATCCCTCCTAGAGAAGAATTTGTTGATAACATTGCCATGTTCCATAAATTACTTCCTCATTCATGTCCTCTGAACTCATTAATGAGTGAATTCAAACAAATCAAATCTAATCATCCAGGCACTAAACAAATCATGATACTACCTAGGAAGATTCTGAACATCAACAACTGGTTGACAAATGAGGAAGAACTTTTTGAAGTACTAGAAAGACATACCAAAGCTTTTGCTTGGGATTATGCTGACATGAAAGGGATCAATCCTAGCATCTACACTCATCACATTTTTACAGAATCTGTCAAACCAGTAAGGCAACCACAAAGGAGGATAAACCCAAAGTTAAGTGAGATAGTTAAAACAGAGATCCAAAAATTGTTAGAGGTTGGGTTCATTTACCCCATCTCAGACAGTCAGTGGGTTTCACCTCTGGTTATCGTACCAAAGAAAAACGGGAAGTTAAGGGTATGTGTAGATTATAGGGAACTAAACAAAGTTACATTGAAGGACTATTTCCCTTTACCCTTCATTGATCAAGCACTTGATAATCTATCAGGAAAAAAATACTTTTCCTTCTTAGATGGGTTTAGTGGATACAATCAGATAACAGTAACAGCTGAAGACCAGGATAAAACTACATTTACATGCCCTTAGGGAAATTTTGCTTACTGAGTACTTCCATTTGGACTCTGTAATGCCCCAATTACTTTCCAAAGAGTAGTTCTAGCAATATTCTCTGACCTTACACATGATTGTGTTGAGGTATATATGGATGATTTCACTGTTCATGGTGAAACATACGAATAAGCTCTTACCAATCTAGAGAAGGTACTAATCAGATGTGAGGAACATTAGTTATCTCTGAGTCATGAAAAATGTCTATTAATGATGAAGGAAGGGATAGTGTTGGGACACCATATCTCTACAAAATTCATTCAAGTAGACCCAAAGAAAATTGAGATTATCTCCAACTTGCCCATTCCACAAAACCAAACTGAAATAAAAGCTTTTTGGGACATGCTGGTTATTACAGGCATTTTATAGATAAATTCAGTCAAATAGCTGCCCCCATGTTTGTCTGGCTTACAAAAGAGAGTAAATTTGAATGGGATGATAGATGTCAATAAGCCTTTGAGGCTATTAAAGCCAAACTCATCACTGCACCAGTGTTGAGGGGACCGAATTGGACTCAACCATTCCACATCTATACATATGCCTCCAACACAATAATAGGAGCTATTCTTGGATAGAAAGATGAAGATGACCACATGTACGACATTTACTATATCAACAAAAACATGACACCTACATAAAGAAATTACACCATAATTAAGAAAGAATTCCTAGCTATAGTCCATGCAATAAACAAATTCAGATATTACATAATGGGCTACAAGGTATTTGTCTACACAGATCATTTAGCCATATGATATCTTACAAACAAACCAATTGTAGGAGGA
Organism: Torreya grandis; assembly: GCA_037957365.1. NCBI lineage: Eukaryota > Viridiplantae > Streptophyta > Pinopsida > Cupressales > Taxaceae > Torreya > Torreya grandis. The sequence goes on along the minus strand of JARHVA010000853.1, from coordinate 3,282,717 downwards.
AGAATTATCAGATGGTTGCTACTTTTACAAGAATTTGACATTACCATTATTGACAAACTAGGCAGATTTAATGTGGTTGTAGATTTCTTATCTAGGATGAACACTATAGGTGAAGAAGAACCAATAGAAGATGACTTTCCAGACAAATAATTATTTTCTATTTCAGCAAAATCTCTGTGGTTCACTGATATAGCTAATTATTTGGCCACAGGGAAGTTTCCTATGTATTTTTCTAAGAAAGAAAGAAAATGATTAATTAGAGAAAGTTCTTCTTTTAAATGGATTAATGGAATGCTATTTGAACTCGGCCCTGATTATGTGTTCTGCAGGTGTGTGACAGATATAGAAGCTTATGATATTATGAGAGCATGTCATGATGAACCAAGAGGAGGCCACTACTCAGTCCATCAAACAATACATAAAATTCTAGGGGCAAGATATTATTGGCCTCAACTCCATCGGTAGGTGAAGAGATACGTGAAACACTGTGATGCTTGCCAAAGAATTAGACAACCAACTCTTTCAATGGAAATGCCTCTTCATCCTCAGCTGGTTTTAGAACCATTTTAGAAATGGGGGATTGATTTCATAGGCCCTCTGAATCCACCGTCCAGAGGAAAAGAGTATCTACTGATTATGTAACTAAATGGGTAGAAGTGGAAGTCCTAACCCATGCAAGAGAGGAAACAATAGCTGATTTCTTGTACTTTAAGATCATGCAACGGTTTGGTGCTCCAAGATAAATAGTTTCAAATTAGGGACCCCAATTTATGTCCAATATGATAAAACATTTCATGCAAGTATATCAGACTCAGCATAGGAAGACATCCCCATATCATCCACAGGCTAATGGACAAGTTGAAGTCACCAACAGGGAATTGGAAACCATCTTGACCAAAATTGTTGACTCCAGTAAAAAAATTGGGCAGACAAGGTACCAAAAACTGTTTGGGCCTACAACACCACTTGGAAAACAACAACTGGATTTTCACCATATGAACTGGTTTATGGTAAGAAACCCCTCTTTTCTATAGAATTTGAATTACAAACTCTAAAGATTGCTCTTGAAGTAGGAATTGAGTTAGAAGACATGTAGAAAGAAAGACTGTTATAGATCAATCAACTGGAAGAGATGAGGATGGAAGCATTGCAAAGAACAAAAATGGTACAACACCAAAGAAAGATTTGGCATGATTCTTAGATCAAAGAACACGAATTTCATAAAGAAGATTGGGCACTTTTATTTGATTCCAAATTTCAACAATTCAAAGGGAAACTACGGACTAGATGGTTGGGACCCTATCAAATTGAGGAGATCTTTGACAATGGATATATTAAGCTGATTCTTATTGATGAAAATATAAGGGCCATGATTGTAAATGGACACAGGTTGAAAATTTATTGAAAACCTGTCAACAAAGAAGAATTTCTTCAAGAAATAAAGGATCAGGTGGTTGTTTTAGAAGAGCTTATTTCTTCAAAAGAAATAACTTCTGGTAAAACAATTGATCTAAAAGGCTCTGCTTCTTCCAACAACACCTAATCTCTAAAAAAAGTAAAAAAAAAACCAACAATGAAAACCCTCGGGCATTGTTGGCAGTCTTGGTTGAAAACCAGCTTGCTGGCGAGCCAAGTACTGGTAAAATAAGCCTTGTCTAGAAAACCAATTTTAATGGATGGGCAAGGGAAAAAAGACCAAAACAATAAATATGAATAAATTATGGATGTCTAATCTTTCCTTGCACCTGGCTTCCTTATAACAATCAAAATATTCTTTTCTTATCTGTAATTGATCCATGCGATTTGCTGTGTAGGATAGATGGCGGGAAGGGCATACGTTTGAGGTAAAGGTATGCAAAATAGAATCTATTTATCCATAATTAGTTAATTAATAGCTTTTGATTTGAATAAGATTCTTTCTATTGAGATGACTAGACCTTGAATTAAATTTGATCCCTTCTGAAAATGGAAGAACCGCTAGATCGGATAAACATTCAAAGCAGATGGTTTGGTAATGACTATGTGTAATGATTCAATGGACACCTCATGTGCTTAATCTTATAATGATGATGATGTGATTTCCTCAAGTCACTTTCAAAAAAGAACCACCATTGCAAACGTTCATGTCACCATACCCCACTGACATTTCATTATATGACATGATGTCTGGCACACTCTGTAGAAAATCAACGCAGGCTGCAGAGCAGTGCATAACAATCATTTCTACAAACTCACTCATAATTGCTACACTATTTTCACTCCAGTGAGCAACATTGTTATTAGTCTCAAGTAGGTTTAAACCCTATTTTTGAAAGATAAAGCCATTTTAACTGGATCACAATCAACATAGGTATTTCATTTCAAATCAAAAGAAAACAATGGGATAGAAGACGAGATTGAAATTGAAGAAGGCTGCAAAATTTAACAAAGACAAAGCTTTTGTGGAGGTATTTAGGGCAAATGGATGGTTACCCTTCATCAACAAGTTTTAGGGGTTTCATCAAGAACTGGTAAGTGAATTTGTTGCTAATCTCACTCCTGATAACTCAACTGTTCATGGTGTAGTAATTCCAATCTCGACCTAGATTATAAGCGAAGTGATTGAAGTTCCAGAAGAGGGAATGAGGGTAACAAAGAGGACCCCATTTAATTATTTAATCACTCAATTCAATGGGAATGAACAAACTGACACTTCCTATCTAGTTGATTCAAGGGGAAAAACTAAGGGGGTCAGTATAAATTCCCTTCCTAAACACTGGAGGTCAGTAACCAAATGGGTGATCAAGTATGTTACCTGTGAGGGATAGACTAGTTTGTTAGGGGGTGAAGCCATGAAAATATTGATACACCTAAAGCATTGAAGCTAAAACCCCCAATGCAAAATGAACCTTCCATACTTTTTGTATGGAGCCATCCAGGTCTTGGCCACAACTCCTAATGCTGCCCTAAGACACCATGGTCTCATCCACCTGCTCATTCGGCATCATTTCTTTTAGCAGAGTACTGAAGCCTAGGAGACATTTATAAACAGTGTAATATTGAATGTTTCAAATTTACCTATGCTTGAATCTACAGACTTACCTTCATCTGCTCCATCAACAAGTGGTACAATTATAGAGCAACAATCATAGGCTGAAACCCATCAGGCCATTCCTTCTACTTCCTCAAGGAGGGTTACAAGGTCTCAAAGACATCAAAATGTAGAACCTTCTCGGTCACCACAAGAACCTCAGGTATCTAAATTGCAGCCAAATCCCTTGTCTAGAAGGAGAAAACTGAAACAGAAGGCTACTTCAGAACCTGAGAAGACCAAAAGCCCTATAACAAAAAAGGACACTCAGCCAAGTGTGGCACAAAGGGTAACCAGAAGATGAAGACGGTTAATTCTAGATGATGATGATGAATAAGAAGCTACAAATATCTTGGGCAGCCTTAAGACAACATCTCATTCTGTTGAACAAATAAATTTAGATCTTGAAAAGATTCTTGTTGGACAGAATTCTCCACTTATCATAGAACAACTTACCATAGAAGATGTTGCAGATATGACCCAAGAATCAGAAATGGTGGAGCCATCACATGTTTTAGTTGACATTCAAAGCACTAAGGGAAAAGCTATGTATGAAGAGAAAGGAGGACCATCTAGTCTAAATGATCCAATTGTATAATTAACTCTGGAATTGTCCCAACTTCAAGCTCTGATCCAACAACAAGCACTTGAAAGTTTTGAGGTAAAAATTCAACTTCAAACCAAAGAACATATCAATTCTTTGTTACAACAGCAACTAGATACTGCATTTGAAAATCACATTGCAGAAATATAGCATTTGAGTACAGTATCTTCTGAACATGAGGCAAACATTTAGAGATTGAGAGCATAAGTATAGATGAGAGATGCTAAATAGGTAGATGTTTGGGTATATGTAGAAAAATTGAAGAAGGAGAATAGGAAACTGCAGAGTATAATAACTTCTTTTGAAAAGCCCTGCAACACTACATTTGTTCCTTCCAAGACATATGTTAACCAAGGATGCCAAACCACCTAGAAAAGTAATTCTTCTTTGCAAATACTGGATCAAATTGAAGAAGAGTACCTTAAATTCAAACAAGAATAGACTGTATGCAATAGAAGGATTTCTATAGGCCAAAAGAGACTCTCCTAGTTTACATGCATCTTGTAATCTGTCTTCTAATTGTTGGACTTGAATTTCCAATGCCTATTTTTCTTTTTCTAATTCTTTGTTTGAATAGATGGCAACTCCTTAGAATTTCCTATAATCTTCCTTATAAAATCTTGTAGCCAACCACATTCCTTGAAATTTTCTATGATTCACAGCCTGACCAACAGGATTTACTCTGTGAATTCTATTTGCATGATTTCATCTTAGGAGACCATGACCACAACAAGTTCCTGATAAATCTTCATGTGGGGGAAGTTTAGTTGAGGGCATTGCACTCTAATTTCAAGAACCAGATTGCATGGAAAAGCCAATTTGAGGAGTATACAAACCATGCCAAAACCACAGGATTGTGCATTAGGACAGCATTCTCTCTACCAAAATTAGTTAAACAAAACTTCATCTATGCTTGTAACATAGATGAAGTAAAGACACATTATTTTCAAGCTTTGTATGACTGTACTCTTTCCTTTGATTTATTTTCTAGACAACATTTTGAAGCAATAGTTTTTGCAACTATAAAGAGATGGGATCAATTATTAGTACCCCTGAAAAGAAGAGAAGTCATGTCTCCAAACAATATCAGGTGGAGCATGCGAAGAGAAACCTCAATCCTTGAAATGCTAATTGAAGTCATAAACTCAGAAGGTGAAAAGAAATGGATTGGAATGAGATATCAACCCCCTCTGTTCATTATCCCTATTCCAGGATGGCAGAACTGGTCTCCACAGTCTGATGAGTAATTTGATATCTAGAAACAAATGATTCAAGAGCATCAAGGCTTTACCAACAATGCAGATAGGCACATCATAGATGAATTTGAAGATTATGACTTGAGTAAACATTTTGAAGATAGATTCAAGAATCATCACCAAAGATAATCAGTTTGCAATGGGACTTGCAAAAGGTAAAGTTTGGGGGAAATGATGAGCTCAGAATATAGTTCATTCTAACACAAGAATTCTTTTGAATCATCTCAAATAGGATACTATCTTATGAAAATCATAGGTTGTTAAGTAACTGTTATATGGAAAATAGGTATTTGTTTTGTTTATGATTAACCAAAGACTAAACCTGCACTTTGCCATTAACATCTAACACAATTGCATGTTTTAGTGATTGTCTAATTAAAATGGATGCTCAAAGATAGGTGATTCCATCAGCATATAAAGGAAGTTCAATTTTGATTTCCATTTGATAAAGTTTTAGATTCACAGGCTCAAATCTACAGACTCTACAGGCTCAAATCTATGGACTCTGTAAGCTGAAATCTACGGACTCCACATGCTGAAATCTATGGACTCCATAGGCTAAAATATATGAACTCGACAGGCTGGAATCTACAAACTACATAGGTCACTTCTTCCTACTTTACATGGTCAACTCTAAGGACTCAATAGAGACAAGGAGTTGAATGAGCCAGCTGGAAACTAAATAAAAGGAGAAGAATCATTCCAGCTAGTTTTTGCCAAGAAGATCGATTATTTGCTATTTTGAAGGATTTGTTCATAGTATTTTAAGACATCTAGATTCTAGTTCTATTATAAATTGATACTCCTATTTTATTTTATAATTAGATTTCTAGGAAATCCAATCTCCTATCTTAGGATGATTGGATTTAACTAGGAATCCCTATTTTAATGCATATCTATTCTAAGTTAGTTGTATCAACATATAATTAAGAACATGTTACATTCAAATAAATATAATAGATAATAGAGAATACAAAAGATAGTTTTAAGAAGGTGTGTTACAGAATACAGTCTAGCTGCAATTGTTTATTTCCAAGGTTGATTAAATTCTATTCCTAAATCTGAAAGGAGCAAGGGCACACTCTGCTCAGAATCAGGAATTGCTATAGGTATTTAAGTAATCTTATGTTAATTCTTGAATTTGAGTTAATTAGTATTTTGGTAATAATTGAATTTCTTTAATACAATTAGATTCAGAAAGCACAAAGTATTCCTTTATTCAAAGTATTTATTTTAAACAACAAGTGTGTTCTTTCTTTTCCAGCAAAGTGTGTCATTTATTTTTCAGTAAATGAGTGGCTTGCAAAGTTCTTTTATTTGTTTCCAGCAAGATTAAATTCATTAGTTCTAAGAACATTTCTAGATAAAGATAGATTAGAACCAGCACAACACCCCCACATAGTATACATCTAGATCTACTATCCTAAGCCTTACTGCAAATAGCTTCAGACACTAGCCCTAGTTGATAAGACATCAATCTGAGTATTGATTAAATGAGAGTATAATGACAGCTCATCAAATAGTGCAAGTTTTCAACTTTCCACAGTTCCAGCATTGTGGCCTTCTGCCATTTCTGGATTTGGATCTGCCTCTTCCCTTAGACTTAGATCTTGATCTCCTCTTGCTCCTTTCTTTTTGCCTTCCCCTGCTCTCAAGATTTAAAACATTCCCAGATGTCTCTTTTGTGCTTTTCCTGCGAATTTCCTCATTCAAGATAACACTAACAACATCCTCTACTTTTAAAATATTCGAAGCAGATGCAATATTAGAAACTGCCATTACCAAGCCATGCCAGCTTTCAGGCAAAGAACATAATATTAAAAGAGCTTTTATTTCATCATCAAATACAATATTGACTGAACTTAACTGATTAACAATTCCATGGAAATCATTCAGGTGATTAGATACAGATCCACCTTCTTACATATGCAAATTAAATAACTGCTTCATAAGATATACCTTATTAGAAGCGGAGGGTTTTTCATACAAATTTGCTAACGTAGTCATTAACTCTACCATAGTTTTAGCCTGTGACAAATTGGATATCACAGTGGATGCAAGACTCAGTCTTATAGACCCCAGAGCCTTTCTGTCAAGAAATTCCCATTCTTCATCCTCCATGTCCTTGGGCTTCTTTGCAATCCCACCTAATGGTAAGTAAAGATCTTTCTGATACAGATAGTCCTCTATCTGCATTCTCCAATGTTGATAGTTCTTGCCATTAAACTTTTCCATTCTCAATTTACTTTCTTCTGCCATTGCTTCTCCCACTCAAACAGAAATCCCTGCAGAAACTCCTGTGAGCAACCTGTAATCCAAACACACTACATAGATCTGAACCACCTGTTAGTGAACCTGAGCTCTGATACCACTTGTTGGGGATCAACTAACAATGGATTACACTTGTGAAAGCAATACATGCAAAAATAAATCAGATAGATAAGTAACTAGAATGATAAATAGCACAGAACAAGAGATACAAGTAACCACGCTGAAAACTTGTATTAAAACTCTTTACAAAAGGAATACAATTGAAGAAACTACTTTCTTCCACACCTCTCTCAGATGTACACAAGATCTCTCACTAGATCTCTATTCCTCAAGAGCTTCTCTCTCTCAAGTAAAATCAATTCCAACAACTTGGATTGATGCAACTCAGTACTGTCCTTCAAACATTCACAATGTTCTACTCATACTCACACAATAGCTAAGAATATCTTTCCTACATATAGAATTAGGAAACTTGAGCATGAACTTACAACAAACAGTTAAGCCTCTTGAACAAGGTCTCTAAAAATAATATTGCTAATAATAGAGATGTGAGCTTGAGACTACAACTCAAACTCATCATGCAAACACTCGCTTCTGTCCTCGGAAATCACTTTCTGGACACACAGGTAACCGACGTCGGTTCCTGCCTGTTCGCCTGTGACCGTCACCGACCGACCCACTGCCGACGTCAGCGCCTCTGCTACTGCACCTGACCAACGTCGGTCGCTCCTGATCGACACCGGTGTCTGTGTAGACCTGAACCTGTTTAAGTATGCTCCTTGGTGAAGCTTTTAGCTCCACACACCCTAATAGGCAGAATGTCTTAGACCTCTATTTTCACCTTTTAGGGAAAATGTCCTTGAACTTAGTCATCTGACATATGAAAGGTTCCTCACTCCTTACCTACCCACTAAACATACCAATAATGTATTATCGGGTCTCCTAATAATTTTAGGACTTTAGGAAAGGGTCCCATCACTTGTTTCAATACTTAAAATGACTCTTTGGCTCCCTGTTAACACCACTTATATGTGGACATTCTGATGTATAGGCAAACAATGTTAATATCTTTCAAATACTATATGATGTATGATCATTTGATCACTATTAGTCCCTTATATTCTCTTCAAATTAATTTTTCCAACCTTAAGGAGCTAAATACCATTCAATTATGTCTTTTTCATATGTCATCTTCTTGTAGGGCACCTATAGGTGCATTTTGAGTTGCTCATAAGTAGTGAGCAGAATTGGAGAAATATGCATAGTCTATGGTTTACAATATAGTTTTTACCTTTTAAATTTTTTAAAATAGAATATTATCACTATATATAATCCTATCTAACTTAGATTATCCTTCTCCATATGATTTGTTTCCATGAGATGCCTATAGACGTACATTCATGGTTGCCTAATAGTATAAGTTGCATATGACTACAAACTCATGGAATTTTGATTTGGAGAATGAAATTGAAATGGGAAGAGATCAAGAGAATATTTAAAATGTGATAATGAACCCATCTCATCCCCTCTAATCACTACCAAAGCATGAAGATCTTGAAAATGATGGAAACATGCATGTTATCTTCAAATGAGACCAAACTAAAAACCTGAGATGATTCACTCATAAAAACATATTGAAACACTAAAAAAATAATAGAGAGAATTTTAGGAGAGATTAAAAATCAATTGTAAAAAACATCTGCATTTTGATTGTATGGACTTCTCCAAACCAAAGCAAAACCTGTCAGGAATCTAGAACAACAAACATGCTCTGATTCCACTGTTAGGATCTAGGAAGCACAATTGATTACCATGTACAAGCAACTTAACATGCAGAATTAAACCAGAAGTAACAAGTAACTAGAATTTAGAAACAACACAGAATATGAGAGACAATACCCAATTGTATTAATACTCTTCCCGAAGGAAATACAACAAAGAAGATGCCACAGTCTTCTGCCTTACACACCTCTAGGGCTCCCACACCTCTAGGGCATAAACAGTAAATCTCTTCAAGAGCTCACTCTCTCAATTATGGTCCCAACACACAACTCAAACATAGATTTGGTGTTCACCTCTAACCAGTTAGTATCACTACAACCAGTACCACCAGTCAGTAGCACTACTACTAGTACACAAGTGCTCCACACACTCCAAATCTGAGTACACACTACACTCCAAGTACACAATCATACTTCAAGTACACAATCATACTTCAAGTAGATCTCACATAATCTTGCTACCTATTGTGTTGCTGTCACCTTTGATCTTGCTACCCCACAGATCTCTTTTGACCTCGCACACACACACACACCTATAAATCAATGATCTTACTTACCATGTAGATCTCTCTACACCCTGAAGAACCCTTGTCCTTACCTCACCAAGTCCTTATGATTCTCCAAACCAGTACCTCGGTGGATCTTCTACCTGATCTTGCAACAACCTGTAGATCTACCTGATCATACACACTCGGCACCCCTGTGGAACTAGGAGGAACACACCTTGCTCTCTTCACTCTGAAGGAGCTAACTTTGCTCTTACTCAACTAACATGCCTTACAATACAACCCATGAGTCTATTATATAGATCTCATACAAACAATAATTAGACATCCAATTACAATAATTAGATCCATAGCTCTAAGACTAAAATTAGCCTTTAACATGCAAACAACTAGTTCGTTAACAAACTATCCATAAAACTCACAGTTTCAAACTGCACAGGCGACCGACGTCAGTCTCTGTCTGGCTGGAAATGACCGACGTCAGCTGATCCTAACCGATGTCAGTTGCTCTGCTCACTGGATATGACCGATGTTGGTTGATCAGACTAACATTGATTGCTCTGAAACTTAGCAACCTCTCAACAACCTCCTCCATGTCTGCATCAGTGAAGCTTTTAGCTCCACAACCTAACAAAACCTATAGGGTGCATAAGTGAGTAGAAAAACACAATCAACTTGTTAGAGATGATATATAAAAAATGGTTGATAAATAATTAATTTTTTATTTAAATTAATATATTTGAGTTTAATGTCACCTCCCAAATGTGTTTGACCTATAACTTCTCTAACTGGCTATACTAAGCACAAACCTACTGACTAGTTCTGTGTGTCTAGAACGTCAAAGGAGTAGAATAATTTTAGCTCAAAATTGGCACTTCCAAAGTATGTAAAGCATGGAAATGAGTATGAGGAAGCTGAATAGTCATCTAAAAACCTTCTTCCATGTGTCACACTCCCTCATGGGATGTACAAGTGCCAAACTCTTCCCTTTTCAATTGGTTTCTTGATTTTTAGTTAGATAACCTGCAAGATTCAGATATGAGTGACATTCCTAACAAGGAATCTGAATTATTAGACATTTAAATGTAAAATAATACACTTGGACACCTTGAAAACTATGTCACTTTCATTTATGACCCCTAAATGCTTGCTAAGTGACTCAAAGTGATATATAAACTAATCAAACCATGACTAAGACTAACAAGGCATTAAATTACATCAAATAAACTATAACATACCCTATGATAAAATATTAGACCCCTAAAACATCTAAAATCAAGTTTTTACCTATAGGGGTCCCAATTTGACCTGTAGGGTCAAATTTGGTCAATAATTAACATTTTATTTCATAACTAGTGTTTCATTGAATTGCTACCATTTGCCTTAACCATTATCATTTGAATTAAACATTATTGTTTATTATAATGTGTTATTAATAGATGTTATCCCTACTATGAGCACTAGACTTTAATTGATTTAGTGGGCCCGATGAACATGTCAACTAGAAATGCAAACACTACTGCTAGTTAAGGTGCTTTGCTAAATAGTGTCTTGAGATTTACAAGTTGGTTGATTACAAAAATGGGGCCACAATCAAAGTGTTTCCTGAGCAAACATGGTGGAAAAAAATCTTTTTTTTTTTTTTTTCATGTAGGTGTTCAAATGCCTACTTGACTACCTCATTTTCGTTTTTATATTTTACATGTGCCTAAAAATGGTGATGTAAAGATAATCTAATGGAACCTAGAGGGGTCGATCATATACAATAATAGACAATAGAGGAGAGCTTGAGAGGGCTAGATGGACATTATGATATTGATCTCAAGAAAATTGAGAATCATTTGAATGTAAATATGGTTGTTGACTATGGTGAAATAATCATTGAATGTCTAAAACCTAAATTAGGTATTAGACATATTCACAACATCAACTTTGGCAGACTTTGACACACTTGGATATTACATATACATTTGACTATTGTGCACATTTTACCTCTATCCATATACCCATTTGTTATCTTAGATTACTATATTCTTAGAATATACATATTTATGATCAATGTAGTCTATACAAGAACATTCCAAAATCTTACACAAACCTTCTTAACATATCAGATAACTATTTTCACTCCTAGGATAATACCAATAATAGTTGCACACTTATGGTTACCATAGGTGTATAACTTTACCAATAGTGTCCAGGAACATTAAATAACTATTTCTAAAATTTGGAAGTCTCTATTAGGTTAGTTTAGATATGTTTCATAGGTTGGTTATAACAAGAAATAATAAAGAGTTAGCTATAAATACAAATCAATCATAAGGTTATCCTCATTGAAGTAACACCTTGGTGAGTCCTAAAAAAATTGATAAATCTACTATAACTCTCTTAGACATTATAAAAAATATTTACATATATGAAAACCCATCAAAGGCTTAGCCCTAGAGTCAAGTATAAACACACACAAAAGTCAAAATTGAATGGTGCCAAGTGTTAAAAGCTAAACATTGCATTATGTTCTAGATTGATCATGATGTTATAAACAAACACATAGGGGGGATAAGTTTGTGTGATTTGATCCCAATTTGAAGTATTGGAACATAAAAAATGCTCAACCATGTAGTGGGTAGTGGTTGGGGTTGTCAAACCTAAATACTAACTTTGTGGTTGAAAGCACAACGAGGGTCTGGATAAAGGGGGAAGGAAAAATAAGATCAATGCACATGATCAAAGCTGATCACACATATAATAAACATATATAGGTGCATACATAAAGGTTTGATGAGTCATAGATCTACATAACATAGGGATATTATTGGTAGATCTAAAATAGTAATAGCTAATGTAGGGGTTGCAGTCTACTGATAACATCCAGGCATGGTTTGGGCTACTATTTTTTGACTTGAGAAATGATAGAGCATACATAGAGCATATTCAAAATTAGTGATGAATGTTGTGAATGACAAAATACATAAATAATCTAAGTACATCTCCCCTCTTTTGCTTTATCAATATGAATCATCTAAGTGCAATATTAATCTATTTCATTTCTTAATTCATATTAGAGTATTATTATAATATTTTGCACAATTTTAGTTAGACCTATTTATAAATTATCTAGATGACATTAATCCAAAATAATTAAAATATTTTGGTGAACTTGACAAACATGTTGAGCACAAAGAGCCTTAGGTTTATCAGACTTTTGTGTTTCATACTTTGTTACAGTTTTATATTTATCTTCTATTAAAGTTTGACTTTAATATCCAATTTATGATTTTCAATTATTAAAATAAGGAATATAATATTAATGTGAATAATCATATAAAAATTATTGTAATGATTTTGATGACACAGTTAAATGCGAACTTACATAATATCTTGAAATGAATCCACATATGATTGATACATTAAAAAGGAAAAATATGTTAAGGAACCCACATTTAAGGCATGCCATGGTGAGATTTTAAATGAAATTAATCCTGGTTTTAGAGGCATAGATCATAAAATAGTTATTTAAAATATTATTCCTACTACTATTCTTATAGTGCAGGTCATTTGAAAAAATCTCAAGCATTATTACACAACATTATGGCCCAAAATATTTATACTTATCCCTTGCCCATAAAATTTAATGCTTCTAATATTACATCATTTTATGGTAAAGGTAATTCATAACAACATTTTAAACTTCCATGTAACATGTTTAGACTATGCATTTAAGATAAGTTACTAAAAATATTTTTCTTAGAAGCCTTGAAGACTATGCCTTGTGATGGTTTTATGACATTTATCTCTAATCAGTACATATTTTCAATCCTTTGGCTGACCATTTATTAACACACTTCCCTATAGTGATAAGGTCTCTTATGCTCAAATTTCAAAACTCAAGTAAGAACATAATGAGCCTGCTAGTGACTATGTGCTTTGTCATAAGACTATCCTTTCAGAAATAACAAATCCTATAGATGATAATGAATTTCAAGACATAATAAATAAAATATTACTTATGCCTATCCATGAGTCTATTATGTTCAAATACTTCCAATCTTTCAATGACATGTTCCTTACGGCTAGGGACCATGAGTTTAAACTACTCACCACGAATAAGTTAAAGTATGTGGCCAACCCTCCCACATATTCTAATGCAAATTTTAAAAGCAAACCATCTTTCAAGTCCAAGGATAATGACAATAAGAATGAGGCTAAAAAATGTCAATGTGATTTTTCAACCTAATGATAGGCTTGTTATTTTGGCTCTTCAAAGGAGGTGGTTTACATGATTATCATAACCTCACCATGATGTTTTACAAAATTTACTTGAGTACAACCTCCTATTTATCTCTCCAAAAATGGAGGTTGATATGAAAAATTCATAACTTAGGGGGTTTAATATCAATGCAGATGTGTAGGACATTCAAATAATAAATGTTTTAGATTGAGAAATAAGATGAAAAACTTAATCAAGAAAAACTTTATTGAGATCAATAATGTTAGTACAACTACAAATGATTTAGTTGCACAACCTAATATAGAGTTTAAGATAATTTTGGATCCATTTCCAAAACATGCGGCACCAAAAACCAAGACTAATATTGAGGTACATATGACTTACAATGCGCATCCTCATTTAAATTATTATACTTCTAAAATTTAGGAGCCTCATCTTATATATGGTCTCATTACAAGCACATTTGTACAATTACCTATAATCATATTCAATAAACATGAAATTATTGATTATTATTTTACCAATGCATCTTGGTTCATATGTGATTTCATTGACTAACATCCCATATATAGTGTTATGGTGGATAACATGGAAAGTGAAAACATATGCATTATGAAATTACTTGCTAGTCTTGGGTATAAACATGAAGATTTGATTGATACAAAAAATATAGTAAAAGGTTTTGATGGAAAATGAAAAAAACCTATTGGGGAATTATGTTACCACTTATGGTAGGGCCTACAACTATAACTACTTCATTCTTAGTTTTTCTAAAAACTAGTGCATTTGACATTAGGACACCCATGGATAATAAGATACATACAATCCCAACTTCAGTACCTTTATGATTGAAGTATATCTATAGAAACTAAGTGATTATGATTCTAGGTATTCTATAAGAGTACCCCATTTAGCTTGAGATGTTTCCTCAACCACCTCCATAACAACCTATTATATAACCTACATAGGTTCAACTTAAAAATGCAAATCAAAGGCAAGGGATTGACTTTACTTGACAACTGATCCTATAACATCTGTGAAATTAATTAACTATAGGAGTTCAATCAGAATATTTAAAATAAAATAATCTCCTCCTTGACCTAGTTTGACACTCCAAATAAAAGAAAAATTAATGGATTCAGGCAACTACAAAGGTAGCATTATAAATTTCATATCCCACATGCACAAAATTATAATTCCATGTAGTATTATAAGTGTGTGAATGAAATAACTCAATTAAGGGTTTTGAATTTCTACTTCCCTAAAAGTGATAATAAAAATACTATAGTATAATACCTTCATTTAGTATAATGGAAAATGATGAGAGACCAAGATAAATGACTATGTCACAACTATGAAAGATTTGATGCTTAGAGCTATGCTAAATTGTTGATGTTCAATTCAATGTGAGATATGTGTAGCTCTTGCTCTTCTCTTAATCTCATCCTATACAATGGTTTGATGAGAACTTGTATATATAGAATGATCAAGGTTAAATTATGCATGTTATCTAACTATAGAAATGTATAAAGGTGAAATTAAATGCATCTGATCAAGATGAAATTGAAAATGGGTCCACATAGCTAAATGGGAAATAATTATAAAATGTGGGGGTTTATCTCGGATGGATCTATTTAATACATGGGTCTATCTCAAATAAGAGTTAGTATCTATTTTTAAATCAAGGCTAACTAACATGTGAGTAATAATCAAAACCTATTAAGAGATATTTTTGATAAGTGTTGAGGTGATTTATAGCTTAATGAACCAAATGTTTCCTATATGGGGCTAGGCTTGTTCTAGAAACAAGCTAAAATGTAAAAGTTTACCAAATAAGGTCTATTAGGGATAAGACACTAAGAATAAGGGTCTTGTGCCAATTTAAGTGTCTATACTAACCTATAAACTCATGTAACCTATAACTTATTGTAATTTATTATTGTCTATAGAATAAGATGAATTTATGCCCCCATTTTGAGGTGAGGGTTATATTACATATCATTCATCAAAAAATAAAGAGTCATATGCACCATATGTAACATAAGAACTAAGAAAAATCTATAATAATTGTGACAACATATATGTAACCAAATATATAAAATAATATAAATATGTCATTGTGTAATATCAATGGTAATAGGTAACCTAAAACTTATAGGCCACAACCAAAGCCTGACAAGTAAGGGTTTAAAAGGGAGGGGAAAATGATATTCTTCAATAGTACCCCATAAAAAGGGATGTGATATACAATAATTTAATTATGATTCCACAATAATGGAAATATATAAAAATGAATCACACACACAAGAATAGTATTCCTATTTGTTTAGTCCTTTTTCCCATTGTGTTTTGCCTACATAGTTATATTAGCTTGCTTAGGGCTCTAAAGGTCATTTGGGTTACTTGGGAAGATTAGTCCCACATTCACTGGAATGTGTGGTATCTTTCCCTCTCTAACCTATATATGCATCTCTATCCCTCTATATTTATAATGTGATGTAGTTCTAATGTAGTATATTTTGGATTATTTGAGCTACTTAGTTGTGATTTGTGATAGCTTTGAGAGCTATGAACTTCAAGCCTTTGTATAAGCAATTCAGGATGATATAGAGTATTTAATTATTTGTTTTCTGTTAGGTTGTGGAGCTAAAAGCTTCACTGATGCAGACATGGAGGAGGTTGCAGGAGAGTTGCAGAGTGTCACGAAGACTGGCGTTGGTCTGGCCAACCGACGTCGACAGGATTAGACAAGGAAGCAACCGACGTCGGTCAGTAGTCGGCCGGCGTCGGTGACCCCCAGGCGGACAGGGACCGACGTCGGTCGCCTGTGTGGTTTGACTGCGAGCTTATTACGGGCAGTTAGCTAACGAACCAAGTGTTTACATGATTAGATCTATTTTTAGACTGAGAGCTGCAGATCTAATTATTGTAATTAGATGTCTAATCACTGTTTGGATGAGATCTATATAATAAAATCATGGTTGTATTGGAAAGGCGTTCTAGTTTGAGTTGAGCAAAGTTAGCTCCTTCTGTGTGTGAGGTGAGCAAGGGTGTTCCTCCTAGTTCCACAGCAGTACCTAGGTGGGTGCTGGTTTTGGAGAGTTAGCAGGATTCTTCAGGTGTGTAGGATCTTGGTCATAGGTGCATGGCCTTTATAGGAGATCTACATGGTAAGTAAGATCATTGATCTATAGGTGTATGTGTATGCAAGGTCAAGGTTCACAGGTGTGCAGAACTAGGTTGATTTGTAGGTGTGCAAGATCAGATAGGACAGCAACACAACAGGGAGCAGTATTAGGCAGGATCTACTTGGAGTACAGGTGTGTACTCAGATAGAGCAAAGAGGAAGGCAAGGGAGTTCCTTCCATAAGTATGGTCTGTTGAATTGCAGGTTGTTACAGGTTCATGGGAGATCTACTTGAAGTACTTTGAGTACTTGTGGAGTGCGTGGAACACTTGTGGTGTGCGTGGAGCACAGGAGGTGAACACCAACTCTGTGTTTGAGTTGTGTGTTGGGACCTGAGAGAGAGAGAGCTTTGAGGAGAGAATTACTGTTCACTTGAGGTGTGGCAAGCCTCTGAAGAGGTGGTGGAGAAGAAGTGGCATCTTCTTTATTGTATTCTTTTCCGTATAAAGTATTAATACAAGTTGTGTATTGTCTCTCATATCATGTGTTATTCTGAATTCTAGTTACTTGTTGATTCTGGTTATTTCCGCATATTAAGTTGCTTGGTTTGGTAATCAATTGTATGCTTCTTGGTGTTTCGTATCCTATCATTTTCATTCCTTTGCAATATTATATGCATGATTTCATTTAGCAGATTCATTGTGATGTGCACTTGATCAACTTGTAAGAACACTCCATCATATGCATTCATTGATCTAGTGATCCTGGCTACAACTCTTTTAATTCTCAAATATATGCTTGGTATAAATCATGTAAAAATAGGAACCACATAGTATACTAGAAATAGTAATATTTTTTGATATAGATTTTTGAACCAAACATTTGATATTATATAATATTTTCAATCCAATGTAACCATGCATAATCATATAACCATATATAAAACAATTCAAGTCCAATGTAACCATGCATAATCATATAACCATATATAAAACAATTCAAATGATCAAGACAAATAAATAAATCACACATAAGTGACACAAATTGAAAACTAAATGATCTCTAATGGAAAATGAAAGAAAAGACATGACAAATGATATGCATAAGCATAAATGCATACATGAAGACATTCAAAAAATCATAGGGAAGATAAGATAACACTCAAAATAATTAAGCATGTGAATCAATATATTATATCCATGTAACCAAACACAAAATATGTGTAAGGCCCTATGACCATTCCAAGAGTCATCTTGAAAAGCAAAAAATATGTCGTTATTGATTTCCCAGGAAATTTATTTCATGATGATGTGGCAACACTTGAGAAGTAAATCTCATATGTCTGATCCCCTTGGAGGATTAGTAAGTGTGAAGATATTGGTAGGACCCAACTCATCAAAATAGTTATCTTATATAAGCTTTCTCCAAAAGGCCCTTGGCTAGGAGTACATATACCAAACCAATTTAGATCCAAGTGCTAGAATTTGAAGATCAAGTTTCCTAATGTCATGCCCTCCTTTTTCTTTTGGTAATCAGACCTTATCCCACTTAATCAAGGTATTTTTTTGTGTCTTTCATTTCTTGCAAGAGGAAATTATTCATAATACGGTTCAAGTTCATCATGACCTTATAATGATGCCAAAGAACATACATCATGTATGTGGGCAAGGTACTAAGAACATGTTTGAATAGTGTTAGCCTCTTAATAAGGGATAACCACTTAAATTTATAGATGGTAAGTTGAAAATGAATAGACTTGGTCAAATTCTTCGTAAGAGTCGACTTGTTGGCCTTAGTAAAGAGGGGGACACCAAAATATTTCCCAAGAAATTTACTAATTTGAAAATTCAAAATTCATGCAATGCTAGCTTGAGTGTGATAGGGGATATTTATGAAAAGAAATCCAATTTTGTCTCATTCACCTTATGTCCTGAAGCCTTTGCACACAAATAAATATTATCCTTGAAGTTCCTTGCGTCTCTTTCTGAGGCTAATCTAAATATAAAGGTATCATCAACAAAATATTGGTGGGTAGCATTTTCAAGACACTCAACCACATAGATTCATTTGATTTCACCTTATTCATATGCTCCCTTGATGACCTAACCAAGTGTTTAGACATCATAATAAAGGGTATAGGTGAAAGAGGATCACCTTGCCATAATGTTTCTCTTCTTTTCTTGGTTAGCACATACAACAACAAAAAAGTCTTTTGACAAAAACTTGATTTCAACATCTCTTCCTTGATTCTCCTTCACCCAAAGTTCCATTGCCTCAACTGTTATCCATTTCCCTAATTTTTATTTTTATTCCTCCTTCATGTAGGGTCTTGATTATCAATATGAAGGGATCATCCTCTATAACTAACTATTTAGTCAGGTAAACCCTAACATATTCCCCTTGATCTCTATGTTGGCTTCTAGTAACCTATCTTGGGTGCTTCCCCAAGGAGATTGTTGGGACCAACATACCCCCATTTTTTTGCTTCTAAAAAATAGGGACCCTTGTAAATGTTTTAAAACATATGTACCTTGAATTGGCTTTGGAAAGGCCATTATTTATTAGAATTTGAAAATCATCTACTTGAAGGGACATGAACCTTTGCATATCTGATTGTGATTATGCTTTATAGGTTAACCCTACTAATGGTTGTCTTCGGATGATGAAGTGTAGGCTCCATGGAGAAAGGGAGGGTTACCCAATAGAAAACCCTATGATTTTAATTCAAAAAATGGTGGGAGAAGTTTAACAGGAAATTGTATTTCTTTTTTTAAAAACCTTAAGTCTATTTTTATATTAAGGCTCGATCATGTTTTTGACATGACCAAACCTTAATATAAAATCATACTTAGACATTTTTTTTAATTTTCCCCCTTTGTTAACCTTCTAACCTTGCCTAATTTTTAGTCCATAGGCCCCTTTAATTTATATCCAAAGGTTTTTTAGCCTAGGCTTCAATCTTAAATATCTTTATGTTTATTAACACAATCAACATCTTAAGATCAAAACCTTAGCCTAAACCATTATACATATCAGGGCCTAACTTAACAATTTAATTTAATCATAGATCCAAAAGCTCTTGCTTCCCTAAAGATATAATTTAATGATGAAAAATCACCCAATAAGAACCATACATTGACTTTGCTTTCTATGAAAAAGTTCTTATAGGATTTAATTTGATAATCTCACTCCTGTCATTTGATGCTCATGAGGACATCTTGGACGTTAGCGAAACCATCAAGTTGAACCTCATCCAAATTTTTACCTAAGTCCAAAGGAGATTTCATTAAAGTTTTAACCTTAGGATTAGCATAATAAATTTTATCTCTAAGTTCATTGTGTTTATTGACATAATTAACTTAGGACTAATCATTTGACTCAAGTCTATATGTAACCAATCAGTGACTTAAAATTTGTACACTTTTGTAGATCCAATGATCTGTGTTCATCCTCAGTTCTTGATCTAATGGTGTGAAGACAATGAGTCCTTGATAGTTCAAATCCAATCAACTTTGACCTCCCAGATCATGATCAATGGCCCTCACTGCATCATTGATCTTGATCTAATGGCATAAATCATAATAACAACATTAACAAAACTTGAAGATGTCACTAAAGAGGGGAACCAATCACATATAAGTACATATATCCAAAATCCCTCACTACATCTCTGATTTGATCACAATGTGAATTCTTTGATTGATAATCCCTAAGATGCGGTCATATGGACTAAGGCCATAATTTCAATTTGAAGATTCATTGTGTTCATAAACACAATATGAACTCAGAACTCAAACCTAAGCCCTCACAGATTGAAACTCAAAATTAAATTTGACAGTCTCACTCTTATCATTTAACATTCATGAAGACATCTTTGACATTAGCGAGGCCTTCAAATTTAACCTTAGCTAACTTTTAGCCTAGGCAAAAGGGGCATTTTCAAAACCCTTTGAAAGGGACCCTAGTGTATTAACATGGAAAAATTAGCATAAAATACATTAGCCTAAGTTTTTTAGTGTTAACTTACATAAATAAACTTTAGGAATATATTCTAAGCCTAAATTTTATTAATATTTGAGACTAATTAAGCTTTGTACATCTTGCCGAATCTAATGAACCATGCTTGATCGGAAGTCTTGATCCAATAGAGTGAAATGAAGGATGAATTCTCAATTGAAGATGTAAAATCTTGATATCTTAACACATGGAAGAACCACACTCATTCTAACACCAAACTCCAAAGTCATATCCTAAAGAAGCAAAAATATGCCACTTGGCATAACCGAGTAATCCAAGATTTAAACAACTAATCAAAGGAAACCTCCAAGATCTTCATCAACGATTCACACTCATTTGGGGGTCTTGATCCAATGGAGCAAAGATAAAATACTTGATTTTAAAACCAATGGCTAGCTTTCAAAGGAATTTTTGTGGGGATGCCACAAAAAACAAGCTTAGGAAGACCACATAGGTGCCATGTAAGCATTAAATGATAAATCCAAAGATTTGGCATGCTTGAAAAGATAGAATTTGCACAAGTGAGGCTATCCATAAGATCTAAGGCATGAGTAAATTTATGAAGTCTACCACATTCACCATTAAATCTCTAACAAACCCTAATAGAATAACATAAAGCCCTAATTCTTAACTATAGAGACATAATTGCATTAAACAAGCTTAAATTTCATACTGATCAAAGAAAAGCTAGTCATACACCTAAGGTAATTAAGGAATCATGGAAGTAGCTAGGTAAAAATGGAAAGAAG
Organism: Torreya grandis; assembly: GCA_037957365.1. Classification (NCBI taxonomy): domain Eukaryota; kingdom Viridiplantae; phylum Streptophyta; class Pinopsida; order Cupressales; family Taxaceae; genus Torreya; species Torreya grandis. The sequence goes on along the minus strand of JARHVA010000853.1, from coordinate 3,261,105 downwards.
AGGAAAAATAATATTTGTCTATGAACAATGAGGGAAGGCATTTTGGAGACATGAAATTGGACATTGGGGCACTCAAAAATGGAGTGAAGAACTAGTCAAAAATCTTCTTTGCTGTTAAGGAAATGCAACCTCTCACTTTCAATGAATAAAGGATCATAGTAACCAAGAGGAAATTTGATGAATTGGTTGTAATTTAGATGTCTGGTCTTCACCGAGCAACTATAAAACTAGAGGTACTCCATTGCATAGATATCCTTGCACCTATGTTTGTCAATTATATAATTGATGGTGATTGGATAGTTAGGGAATATGTGTTAAAATGGATGGCATACATTACCCCTATAGATTTTTAGGGCTAATATAAACTCCCTAGGACTCATATATACCTTCCCATGATCAAGGAGTTGACAAACAAGCATAATTTAGAAATTATTCTAAGACCCTGGTTAAACCAAGGAACCCACATATCCAAGAACCATGATGTGAAGATCCCTATTAGTAAATTTAGGGAAGATATTAGGGTCATCATGACCTTATTTAATATAGATTTAGGGGTATCCACCATTACCTATGTCAACTCCAAATGGGTTTCCTACATATATTTTAGGGTGGAAGAGAAGATAACTCCACCTATTGGAGAACTGATTAGCATCCACTTGGGAAGATAATTTTATGGCATAAAAAGGAAGACCAACCAAAAATTCACCATGATGTCTTATCTGTTGGACTCATTAGTGGCCTCCACACATATTCTTGATATCAAGAATTGGTCCTCTCATAGCAAGATTACAATATCCCATAATTATTCAAAATTATATATCTTCAAATACAGAGGTCACATGAAATTCATTTGTGATTGCATATATCCTACCTTGATTAAGACTATCACAAGGAAACCCATGCCCATAGTGCATCCCCTCATCAATAAATATGTAGAGCCCATGGGTGACATATAGTATTACCCATATTACACCATCGTTAGGATGGAAGGAGTCATGACTCAACCATATAGATTACCAGTCCATGTCCCTATCAAATTGGCTAGATAGGAAATTGCTTCCCAAATCCTCTAAGGGATTGAAAATGTATGCAGAGAGAAGAAGAAATGATTTTTTCATCCTTTTCCATTCTTGATTGGGAAAACAATGATCCATGGTTGGAAATAGTTGGACGTTATGTCCAGACATAGAGATGCCTTCCATTTTCAAAAGGGTGACCTCAAATAATGGGTCCCAAATAACAAAGTTGTCCTCTATCTACAATATAAGTAGCTGACCAAGGTGGCCTATGAACATAGGGTTAGCCCATATGACCATCTCTACACCAAGGCTACAAACTTTGATGAAGTACTAGCCATGTGCAGGTAACATGGCTTCAAACTTGAGCATATGTTACAAAGAGAGGAGAATTTAACTAGAGAAATATGGAAAATGAACCAATTATAATATCATCTATTACCTTCCACCTTAAGTGCACCTCTAAGACTACCACAATAGCAAGTGCTCCACATTCAAGGACCTAGTGAGAGGAAATTAGAAAAAAGGATAGGAGAAGGTCCTTCATCATTAGTTCCACCTCTAAGACCACCTTATCCAGTAGAGAATATTGATATGATTGCCTTATAACCATATGAAATAGTTGAAGGATTCTTTAGAGAGCTTGTAGATACCTACGGGTCAAATCAAGAAGACGAGGGAATTGATTAAGCCACAATTGATTAGGTACAAGCTGAAGAACCCCCAGTAGGTGAGATGGAAAAGGGGAAGGAAATAACTTTGGGTTTAGTCCCTATCTCACAAAATAAAAGGGAAGTAGAGATGGCCCTTATTCTTAGGTCCTCCAAAAGGACAAAAGTGACGTGGACCCATCCTACCAGTGAGGCTAACTTGTTTAGTGATGAGTTACCCATACATGGACTTGTCATCCTTGATTGGTTCATATATGGAAATATCCAAAAGATTCCATCCTAGTCATATTCATTGGTACTTACCAACACTAAAAGTATTGATACCCATGATGATATCAAACCCTAGATTAGAGAGCTCATGAAGGAACAAGAAGAAAGGAGGATTGTTGAGGCAACTAAAGAGAGTGGAAAATGAATGAAGGATCTTAGGGCATCAAATGGTACTAGGATCAAGATCCCAGAGGTGCCAAAATTCTCTGTACAAAAAACCACTATGTAGTATAATCCAAACACAACTAGATTGGAAAAGCTAACCATAAACAAAGCCACTATAGGCACTGAGGAGTTCACCTTCCAAAGAGTGGAGCCTTTTATGGGTCTAACTCCTATGCAAGGGAAAATAGTAGGGGAGAACTCCATACATCAATAGGACATAGCAAGTTTGATTGAGGCTCAATCAAAAATGACCTTAGCTAGGGTTAAGGGAATGAAACAAAGAATCATCAACCTAGAGAAGGAGAAGCAAGACTTGGAATCATAGGTTATATTTTTAGTCCCTAAGGACACATTAAAGATGTTGAATAAGTCTCTTCTTGACATATTTGAAGGACTGAAGATCATGAATCTCAAATTAAGTTCCTTGACCCATCAAGATGAGATGGCATAGGCATTAATCATTTAATGGTAGGATTCCAAAGCCCAGAAAGCTAAATCGATCAATGTGCATACTAAAAAATAGGTCCAAGACATCAAAATCATCAAACTAGGACATTTGAACATCCTCCTAGGAGTCATAGTGAATAAAATATAGGCCCTAAGCACTTAGTATAATAGTGTCAAAAATTTCATGAAAGAGGACAAGGACTTGATAGATAAAATAGAGAATCTCCTAGAGACCTTGTTGGCAAACTCCTCTCAATCCACTACCACGGGCCTAATAGATGATGAAGAATTCTAGTAAAGGGTTAATGTCTTCATCCAGAACATCAAAGAGAACCAAGGCTAGTCTATCAATAAAAATTAGAAGGTCCTTAATATCATCCTTACCTTAGGAAGGCAGATTTTAGAGGCACAATGCCTCCAAGAACTCATGGTCAAAAGTGACAAAGAATTCAATACAGTGGCAGATCAAGAAGAGGATTACTTGATGAAACTTGAGGTATATTTTGAGATAATTAAAGAATAACACACTAGGGTGAAGGACATCCTCAAGAAAAGATAACCAAGAGGACCCACCAATGTAATATGAAAAGAATATTCTTTTGTAATACATACATGCTAATCTGTTAGCATATATTGGTTCTATTTATCAAATTTGAAGTAGGAGGTCATGTTTATTATAATGTTTGTATGAAGGACAACTTCCCTTGTCTTACATATGGATGTTTCAATAAGTTAACTAGTACACCACCTATGTTATCTATAAATAGGCAGCTGTTACCATTTGGTAATGAGAGGGCCTTTGAGCAATTATATGCAAGAAAACATTTTAATACAACTAAGGAATTCTAAAAGGATTGTCTAAATAGTGTGTTAAAAGCTAATGCTATCTCTCAATTAAATGTTAATTTCTTAGATTTTAATGGTTATTTGTATTTTGAGCAACATTTTTTGTCATAAGGTTGTTGATTTATGCTATGCTAGATTGCCTAAAAGATCTTAGGTATACTTCATTTCATTTGCTCTGGATTTGGATGTGCTCATGCTATTCATGTTACAATATTAAATTATTTAAAGTAAACCTAGTTCTTACTTGTGATTTATATATTTCCTTTGATGCTTTCCTGATTTATGATGAAATCTGAGTTCATACTATTTTACATCATAAATTGGTTCATGTATGCTCAAACGAATTAGAAACTTGTCATGATATTTGAGATGGAAGCCTAAAATCATGTTTTATTTTTTGCCTTACCCTCATTTTTTCTTTTTTATTTATCAAAGCTCACTTTAGTTGAAGATCATTGTTAATATCCTCCTAGATTAGTTTGTGGATCATAAATATCATAAAGTTTCAAATATACATGACTTTGGTGGCTCCTAACCACCAAATTAAACAAATATTGTGAACAAATCTCACACTCTACTTATATTCCACTATAGAGATCCCAAATTGTGACAAATTATAACTCATGCTCTGGATCCTTAGGATTCTAAAATGAGAAGTGTTCATCAACACTAAGAGCATCTGTGAGGCAGTTAGAAGCATCAACATAGATTTTATTCACCTTGATGTAACAAGTGGCTCATTTGATCCAAATTTGTGGTGGTAATGGACCCCTAAACTAGATCCAGGGAGGGGGAAAGTAGACCACCAACATTCTTTCCAACATTATCTTGATTTATTTTTGGACCATCTAAAATTAAACCCTTTTGATTAAAGTTACTCTAATTCATCCTTTCATGCTTGGATTGAGAAATAAAGTGGTTTCCTATGATTGCCCTACTAGTAGCATGAATGACTCTAGGGTTTTATTTCCCTTTAGAACCCAAAAAATGAATCATTTGATTCCCAATATTCATGTGCATATTAGATCTATTTGTGTATTTATTTCGCTTCACCTTTGTTTCCCCCCTCTTTATTGTACATCCATATTCAATTTTCATTGATCCTTTACTCTCACCATCACTCATACCTTACCCTTCATACTAAGACAATATTAAAATATTTTATACCAATTTACATTCACCAAATTCTCTTCTAAAAATGTATCATCTAAGTTTTTTTTTCCAATTTCAAGCACGCGCACGCACGCTCGCGTGCGTGCACGCACACACACACACACATATTATAATTTATTTATATTATAATTTTTCATTTAGTGAGGGTGATGGTGAAGGTTTTGAAAGGCCCCACAATGTTGTAAAAAGGAGAAGGATATTACAATACCAACTCACATGAAATGCATCTACCGACATTACACACAACAACATGAATCCATCAAGAGACTAAGGTCCCTCAATAAACCTTCTGCGGATCATTAACAAAACCTCAACAATAGAAAAACAAAGAAGAGATTGGTCTACTCAATAATAAATTAAGCTAGGATAATGTAATTAATAATATCATAACATTATAATGATAATACATATTATTTATTATAATATAATTATATAATAATATATAATATATACTAGTAATATATATACCATATAATATATTATTATATTAATAATATAAAATAATATAATTTATATATTATTATTATTATATGTATTGATATTAAATTTTAACACTAATATATACTAAATTATATACATATAATATATAACTATTATATTTATTATATATTAATCATATTAATAGAAATAATTATATAATATGATATAATATTATATAACATATACACAATAATACATATACACCCTATATGATACTATATTATTTAACAATGAGATGTGGGCGAGTTGGTTAAGTGGCTTGGTTGTTTCAAGGCCCACCTAGGTTCAAATTTCTAGAAAGACATATGAGGTCGGTTGTGGCCGTGGTTTATATTCTCAAGGCCGTTAATCATTGTTAGTTATTCTTGAGGCTAGTGATAGCCGTTGTTGATATTATCAAGTTGATGATGGTCGTTGTTGGTATATATGGTATGTGGTAGATGATTACTTGAGGATCTAGGCCCCTGATTATGTCTCAGGTGATGGTCATTGGTGGTATATCTAGTATGTGGTAGATTATTACTTGGAGATCTGGGCCATCAATTGTGTCCTAGACTGATTTATAGCTCTAGTCAAAATCAGATATTTATCATAAAAAATTAAATTATTAATAATTATATAAATATAGTTATAAATTATTAATATATTAATAATAAACATTATATCCCTATTAATGGGTCATTGGTAATTGAGGCAAAAAAGAGTAGTAGGCTAGGTGTCATGTGGGGACCACCCAAACTTAGTTGGTTTAAACTAAATTTTGATGGTGCTTGTAGAGGTAATCCTGGTGCATTAGGGGATGGTTATGTGGTGAAGGATTATAGCCGTTCTTTAATTAAAGCAACTTCTTTAAAATTAATGGATGACACTAATAATGAAGTAGATGCTTAGACACTCATGGCATGGCTTGAATTGGTGGTGGCGTGCAAAGTGGAGTTTCTAGAGATTAAAGGGGACTCTCTATTCATGATAGAGGATTTGAAAAAGTAGAATGCTAAGGCGTAGAATATTAAAAATATCCTTTCTAAGGCATGGTCACTTTTGAGTAATTTTAAAGCATGGAAAAATATGCATTGCTATTGGGAGTCTAATAAGGTGGAAAATTTATTGGCCAATGTAGGAATTGATCAAATGGAGGAAATTTAGATTGATAATTATAGAGAGAGGTGGAATGATTGTGTATGTATTGATTGTATAGATATGATATAAGGTTAGCGATTAGATTTAGTTCGTGTGAGGAGTTTGGAGGGCACGTGATGATTAATGTCTTTATTGCCTAATGAGGGGGACCATATTTTCATCAAATAAATGATTGTCTTATGTGAAGGGGTGGAAAATTTATTTTAGGAGAGAGGAGCTATTTAATGCTCTCTGATTAAATTATCTAAGTGTTAGGCAGTGGGTGTGCAGTCATGGATGAAGTAATGGTGGAATCGTTAGCTTGGATGGCGGATTTTTGAAGTGGAGTGATGAGGGAGATGGGTTTTATGAGAAGGGTGCCTTTGTGTTATCTAATCCATGTTTTTTGGGAACCATCTTCAAAAATTGTGTAGGTAATTGTTGGGTGTTGGGAGAGGATGTCCTTGAGAATAGTCTATGTGTGAAAGTGAATTCTAAGTTGGATATTTTATTCATGAGTAATTTGATAATGTTTATCCCTGAAAAGTAATAGGTTACAATGATGGTGAAATTTTTCATAATGATAGAGAATAGGATGAATTTTGTATCTGAGATGGAGTTAGTTGATAATGTATCATTTAATGACCCTTATTTTTAGGGCAAGATAGACCCAATTTTATTCCCCTATTTTTTCCAAGGATTTAGAGGTTAGATATATAACTCTATTACAATTAGTAGAAGAATTGGATTTTTTGTATTCTAGTTAGTCAGAGTCTGAGGTTGAGCATTGTGTGGTTCTTCCTGATTTGGTGGAGATCAAAGCCCCTTTCCCTAAGTTGGACACTTAGCATGCTGTATGTGGGTCCCCTGAGAGGGTAGAAACTATAAAATTCTTGGATCAGGGTCTATTTAGGGGTCTATTCCTAACTTTGAGGTGGATTGAAAAATGCCCAAAGAGTATGGCCTTAGAATTTAGGAAGGGTCAAATGGAGCTAGGTTATTGTTCAGTGTTGTTGGCTATTGGGGGTCTGAAGGAAGTGGTAGTCGACTTGTCGGGTGGTGCTTTGGTTCAAGAGGAGGAGGATATGAAGAAGATATTAGCAGAGGATGGGCATGATCTTTTAGATAATGAGACAATAAGTATAAGCTGGGGTGGTAAGATGCTTGTGTTGTTGGATTGAATGGCTATAGAATTCTGGTTTGTATGGTTTTTGGCTTAGTTGGTAGCATTAGTGGTATGTATGGCTAATGACAATAGTTTTTGGTAATGATTGTATAAATGTGTTGGATATTTTTAATATAATGAATGTTTAGTTATTTTTTTTGTTTGGATTCAATGTTTTGGTCATATGCCTTGATAGATTTACTCTGTCAAGTGAGGCCTAATATTTTTATTTGATCTTTATAGGCCAGGGGTCTTGCCAACCCTGAAATCTATCAAATAATAATAATAAACATTATATATATATAATAAATGGTATAATAATAATTATTATAATGTGGTATATTATTATATAATATGTAATTATATTATTAGAATATATTTTAACTATTTATATATATTATATTAACATAAATGATATAATATAATATTAATATAATAATATCAATATATACTAACTATATATAATTAATAAGTATACATTATAATTATACAATTACTTATTATTATAATATATCATAATATAATATAATAATAAGTAATTATATAATTAATAACTACACAATATAATTATATAATTGCTTATTATTATATTATATCATGATATATTATAATAATAAGTATTAACAATAAAATATAATTATATAATTACTTATTATTAGTCCTGGAGGGTTTATCCCTTTTACGGACTATAGGCATAATTTTAGCTTAACGTGGAATTAGTCATTGTTTGGGTGGCCAATCAAATGCATTGTTTTGCATGCAAGTTAAAAATGTGGTTCTTGACTAAGGTTGACTTGCAAGGTTTTCAATGGTTGGTATAAAATATTATTATTTCCTGTAATCTAATTGATCAAAATATTTACATTTTATTACAAGTTTCACGTGGTTTGAGGTAGCATTGGCATGGTGAGGAGTGACATAACTACCTAGGCTATGGATTTTATTCAAAATTTAATGCTTTGTTAAGTTGTGGAGCTAAAAGCTTCACTGATGCAAATGGAGGAGGTTGCTGAGTTACAAAGCAACCGACATCGGTCTGATCAACTGACGTCGGTCATCTTCAGTGTTTTCAGTAACTGACATCGATTATGGGTCGGCCGACATCGATCAGACAGGAACCGGCATCAACAACCTGTGTGTGCGTGCGTTTGCATGCGCTTCCAGAACTGGTCTAGTTTTAGACGAACAATTAGTTTGCATGTAAAAGACTAATTTTAGTCTTGAGTCTACGTTTCTAATTATTGTAATTAGGAAGTCTAATTATTGTTTGTATGGGATCTATTTAAGAGACCCATGGGGCTGTATTGTAATCAAGGACAAGGAAGAGATCCTTCCAATTATAAGATCAGGTTGATCTGCAGGTTGTTGCAAGATCAAGGGAGATCTACATGGTAAGTAAGATCAGGTGATTTGCAGGTGTGCAAGATCAAGGAGATCTACTTGGAGTACTTTGAGTACTTGGTACTGGCAGTATTGTTACTAACTGGTGGAGGGTACAACTCTATGCTTGAGTTGTGGTTGTAATTCGTTGTGAGAGAGAGAAATCTTGAGGGAGAATTACTGGTATGCCCTAGAGGTGTGGGAAGAGTGTGTTTTCTTTATTGTATTTCCTTTTAGAAGAGTGTTAATACAAGATTGTATTATCTCTCATATTCTGTGCTATTTCTAAATTCTAGTTACTTATTACTTCTGGTTTAATTCTATGTCTAGTTGCTTATACAAGGTAATCAATTGTGCTCCTAATCCTGACAAGTGGTATCAGAGCTAGGATCACCAAGTGATACCACTAAAAATTGGTATTAGAGCTTAGTTAGGTACACTAACAAGTGGTATCAGAGCCAGGTTGCAGGGTCATCAGACCCTGGTTCAGAGCAGGTTAGTGTTTGTTGATTATAGGTCACTCTCAGGGTTTTCTGATTGAGTGGGAGTAAAGCAATGGTAGAAGAAAGTAAGCTAAGAATGGAGAAATTCAATGGAAAGAATTATCAATTATGAAGGATGCATATAGAATATTATCTGTATCAAAAAGATTTGTACTTATCATTGGGTGGGGTTGTAAGCAAGCCCACAGATATGAAAGATGAAGAATGGAATGTTCTTGATCAGAAGGGTCTGGGATCTATAAGTTTGAGCCTGGCATCGTCTGTGATTTCCAACTTATCATAGGCTAAGACAATGGTAGAGTTAATGGAATCTTTGGCAAATTTATATGAAAAACCCTCAGCTTCGAATAAGGTATTTCTTATGAAGCAATTATTTAATTTGCAAATACTGGAAGGTGGATCTATACATAGTCATCTTAGTGATTTCCATGGTTTGGTAAACCAGTTAATTTTAGTCAATATAGCTTTTGATGATGAAATTAAGGCTCTCTTAATCTTATGCTCTTTACCTAAAAGTTGGGATAGTTTGGTAATGGCAGTTAGTAATACTGCGTCTGCTTCAAATATCTTGAAAGTTGATGATGTTGTTAGTGTAATCTTGAATGAAGAAATTCATAGGAAAAGCACAGGGGAATCATCAGGTAATGCTTTAAATGTTGAAAGCAGGGGAAAGCAAAGAGAGAAGATTGAGCAAGGGAAATCAAGGTCAAAGATAGGCAGGAGATCTAGATCCAGGTATGGCAGTAAAATCTGCTAGAATTATGGAAAGAAAGGGCATGTAAAGAAAAATTGTTGGTTGGTAGAAGATAAACATGAAGGAAATGAAGAAGCAGATGTTGCAGGTATTGTTGCACAGGATGCTCTTGTATGTTCCTTGGATAAAGTGGAATCTTGGGTTTTAGATTTTGGTGCCTCTTTCCATGTAACCCCAAATCGAGAATTTTTTCATGAATATGTCCAAGGAGACTTTGAAAAGATTTATTTAGGGGATGGTAAGCCTTGTCAAATGGTTGGCAAAGGGAAAGTGCAGCTGAAATTGCAGATGGGAAAGACATGGGTGTTGAAGGAGGTCATGCATATCCCAGGCCTGAAGCGGAATTTGATTTATATAGGAAAGTTGGGTGATGAGGGATGCATAGTAACTCTCACAGTGGATTCTTGGAAAGTTTCCAAGGGTGCACTTGTTTTAGCAAGAGGTAAAAAAGTAGGTACTCTTTATCTATCTACTTGTATTACTGATTCTCCTTCTGGTTTATCTACTTCACATGTAGATGCAAAGATGTGGCTCTGTAGGCTTGGTCACATGAGTAAGAAGGGGATGCATGTTCTTGAGTCAAAAGGTAAGAGTTCAAATTTGGAAAGCATAGATTGAGATTTCTGTAAGCAAAATAAGAAAGTGAGGTTTCTTGAAATTGGGTCAACAAAGAAGGGAGCTTCTATTGGAGGATCACAGTGGTATGCTACAAGAAAGGATCAAGTTTATTGCAGGAAGAGGAAATCTGATGTTTTTGACAAGAACAAGAAAGCATTGGTTTTCAAGGAGAAGATGATGGACATAGATCAGCTCAAGGGGATGAATAATTTTGAGCAGAGAAGTTTGGACAAGGTTATGATCCAAGGTGAGCTCGCGGGTAAAAAGTCATCACTCACAAGAAAACACAGTTACCAACATCAGTCAGGTGGAAGCAACATCGAATAGGTAGGTACTGATGTTGGTCATGTGTAGACCAGAGTCGGTGGTGTCAGGCAGGTGGACACCAATGTCGATCAGGGAATTGGCATCGGTGATTAGGTGGCAATGACATTGGTCAGGTGCAGACCAAGGTCGACTAGAGGTGATCGACATTGGTCACTATTAAAATGGATTTTGGGCAGACAACAAGCTATCAAGGAGTCTTAAATGCCCATGAGGAGGACTGCAAGGGTAAGTAAGCCTCAAATTTGTTATTCCCCTTCTTTACACTACTTGTTACTCACTGATGGTCAAGAACCAGGAAGTTTTAAAGAGGTAGAGCAGGTAGAATCTAGGAAACAGTGGGAGCATGGCATGAATGAGGAAATGGATTCCTTGGAAAAGAACTAAATGGGAGATTTGGTAGAGTTGCCAGTTGAAATGAAAGCACTGAAAGACGAATGGATTTATAGGTTAAAGAAAGGAGAGAATGGACACGTGAGATAGAAAGCTAGGTTATATCGTCTTGAGCAGGCTGCAGGATAATGGTGTTTAAGGTTTGACAGGTGTATGACAAAGCATGGCTTTAGTTAATGTCAATGTGACCATTGTGTTTACTTTAATAGGTTGGATAATATTAGCTACATTATCCTATTACTGTATGTGGTGTATATGCTTGTTGCAGGGTCACACATGCAGGGAGTTGCTGAGCTAAAGGTAAAGTTAGTTCAGAGGTGTGCCATGAAGGATTTGGGAGTAGTAAATTTTTTTGGCATGAGTATTTCTAGAGACAGGGAAAGTCACAGGTTGATGTTGTCTCAAGATGATTATGTGAATAAGGTAGTGGAGAGGTTCAATATGCAGGATGCAGAACCGGTTAGCACACCTATGGATGGACAGTTCACAGAATAGTTCCCAAATCACATGATGAGGTTGAGTACATGTGTACTAGACTTGATATTACCCAAGCAGTGGGAGTTATCAGCAAGTTTGTGGCCAATTCAAGAAAGAAGCACTGTAAAGCAGTTCAATGGATTCTCAGGTATCTAAGAGGGACCAACAACAGGTTAACATGCTATGCAGGGTCAAGCACTTCTCTACATGGGTATGTAGATTCGGATATGGCAGGTTACTTGGATGACAAGAGTAGCACCACATGATATGTGGTGGTTAGTCTTCAAGATTGAACTTGAAGAGGGATACAAGTCATGAAACAAAATTAGATGATGTATAGGTGTAGCTATTTATCTCCAAGTGGGAGATTGTTAAGTTATGGAGCTAAAAGCTTCTCTGATGCAAATGGAGGAGGTTGCTGAGTTGTAGAGCAATCGACGTTAGTCTAATCAACTGATGTCAGTCATCTTCAGTGTTTGCAGTAATCGACATCGATTATGGGTTGGCTGACATCGGTCAGACAGGAACCGACGTCGGCAACCTGTGTGTGCGTGCGTTTGCATGCGCTTCTAGAACTGGTCTAATTTTAGATGGACAGTTAGTTTGCATGTAAAAGACTAATTTTAGTCTTGAGTCTACATTTATAATTATTATAATTAGGAAGTCTAATTATTGTTTGTATGGGATCTATTTAAGAGACCCATGGGGCTATATTGTAATCAAGGACAAGGAAGAGATCCTTCCAATTGTAAGATCAGGTTGATCTGCAGGTTGTTGCAAGATCAGGGGAGATCTACATGGTAAGTAAGATCGGGTGATTTGCAAGTGTGCAAGATTAGGGAGATCTACTTGGAGTACTTTGAGTACTTGGTACTGGCAGTATTGTTACTGACTGGTGGAGGGTACAACTCTGTGTTTGAGTTGTGGTTGTAATTGGTTGTGAGAGAGAGAACTCTTGAGGGAAAATTACTAGTACGCCCTAGAGATGTGGTAAGAGTGTGTTTTCTTCATTGTATTTCCTTCTGGAAGAGTGTTAATACAAGATTGTATTGTCTCTCATATTCTGTGCTATTTCTAAATTCTAGTTACTTATTACTTCTGGTTTAATTCCGTGTTTAGTTGCTTATACAAGGTAATCAATTGTGCTCCTAATCCTGACAAGTGGTATCAGAGCTAGGATCACCAAGTGATACCACTAAAAATTGGTATCAGAGCTTGGTTAGGTACACTAACATGCTTGATTTGTGAAGGCCATGTTTATTAACATGTTTTATTATTTATCATTGAATGCTGATTTTTTTCATGGAATTGCATTATAAAAAAATGTGTCGAGTATAGGGGCATATTCATAGGGTTACTGTAATGGAGATTTATAATTTGGGCAGTTTATTTTTGTTGAAATGGTTTTTTTACTATTTCTGGTGGGTCATTGCATGTTTTTCTCCATGGGTTTATTAAATGTTAGGTTTGTGGAGGCCATGTTTATTAATGTGTTTTATTGTTTGTCATGTTAGATTGTTTGAGTTATTATGACAGAGCTTTGCATTCTAGGTAGTCTATTTTTGACTGCAATGGTTTGTTTAGTGTTTCTATTGGGTCATTGAATGTTATTTTCCAAGGGTTTATTTAGGATTTTTTTTGGTGGCCACATATGTCTCAAGTTGTGTTTTTTACTTGTTATGTTATAACAATGCTATAATATATTGTTGATGCTTTGGTTTTGTTGTTATGCAAGTTGTTTGCAATGCATGTATTCAAGGCTTGTATATTTATCTATTGTTTTTCATTTGTGAGGCTGAGTATCATTTTTTAGGAAAAGAATTCAAGTACTTATAATATTTTCCTATACAATTATTATTTGTTATGCATGGATTGACTATAGACATATATAATTTCAAATGGTAGTGAAAAAAAGACTAGAACCCTAACTTATTGATATTAAGTATTTAAACATTCTTTTAAATGTTCCTCTCGACTATATATAAGATGTTTTTTCTAAAAAAAATATGTGTAATAAAAAGTTTAGGCTGTGTTTTTTTTGGTATGCTTCAAATCTTTGGAAGTCTTGAACATGTGCATTAGGAAATGGCTTAGCTTGGACCTTTTTTTTGTGATATTTTTGGGTTTTTTTTTGTGATTTATTCTATGCATGCCTTTTTTTTTAACAAGCCATTTATAGTGCATGTATTCTAGGTAACCAAGGGTTTATTCAAGGTTTTTGTTGGGGGTCGTACATGTCTTGATTTATGGTTTTTACTCATTATGTTATTACAATTCTATCCAAAGGCATACCCAGAGGGTTGTTGTGATAGATATTTGCATTTTAGGTAGTTTTTTTTTTATTACAATGGTTTGTTTAGTTTCAAATGGTAGTGAAAAAAATAGAACCCTAGCTTGTTGATACTAAGTATTTAAGAAATTTTTTAAAAAAGTGCCTCTGGACGTATATGTACGGTGTTTTAAAAAAAAGTGTAACAAAACTTTTATGTTGCATTTTTTTTAGTATGCTTCAAATCTTTGAAAATATTAAACATGTGTACTGAGAAATGGCTCACCTTGGACTTTTCTTTTCTTTCTATTGTTATGTTGTGGAGCTAAAAGCTTCACCACGATGCGAACATGAGGAGTTGTGAAGGTTGCTGAGTTGCAGAACAAGTTGCATGAAAATTGACGTCGGTCTAATCAACCAACGTCAGTCATATTCAGTGCAGAAGCAACTGATGTCGGTTATGAGTCGGCTGACATCGGTCAAGAATGAGCCGACGTCGACAACCTGTGTGTGCATGTGTTTGCATGTAGGTTGAGAACTGGTCTATTTTTGGACAGTCAGTTTCCATGTAAAGACTTATTTTAGTCTTGGAGCTACGTTTCTAATTATTGTAATTAAGAATGTCTAATTATTATATGCATGAGATCTATATAATAGACTCATGGGATGTATTGTAAAATTGTACTAGAGTGAGAAACCAAATATTAGCTCCTTCAGAAGAGAGAGAGAAAGAGTGCTAGATAGCCAAGAGTGCTTGTAGAAGAGAGCAGGGATTAGCTCCTCCTAGTTCCAAAGGGGTGCCGAGTGTGTATGATCAGGGAGAGTTACAGGTTGTGCAAGTTCTAGTAGAAGATATACCACGGTACTGGTTGAAGAATCATAAGGACTTGGTGAGGCAAGGACAAGGGTTCTTCAGGGTGTAGAGACATCTACATGGTAAGTAAGGTCTGGTGATTTGTAGGTTGTTACAAGAGCAGGGAGATCTACTTGGAGTACGGTTGTGTACTTGGTGTATTGGTAGCATTGTTACTGACTGGTGGAGGTGAACAACAACTTTGTGTTTGAGTTGATTGTTGTGACTATAATTGAGAGATTGAAATGTTGAAGGAGAATTACTGGTGAGCCTTAGAAGTGTGGGAGCTCTAGAGGTGTGGGAAGAAGAAGTGTGGCATCTTCTTTATTATATTTTTTTATAAATGAGTATTAATATAATTGGGTATTATCTCTCATATTCTGTGTTATTTCATATTTCTAGTTACTTATCATTCTAGTTAAATTCTATGTTTAGTTGCTTATACAAAGGTAATCATGTGTGCTCTTAGTGGAGCACTAAGATCCTGACAGTTGGTATCAGAGCTTTGTGAGCCTAGGTCCTATCATGTGGTATCAGAGCCAGGTTGCAGGTTCATCAAAGCATGGTTAGGTACACTAATAGGTGGTCAGAGTGTGTTAAGTGTTTTGTTGATTACAAGTCACTCACAGGGGTTTTTGATTGAGTGAGAATATAGCAATGGAAGAAGAAAGTAAGCTACGAATGGAGAAACTGAATAGCATGAATGGTCAATTACAGATTGATGGAAAGAAAGAGCAGGTAAAGAAAGATTGTTGGTTGGTAGAAGATCAACATGAAGGAAATGAAGAAGCAGATGTTGCAGGTGTTGTTGCACAGGATGCTCTGGATAAAGTAGAATCTTGGTCTATAGATTATGTTGCCTCTTTCCATGCAGCCCGAAATAGAGCATATTTTCATGAGTATGTCCAGGGAAACTTTAGAGAGATTTATTTAGGGGTTGGTGAGCCTTATCGATGGTTGGCAAAGGGGAAGTGAAGCTGAAATTGCAGACAGGTAACACACGGGTGTTGAATGAGGTCATGCAAGTACCAGTCTTGGAGATGAGTCTAATTTCTTCAAGAAAGTTGGGTGATGAGAGATGCATAGTAACTCTCACAGTGGATGCGCTTGAATTAGATGGTGGTAAGAAAGTAGGTATCCTTTATCTATCTACTTATATTACTAATTCACCTTTTGTTGTAGAGATGTGGCTTTGTAGGCTTGGTCACATATGTAAGAAGGGAATGCATGTTCTTAAGCAGAAGACAGATATCTTTGACAAACTTAAGAATTGGAAAGCCTTGGTGTTCATGGAGGAGATGACAGATAGAGATCAGCTGAGGGGACTAAATTATTCTGAGTAGGGCTATGTTGATTTGGATAGGGTTTTGATCCAAGGTGAGCTTGCGGGTAAAAAGTCATCACTCACAAGAGAACACAGTTACCAGCGTCAGTCAGGAGAAACCAATGTCAAACAGACAGGTATCGATGTCGGTCATGTGCAGACCAGTAGAGTCAGTGGTGTCGAGCAGGTGCAGACTGATGTCGGTCAGGGGAAATCGACATTGGTAGTCAGGGTCAGTCGCAAGAAACTGACGTCAGTCGGTTGTAGATTGGGAGATGGCTGAGATCGGTCACTGGAACAGATGTTAGGCAAACAACAAGCTATCAAGGAGTCTCAAACGCCCATGTGGAGGATTGAGAGGGTAAGTAAACCTCATATTCATTGTTCACCTTCTTTATATTACTTGTTGCTCACTGATGGTCAAGAACCAGGGAGATGTGAAGAGGCAATGCAGGTAGAATCCAAGAAACAGTGGAAGCATGGCATGAATTCTTTAGAAGAGAACCAAGCAGGAGATTTGGTAGAGTTTCCAGCCAAGATAAAAGCACTGACAGATGAATGGATTCCCAGGTTAGAGAAGACAGTGGATGGACACGTGAGACAGAAGGCCAGGGTATATGGTCTTGAGCAGGCTGTAGGACAGTGGTACAGGTTTGACAGGTGTATGACAAAGCATGGCTTTGGTCAAGGTCAATGTAACCATTGTGTTTTTTTACCAGGTTGGATAATGGTTGTAACATTATTCTATTACTGTATGTGGTGTGGTTTCTTGTTGCAGGGTCACACATGTAGGGAGTATCTGAGCTAAAGGTAAAGTTAGTTCAGAGGTATGTCATGAAGAATTTGGGAGCAGCAAAATTCTTTGGCATAAGAGACATGGAAGATCATAGGTTGATTTTGTCTCCAGTGGGAGTTGATGTGATGAAGGTGTTGGTGGGGTTCAATACACAAGATGTAGAACTGGTAAGCACACCAAGGGCTGGATAGTTCAAGCTGAGCATAGAACAGTTTCAAAAATCACATGAGGTTGAGTGTAGACCTGAGTTTTCCCAAGTAATGGGAGTTTTTAGAGAGTTCAGAGTCAATTCAGGGAAGAAGCACTGGAAAGCATTTTAGTGGGTTCTCAGGTATTTGAGAGGGACCAGTAGCAGGGATTCATGCTATGCAGGGTCAGGGACTTCACTACATGGGCTTGTAGGTTCGGATGTGGCAGGTTACTTGGATGACAGGAGGTGCACCACAGGTTGTGTCGTGGTTGGTCTTCAAGATTGAGCTTGAAGAGGGATACAAGCCAAGAAACAAATTAGATGATGTACAGGTACAGGGGCAACTATTTATCTCTAAGTGGGAGATTGTTATGTTGTGGAGATAAAAGATTCACCAGGATGCGAACATGAGGAGTTACAGAGGTTGCTGAGTTATAGAACAAGTTGCAGGGAAACTAACGTCGATCATATTACAGTGCAGAAGCAATCGATGTCGGTTATGAGTTGGCCAACATCAGTCAAGAATGAGCCAACGTCGGCAACCTGTGTGTGCATGCATTTGCATGCAGGTTGAGAACTGGTCTATTTTTGGATAGTCAGTTTACATGTAAAGACTTATTTTAGTCTTGGAGCTGCGTTTCTAATTATTGTAATTAAGAATGTCTAATTATTATATGCATGAGATCTATATAATAGACTCATGGGCTGTATTGTAAAATTGTACTAGAATGAGAGAGCAAAGATTAGCTCCTTCAGAAGAGAGAGAGCAAGAGTGCTAGATAGCCAAGAGGGCTTGTAGAAAAGAGCAGGGATTAACTCCTCCTAGTTCCAAAGGGGTGCCGAGTGTGTATGATCAGGGAGAGTTGCAGGTTGTGCAAGTTCTAGTAGAAGATCCATTGGGGTACTAGTTGAAGAATCATAAGGACTTGGTGAGGCAAGGACAAGGGTTCTTCAGGGTGTAGAGACATATACATGGTAAGTAAGGTCTGGTGATTTGTAGGTTGTTGCAAGAGTAGGGAGATCTACTTGGAGTACGTTTGTGTACTTGGTGTACTGGCAACGTTGTTACTGACTGGTGGAGGTGAACAACAACTCTGTGTTTGAGTTGATTGTTGTGACCGTAATTGAGAGAGTGAACTGTTGAAGGAGAATTATTGGTGAGCCCTAGAAGTGTGAGAGCTCTAGAGGTGTGGGAAGAAGAAGTGTGGCATCTTCTTTATTGTATTTTCTTTTGAATGAGTATTAATACAATTGGGTATTGTCTCTCATATTCTGTGTTGTTTCATATTTCTAGTTACTTATCATTCTAGTTAAATTCTGTGTTTAGTTGCTTATACAAAGGTAATCATGTGTGCTCTTAGTGGAGTAGTAGGATATTGACAATTGGTATCAAAGCTTTGTGAGCCTAGGTCCTATCATCTATTTTCTAGGAGTTTGTTTGTGATTTGTATTAGGTCTACCTTTTTTTTTTTAATCTGTTGTAGTGCATGTATTCCAGGCAATTTTTTTTTGTTGCAATGGTTTGTTTAGGGTTTCTACTCAGTCATTACATGCTATTTTCTAAGGGTTTATTCAAGGTTTTTGCTAGGGGTAGCATATATCTTCATTGTATTTTGCCCTTGATTATTTTATAACGATGCTATAATATATTTCCAATGCTTTCATTCTATTATTATACAAGACATTTGTAGTGCACGTATTTAAGACTTGTATACTTATCTACAGTTTTCATTTATGATGATGGATCTCATCTTTTAGGCAAGGTATTCAAGTCCATGTAATCTTTGCTTATAGAATTTATAGTGCATGTATTCCAAGTAATTTATTTTTTTGTTGCAATGGTTAATTTAGGGTTTTTTCTAGGTCATTGCATGCTATTTTCTAAGGGTTTATTCAATATTTTTGTTAGGGGTTACATATGTCTTAATTTATGTTTTTTTTATTGATTGTGTTGTAATAATGCTAGAATAAATTGCTAATGATTTGGTTTTATTATTATGCAAGTCATTTGTAATGCACGTATTCAAGGCTGATATACTTATCTATTGTTATTATTTAAGAGGCTTGGTGTCATCTTTCATGTAAGGCATTCAAGTCCTTGTAATCTTTATTTGTTATGCATGGATCAACTATGGCCAAATATAATTTTAAATGGCAAGGAAAAAAACAAAATACTAGAACCCTAGCTTGTTGATGCTAAGTATTTAATCAAATAAATAAAAATAAAATGTTCTTATAGACATAGATATTTAATGTTTAAAAAAAAATAACTGTGTAAGAAAACTTTTAGGCTGTGTTTTTGTGGTGTCACGTCAATGTTTTAGATTTTAGAAATAGTGCCTGTAGAAAAGAAAATAATATATGAAAAAAGGCATATGTGTGTGTGTGTGTGTGTGTGTGTGTGTGTGTGTGTGTGAAGCATTTGATAGGCTTTCAAGAATTGAACATGCGTATTAGAAATGGCCTAGGGAAAGATTAAAAATGCATACAAGGGTTGAGATTTTTTTAACATGGCCTAGCTTGGTCCTTTTTTTGCATGTTATTTTGTCAGAGTTTATTTATGGCTTGTGTTGGGACTAACTTTGTTTTTCTTCAAGCCATTTATAGTGTGTGTATTTAAGGCCTATGTGCATGTCTTGAGGCAAAGGTCTATTTAGGGTTTTTGTTGGGTGATTCATGCATACTATTTTGTAAGGGATTATTTAAGGTTTTTGGAGAGATTTACATATGTCTTGATCTATCATTGTTTGTTGATTATGTTAGAATAATGCTAGAATAAATTACTTGTGTTTTATTTTTACGTGCTTGTATAATTGTTCACTATTATGCTTTATAAGTGTGGGTGTTATATTTCAGGCAAGGTGTTCTAGTTTTTATGATTTTTAGCTATAAAATTTTCATTTGGTATTATGGCAATACTTGGTGGTGTTGGTTTATTATTTCATTTGTAAGGTCTTGTTTAGGGTTTCCACTAGTTAATTTCATGCTATTTTCTAAGGATTTATTTAGGGTTTGTATTGGGTACTACATATGTCTTGATCTATGTTTTTTTATCTCATTAAGTTGTAATAATTGTAGAACATATTGTTAATTCTTTGCTCATTTTTTTGTAAGCCATTTGCAGTGAATGTGTTTAAGGCTTGTATACTTCCCTTCTAGTCTCTTTTTGTCAGGATAAGCATCATATTTTAGGCAAAGCATGCAAGTCCTTTTGTTATTTATCTATGCAATTTTCATTTTATATGCATGGATCAACTATGGACACATAATTTTGAATGGCACAAAAAAATAAAGAAATAAAGAGAAAAGAAAAGAAAGAAGAAGTCTAAAATGTTAGCTTGTTAATACTAGGCATTGAAACAAATATTATCAAGTCAGTGTTTTGAATTTTAGAAATAATGGAGTTAAGAATATAATAACATAGTAACATGTGAAATAAAACTAATAGGGATATGCAAATTTTTGGAGCATGTGATAGGTTTGAAAGATTGGAATACATGCACTGGGAATGGCCTAAAACAAATAAAAATAATGGTTGAACATTTTTTTGAACATGCCCTTGCTTTGACTATTTTATTGCCTTATTATTTTCTAAGCATTTGCAGTGTGCATATTCAAGGCATGTATGATTTTATGCTATTCTATTTTGTCAGGTTGTGCATTTAATTTAAGTCAAGGATCTATTTATGATTTCTAATGCCAATTGCATGTTATTTTACAAGGGTTTATTTGGGTTTGTAGTGAGGGTTGTACATGTTTTGGTCTATGAATCTTTGTTGATTATGTTGTAATAATTCTAGAATAGATTGTTGGTGCTTTGTTCTTATATTTTTGTATACTTGTACATTGTTCACCATCTTTTAATAAAGACATTCAAGCTCTTGTAAATTTTGCCTATGCGATTTCCATTTTCTATTAGGGTATTGATTAAAAGAGTTATTTGGTAGATGTTGTGCTTAAAAAAAAATTGTAAACATAGATGTTCAATGTGACTCTAAACATAGATGTTTAATGTTTTTTGGAAAAAAATATCTTTATAACAAAACTGTTAGACTGTGTTTTTTTCCTTGAGTTAGTTTTTTGGATTTTTGAAATAATGCATATAAGAATAGAATAACATGGCAAGATGTACAATGTTTTTAAAAACATATCTTTACACCAAAATGTTTTTTAGACATATGCAAAAAATTCAAGCATTTGGAAATTATGCAAGCCTTGGATACATGTACTAGGAATGGTTTGCAAAAAAATCTAAACAAGGAATGAGCATTTTTGGCATGTCTTAGCTTCAATGCTTTTTTTACATGCTATTTTTTGAGGGTTTGTTTGTGGTCTTTGCTGAGGCCACCTTTAATGCAATGTCAAGATTATGTTGGTTGAATAATTTTTTGAGTATGGTTGCAATTGGATTATGTGTCTTGATCTATGATTCTTTGCTTGTTATATTGTAATAATAATACAACTAATTGCTAATGCTATGTGTATTGCCAATGCTATGCTTATATTTTTTGTAAGACATTTGTAGTATGCATATTCAGAGCTTGTATAATTATCCAGTGTCATGTTGTGTCTAAATAAATTGTTAGAGTGAATTTTCATGTCTGCTAGTTTTAGAATGATAAGCATTTGCATGTGGTTAAATTAGGCTTGTATTAGGCAAAGCATAAGATAGTGATTAGTAGGCATTGTAGATTGCATCATAGTAAATGGTAAATGTTACTAATTTATTTAAAATTAAAAATTAGAAATATTATAATATGAACAATAATGCAAATAGTTTTTTGATTCAAACATGGATGTTCAATGTGACTGTAACCATAAATGTTTAAAGTTATTGAAAAATATCTCTATAACATGTTAGGAGGTGGTGGAGAATCCAAGAACAAACACACTATTCTGATTCCACCTGTTAGGATCTTGCTCCTCAGAAAGAGCACAATATGATTACCAAATATAAGCAATTGAATATGCAGAAATAACCATAAACACAAGTAACTAGAATTCACCAATAGCACAGAATATGAGAGACAATACACTATCTTGTATTAACACTTAACAGAAAAGAATACAACAAAGAGCCGACACACTCTTTCACCTTACAGAGGTTCACCACACCTCAAGTGTACAGTAATTATTCTCACACAACACTCTCCTACACAAAAAACGGTCCCAACAACCAACTCACACACAGAATTAGTGTTCACCTCACCAACCAGTCAGTAATAACCCTTTCGGTACACCAAGCACTCTATAGCACTTCAAGCTGATCTCTCATGAACCTGCAACCTGCAATTCAAAGACCAAACTTACATGTAGATCCCCAATGAGCTTGCAACAACCTGCAACTCACTGATCTTACAACTAGAAGGAACTCTTCCTTTCTATCTCATGCATAAACAATACATGCCAATGGGTCTATAAATAGGTCCCTAACTTAAACAATAACTTAGACTCTTAATTTAGACAATTATCCTCGCAGCCCAAGACTCTGACTGGTCTTAACATGCAAACTCTTCATTCACTTAACTAATTGTCCATGAAACGAGCAGTTCTGGAACACACAGGCGACCGACGCCGGTCCCTGCTAGTCTAGTTCTGCCGACATTGGCCGACTTCCTGTCGTCGCCGGTGGCCTTCTGCACTGGTCTCTACCGACGTTGGTCCTACTGCCGACGCTGGTGCTCTTGGATCTCAGCAACCTTCTGTTCCACTGTTTGCAAAGGGTTAAAGCTTTTAGCTCCACAACCTAACAATCTCCCACTTGGAGATAAACAGTTGTAACCTGTACCTGTACCCTGTCTAGTTTGTTCCCTTGGCTTTGTATCCCTCCTCAAGATCACTCTTGAAGACCAACCACCACAAGTCCCGTGGTGCAAAACCTGTCATCCAAATTACCTACCACATCCGCATCTACAACCATGTAGAAAAAGAACTTGACCCTGCATAGCATGTGCACCTGTTGCTGGTCCCACTGAATTGCCCTTCAGTATTACTATCCCGGATTGACTCCAAACTTGTGACAACTCCCACTACTTGGGAAAACTTAGGTTTAGTACATACCATGCACTTAACCTCATTATGTGAGTCAAGACACCTGTTCTGTGAACTGTCTAACCATCGGCGTGCTAACCGGTCTCACACAATCATCCTGAAACAAAGTCAACAAGACCTCCATGTCTCTAGAACACACTCATGCCAAAGAATCTTGCTGCTCCCAAATTCTCCATGACACACACCTGAACTAGCTTTACCTTTAGTTCAACAATACCTGTATATGTAACCCTGCAACAAGCACATCATACAGAAATAGGATAATGTAGCTAATATTATCCAACATGGTAAAGAGAAACACAATGATCAAACCTCCATTGCCCTGCAGCTAATACAAGATCATATACCCTGATCTTCCATCTCACGTATCCATTTCCACTCTTCTTCATCCTAAACATCCATTCGTCTCTCAGTGCTTACTGCCAGCTGGAAACTCTACCCAAAACACCTGTTTGGTTCTCCTCTAAGGAATCACATCCTCATCCATGCCAAGCTCCCACTGTTTCCTGGATCTACCTGTTCTGCTTCTTTAAAAACTTCTTGGTCCTATGCCATAAGTGAGCAACAAGTAGTGTAAAGAAGGGAAATAACGAATTTAAGAACTTACTTACACCTTCAGTCCTCCATATGGGCGCTTGAGACTGCATGACAACTAGCTGTCCACCCAAAATTTGTCTCAGTGACCGATGCCGGTCACATCTCAGTCTACAGCCGATCGATGTTGGTTCCCTGCGATTGCCACCTTGCTGACGTCAGTTTCCCCTGGCCGACGCCGGTCTCTATCTGCCCTGAGTCACCGACGTCGGGCTGCACATAGCCGATGTCGGTCCCTGTCTGGACACCGACGCCAGTTTTCCTACCGACGTCGGTCTCTGTGTTTTTCTTATGAGACCTGACTTTTTCCCGCGAGCTCCTTTTGGATCAAACCCTTGTCCAAATCACCCTTGCTCTACTCAGAATTTCTCTGCATCTTGTGCTGAACTCTGTCCGTCACTTTCTCCTTAAAAACCAAGGCTTTCCTGTTCTTGTCACTAACATCGGATTCCTCAAGAAACGTCACCTTCTTCTTCTGCATACAGAAACCATGATCCATGCCTTCCAAATCTGAAAGCATACTCTTTGACTCAAGAACCAGCATCTCTTTCTTATCTATGTGACCAAGCCTATTAAGCCACATCTCTAAATCTACAGCTGAAGTAGATAACCCAGAAAGAGAATCAGTAAAACAAGTAGATAGATAAAGCGTACCTACTTTCTTACCTCTAGCTACAACAAGTGTACCCTTGGTAACCTTCCAAGAGTCCGCTATGAGAGTTACTGTGTAACCCTCATCACCCAAACTTCTAACAGAAATCAAATTCCGCTTCAGAACTGGGACATGCATGACCTCCTTTAATACCCATGTGTCACTTGTCTGCAATTTCAGCTTCACTTTGCCTTTGCCAACAATCTGACAAGGCTTACCATCCCCTACACAAATTTCTCCAAAGTCTCCCTGGACATACTCATGAAAAAATTCCCTATGTGGGGATGCATGAAAAGAGGCACTAGAATCTAAAACCCAAGATTCTACTTTATCCAAAGAACATACCAGAGCATCCTGTGCAACGTAATCCATAACATCTGCTTCTTCTCCATGTCCTTCATGCTGATCTTCACCCGATCTGCAATCTCTCTTTAAGTGCCCTTGCTTTCCACATTTCCAGCAGGTTATTCTGCCATACCTGGACTTGGATCTCCTGCCTGTCTTCGACCTTGATCTCCCACGCTCTATCTTCTCTCTTGGCCTTCCTCTTCCTTCAACACTCAAAGCATCTCCAAATGATTCACCTGTGCTTTTCCTGCGTATCTCTTCATTCAAGATCACACTCACAACATCATCCACTTTTAAGACTTTTGAAGGAGACACAGTATTAGAAACTGCCATTACCAAACCTTCCCAACTTTCAGGTAATGAACACAAGATTAAGAGAGCTCTAATTTCATCATCAAATACAATATTGACTGAACTTAACTGGTTTACCAAACCATGGAAATCACTAAGATGGCTATGAACAGATCCACCTTCCAACATTTGCAAATTAAATAAATGCTTCATAAGAAATACCTTATTAGAAGCCGAGGGTTTTTCATACAAATTTGCCAAAGATTTCATCAACTCCACCGTTTTCTTACACTGTGATAAGCTAGAAATCACAGATGATTCAAGACTCAATCTAATAGATCCCAGAGCCTTCCGATCAAGAACCTCCCATTCTTCATCTTTCATATCCGAGGGTTTGCTAGCAACCCCACCCAACGATAAGTACAAATCTTTTTGATACAGATAGTCCTCAATCTGCATCCTCCATAATTGGTAGTTCTTGCCATTAAACTTTTCCATTCGTAGCTGACTATTTTATGCCATTGCTCAACTCCCAATCAAACAGAAACCCTGTGAGTAACCTGTAATCAAAACACACTACCCAGATCTAAACCAATCTGTTAGTATCCCAACCAAAAGCTCTGATACCACTTGTTAGGAGGTGGTGGAGAATCCAAGAACAAACACACTATTCTGATTCCACCTATTAGGATCTTGCTCCTCAGAAAGAGCATAGTATGATTACCAAATATAAGCAATTGAATATGCGGAAATAACCAGAAACACAAGTAACTAGAATTCACCAATAGCACAGAATATGAGAGACAATACACTATCTTGTATTAACACTTAACAGAAAAGAATACAACAAAGAGCTGCCACACTCTTTCACCTTACAGAGGTTCACCACACCTCAAGTGTATAGTAATTCTTCTCACACAACACTCTCCTACACAAAAAACGGTCCCAACAACCAACTCACAGATAGAATTGGTGTTCACCTCACCAACCAGTCAGTAATAACCCTTCCGGTACACCAAGCACTCTATAGCACTTCAAGCTGATCTCTCATGAACTTGCAACCTGCAATTCAAAGACCAAACTTACATGTAGATCCCCAATGAGCTTGCAACAACCTGCAACTCACTGATCTTACAACCAGAAGGAACTCTTCCTTTCTATCTCATGCATAAAAAATACATGCCAATGGGTCTATAAATAGGTCCCTAACTTAAACAATAACTTAGACTCTTAATTTAGACAATTATCCTCGCAGCCCAAGACTCTGACTGGTCTTAACATGCAAACTCTTCGTTCACTTAACTAACTGTCCGTGAAACGAGCAGTTCTGGAACACACAGGCGACCGACGTCGGTCCCTACTAGTCTAGTTTTGCCGACGTTGGCCGACTTCCTGCCGTCGCCAGTGGCCTTCTACACTGGTCTCTACCGACGTCGATCCTGCTGCCGACGCCGGTGCTCCTGGATCTCAGCAACCTTCTATTCCACTGTTTGCAAAGGGTTGAAGCTTTTAGCTCCACAACCTAACATAACAAATATTTTTGATTGTGTTTTTTTAATCGAAGTCAATTTTTTGGATTTTTTAAATAGTGCATGTAAGAACCCAAAAAAACATGATAAGATATGCAATATTTATAAAAATATGTCATTGTAACAAAACTGTTGAACATATGTAAATATTTGAAGCATTTGACAAGTGTATATGACTTGACTATGTGTACTGGAAGTAGTTTACAATACACATAAACAATCATTGTGCATTTATTAACATGGATTAAATTTGACTATTTGTTGCATGTTATTTATTCAAGGATTTATTCATGATTCTTGTTGAGGCTATCATTAATCTGTTGTTGAAACGATGAAAGTTTAATTGCTTTTTTGAGGTATAGTTAAAACTAGATTGCATATGCCCTGATCTATGATTCTTTGCTTGTTTTCTCATGGAAATGCTAGAAAAAATTTCCAATGCTATCTTTATATGCTTTCAAGTTGTTTGTGTTGCAAATATTTAAATATTAAATACTTTTCTGTTGTGGTGTTGTTATTAGAGAAGATGTTATTGGGAATTTGCATGTATGTCAGTTTTCGAGTGATAAATATTTTTATGTGGTTATGGTTGTCTTATCTTGCATGTAAATGTTATATAATCAAAAATTGTTTTGCTGTGAAAGTAGGGTCCTTACAAATAAGTTGTTTAGGCTTGTTGTAACCTACACGAGGGAGAAAAATATGAAACAATACTTGACATATACAATTGCACAAGGCAAAATAATTTTGAATAAAGTCTAGTTTGCATTGACATATGTTTTTCTTAGTCAATTTTTTAACAAGATTTCCATTGCAGTGCCTTAATATGCAAAGATATAATATCTTCTTGCCAATAATTTTACTTTCATAGTTGTGTGAAAAGCTTTGTGGTTTTATCTAGAGCGTGTTTTTTAGTATCTTTTTTCAGTGAACTATTACTTGTAAGACAAAGCTTTGTTAATGGCTATAGTATTGTAAAATGTTTGAACTAATATATGTTGTAAGGAGACATGAATTCTATTCATTTCATAGATTCTAATAGAGACTAAAAAATTATTTCATGGAATAGCAATTAGATACATATAGTGTTTATTATAACCACAATGAAAATTAGAATGCTTTGTGCAAGGTAAGTTGTAAGTTTTTTAACAATATAATGACAAATCAATAGGGAAGATTCATAAGTTTTTTTTTAGGCTTGTGTACAATGCTAAGCTACTCAACCAATTGTTGTTGTTTTGTATTTGAAATAGGTCATGTTGTTTAAAGTTGAATGAATATCTTGTGTGCCCATAACTAAACAAGTGTATTCATTTAGTAAATAAATGAAAATGGCATTTCAAAATGCTTGTATTGTGGAAACTAATATTAATAAATCTTGAAGATCAAGACTTCATAGTGGAAACTAACAGTGATTTGCAAATGCATGACTAAAATAGAAAAATATATTATGTGTTTAGCTTTAGATTTTGAAAGTAGGCAAGTGTTGTGTTTGGTTCATAGATTGGTGGTAATAAGTTTTTTTTTAAATATTGTCTATGCATATATGTTTAAGTGCTTATTCAAATATCATTGTTAGGCAATGTGAGACTAGACACAATGTGAAAACATGTCATTTATATAATTACAAATGAGAAGATAAAAAAGGCCTAAGTCTAAACAATAAATTGTTGATACGAAGCATTCAATGTTTATGTTTGTTTTAGTTCATAAACCAGGAAGGTAATAACACAGAATATTTTTTGATATTTAACAAGACATGTGATTTTCTTGGCATAGGAAAAAAATATGTACTATAAATGATCTATAAATAAAAAACTTCAAAAATGTTATTCAACTTACATCATCTCAACATTGAATTTAAAATAGGTTGAGTAGAAACCTTGACCAAACCTTAGTTAATCATTCTATGGAAACATTGTGTGGATTGAACGGTTTTTGATTAAATAGATGCATTTATTTCTAGGGCTATAGGCATTGTATTTATTTAACTTGAAAGTAGTCATTGTCTTGATCCTGCCAGATAATTCATCCATTTCCTGTGCAAGGTTTACTTGCATTATGTTTATCAGATGGTATAAATTAGTCATAGAGGGTTTATCTCTCACAAGGAATATATGCATTTTTTTTGTTTAATGTGGAATTGGTCACTACCTGGGTAGCCAATCAAATGGCATTATTTTAAATGTCAGTTAAAATATAAAATAATATTATTTACTATAATATGATTGGCCATAATATTTACATCTTATTACAAAATTTATGTGGTTCAAGACAATGTTGGCATGGCAAGGGTGCTATGACATAACTGTGTAAAGTGAAGATCTTATTCAGTATTGAATGTTGGATTTGTGGAGGCTATGTTTATTAACATTTTTTATTATTTGTCATTGAATGTTGGATTTTTTCATGGCATTTAATTATAGAAAAGGGTTCAAGCTACAATTTTTTTTTAGACGGTGGTGTATTCAATTGTTGCTTATTCTATTTTGTGGGTGGCATTTGAATGATCAAGACATAAAAAAGGTTGTTTTACTATTGAAAGCTGTTGTTTTGTGATTGATTTGGATAGAAACATTACATTATTTATAATTTGTTTTTTTGATTGTTAAAGTATAACATTAAAAATCAATGTGTGGAAAATTACTTCAATTTTTTTACATGCCATATTATTTATTTTCTTGCACTCGTTTTCTCAAAAAAAGTTGCATCCTTGAATTGACAAAGAAATATGATCCAAGAATTTTGTTATGAAGGTTTTATTTACATCCCAGGGCATTTCTATTTGGGACTTATGTTCAGAACATTAATTTGTTTTTTTTCTATTTTTTTTTCATGCTATTTTACAAGAATTTGGTTAGGGTTTTTGTTGGGGGTTTAATTCAACCACAAGTAATAAAGGCATGTAAAATTGTAATATCTATATTAATAAAATATTTTTTATACAAATGTAACTATATTCTAGGTATCCATTGTAACTATATCTATCCATATATGAACCATGTGTCTTGTTTCTATGTAGGGTGAGTTGTTTTAGTGGATTTTATTAAAGATATTGACAATTGTCTACAACTGTGTTTGGTTACCTGGATTTTGTCTAATAAGTAAAATGATGGAAACCTTGTTCTATGGCACTAACTAAAAGACTATGGTTATTTTTCATATTGTTACCTATATATTGTAGCTATTTTATTTTGGCATCTTGAACAATGTTAATTATTTATCATTGTGTTCATGACTTGACCTGTATTTGGAAACTAGAACTTTAGAAACATTGCAATGTAGTACCGAGCAAAAAAATATGTTTATTTTTTATGGTGTTGGTTGCATGTTCTAGCTAGTTTGTGTTGGCATCTAGACCATTGCTATTAAATATAGATACTATTATTTAATAGTTTCAGCTTCTTAATCCAAGGTTTTGAAAAGTATTGTTGTTTACCTTGCTACCAGTTGTGCTTTGTCACATTTTTTTTATATTTCATGAATCAAGATTTAAATAAAGAGTTTGGATTATAATGTAAGTGATGAGTTTGACGAAGTGCATATTCACAATAATTTGCATACAATGGTCATGATCATTGATCTAATGATATTTTTAAGGACTAAATATAATTATTATATCTATTAAAATGTCCTATAGTTTCATTCATAACAATATCATTAGCATAAATAATTCTAATCTAGTGTCATGCAACTAAAAAAATTCGTTGTCTTCTATGTTGGTAATTCAATAAATAAAAAAGCTAGACTCTATATAGAAATAAAGAATTGTAAACATATTTTGTTTGCCATAGTTACATGCAAATGCAAATGTTTTTTTTCAAACACTTTTCATTACTTCTTTAATGACCATTACAAAGAAAAAAATGAAGTGCATAAATGCAAATAAAAAACAACACATTTACATAGCGATTGATAATTAATTGTTATAGAGGAATACATACCATCGACACAAACTAGTTCTCAAAACATTGACAACACTCTAAAAGCAGAAAACCTTTTTAGAATTAATTTTTTTTAATAATGTTGGTGATTTTTTATCTGATACATTTCAAGTCTTGTTACATTTTTTATACACATCTGTAGAACTCTGCATAGAAATCATAAAGCATTTTCAAAATTTATTGGAGAAAAAAGATCCAGATGTGCTCAAATATTTGTAACTAGAATTAAATCATGAAGAGCTATATAGATTTTAGCAAGTGCTAGACATAGACACATACTTTCACCATATGTAGTTTTTGTCAACTTTAAGAATAAATGCTGGTGAACTTGGGACATTTTTGGTATAAATTGGCTCTCTAAATGGCTAAACATTCTCATTTCTATTTGGTCTTTGACAAAAAAGCCAATATTTTCACTTTAATGAAAACATAAATTCACCACCATATTGCATACTTTTTCATTATGTAAATTTAGTGTGCGTTCATTACAAACCATTGTACTTTAATAAATTAAATAATTTTCAAAGTCCCATAAAAAAAATATCTTTATCAACAACTTGTGCTATGATTTCCACTTATTGGGAGACAAATACCGCAAAGATGCAATTATACAAATTATCTATAATGTCGTAAGACACATCTTGTTGTGGTGATACCATATTCAATTATGTTTTCCATTTATCAAAAAAAAAATTCAACATACAGTCTTTACGGTGCTATGTGGTGCAGTCCTTTAATAATGCATTTGTTTCCACACATGTGAAAGCATATGCCTATTTGGAGCAAAATTGGACATAAAATGTATCAACAACATTATAACTATTGTGAAATGGCAAGGATATATTATTAAGTTAGGTTTAATACATGATGAAGGTGGAATAAAATGTGATGATTTTGTTGTCCAATGGATTTCATACTTATTTCAAGTAGAAATTTAGCTATGGTCATCAATAATCCATTAAATTATCAAATTCTATGATGAATGTTCTAAATCACACCTTACATACAACATTTTTTTTGAAACAGATACCAAACATGTGCACTGTGAACCATCAACAATGCAAATAAATTTCACAACTTATCTGAATAATTTTTCAAAATGCATTAACAAATAAAAAAAATGAATATTCGATCTTTGCTACAAATTTTGAAGCTTGCTCATGGAAAGAACACAAACATGAAAGCTGTAAAAAAAACCTATAAAACAACAAAAAAAACTAATGGAACAATAATTGATAGCACAATTAAACATGATACTAAAGATTAAACGGATGATTATTTCAATTTCTTTAACCTGTCTAAGAAAGACACATTGCAATAGTTGCTAGCCAAAAATATAGCCATTCATGAAAAATGAATATGCACAAATTATAATCAATCATTAAAAAATGGAATTCTTCCCAAATTTACAATGCCTACTAACATTAGACTAAAAAAGCACTCAAAAAATGTGCTTATGCTAATAAACCTAGAGGAAAGTCTTTTTGTATTGAGGATTACATTTGCTCAGATATGAGATCTAGACTATAAAAACCATAGCTTAGACTTAGAGGTCCAATTACCGATGTTCCATCAGATATTGAAAAAAATAAAAAAAAACATTACTAGATCTATAGAAGAACGAATAATAATTTCTATAGATTTAAAAATATCTTAGATTACAAAAATGCATATCAACAAGGAACTGTGCATCCAAAACTCATTATGCAAGCATTGCAAGAACTTTGTAAAAGAAAATTATGTATTTCTCAAAGTGTACAAATAAACTTTGATTGGAAACCATTCATAAGCACTAGAGTTATAGATAATTTAAATGTCGAAAACCTCTCTAATGAATCTAAAAGAAATAATGACAATGACATGGCTATGTCTTCCTACACATATGAGGTTTATTCTATGGATAGTTTGGTACATGGATTTGTGGACTAAAC
This sequence comes from Torreya grandis, assembly GCA_037957365.1. Classification (NCBI taxonomy): domain Eukaryota; kingdom Viridiplantae; phylum Streptophyta; class Pinopsida; order Cupressales; family Taxaceae; genus Torreya; species Torreya grandis. The sequence goes on along the minus strand of JARHVA010000853.1, from coordinate 3,228,532 downwards.
ATATAATGTAGTGTTATGGGAAAAAGTAATTGTAATAGCCCCAATTGAAGAAAATTAAATGCTTGGAATTTTTAAAGACAAAGATTTAGAGGAAATGAATTTCCCAATGATGGTTATTTGGAGACACTCATGATGAAGGTATAATTTCAAGATGCACTTACCAAAAAGTCACACAATGGGAACTAATGTATGTTGATCGTTGATTTACATATCATCTTGCAGATTTGTTTTTCAAAGTAATAAAAATAATCATAAATCAAGTTGGAAATACTATGTGGGTTTGAATTAGAAAAGGAAAATTAAATGGAAGAAAGCTTTTGGTGAAGGGTGTTAAATACAAACCTAATCTTGAAAAGTTACTGAAATTTGAAATATGATATGCAAATTTCAAAAAAATATGGATCTCTCCTGATTACATGCAAGGTTTGAAATAAAATGCCATTGCCATGATACATCAACTAGGACCACCAAATGTTTTCTTGAAATTTTCAAGTTTTGACCATTATTGGAAACCATCGATGGATGCCTTGAAAAATTTATATCTAGAACATAATAAAAAATAGGTTCCAAGCTTCATCAACTTAACTTAAAATACACTAATATATGAAAAGGATAAAAAATCAGTGATTATACATTTTATTGACAAATACATATATAACAATACTAATATGCTTGAACATGACATAGCCAAATTGCATATACATCATCACACTCATAGCTGTAAAAAAAAATAGCAAAACACTTGTAGCTATAATTTTCCACAACCACCAATACGATAAACTATTATTCTCAAACCTTTTAAAAAAATAAATGAAGTTACAATTGAAACATCAAATGAAATTTATTTATTGTTAAGCACACAACAATATATTATTTTTGATGGCTTTGAAACTTTTTTACATGATCTTAGCATAAAAGAGTCTGAATACATAGCAATGATAAAAATCACAATTAAATAACCTACAATATTTCTAATTCATAGACTGGCACAAATTTAGAACAATAATTTTATTAAAAACATGTCATATTTATGACAAGCTAATATCGATGAACAATTTATTATAAATGCATATGCTACAAAAACATACTTTAGCTCATACATGACAAAGAGAAATCCAAAAACCACACATATTTTTAACTAAATATTCAAAAAACATGCAACAAAAAATTTATATGCTATTCAAATATTGCATAGACTTGAAAATGCAATGCTAAAATACCAACAAATACCTGCATAACAAGTCTTTCATTTGTTGTTATCATTACCATTGAATCAATACTCAAGAAAACATACTTTCATAAAAACATCTCACCCAAAAGAACACACATTTATCTTAAAACTTTTTTTTTCTTAGCTATGAACTAGATGAGTCCAAAAACATGATATGTCAACATAAAATTGACTATTATATTACACGTCCTATTTCTATTGAACTTGTTTGCTTAGTTGAATTTTTTTCTAGATACAAAGAGAATGAAAAGCCTTTGAAATGAAAAAAACACATGTTATACACTTTATCAACTACAACAAACACTTTTATATTGAAAATTATTGGTGGGAAAGGTTATTATATATGCCATTTCAAAGCAATGAAAATTCTTTGAAACAAAGCCAAGCAACATGGAAGCAAGCATGTAATTTTCAAAGCAAAATCTTAAAGATGAATGAATACAAGCTTAATTATGACATAAATCCTACTTGGGGTGACATGGAATATGTGTAAGCTTCTACTAGATACATTGAATAAATTTGAAGTTGGAAATTATTTGTCTAGAACAAAAACTAACAAAGAGGACTATGACTTACAAATGAAATTTCCATTGCTAAACATTATGTAAAACAAGCAAAGCTCAAAACCATTTGAAATTGCACGACACCAATTCCTTAGTGATAATTTTAAATACATAAACATATACATATGCTAAACAAAGAGCAACAAGTGATTGTTAAATACATTGCTTTAAAAAATGAATAAAAAAAACAAACCATTGTAACTATTTTTAACAGGGGGTATTGGTACTGGCAAAACTTTTACAAAAAAATTTATAAATAAAATGTTTGTCTCTATTTATTCTCAATCTATTGATAGTGATCCAAACAAGCTAAAATGTTTTATTCTTCCATACACAAGTAAAGCAACATACAATACAAGCAGGGTAACATTGCATTCTACACTTTTATTGCCTTTTACCAAGGCAGAATGTATTCCATCAAATAGTGAGCATCTTGATGCATTGTCTAAAAAGTATGGTTAGTTACGTATAGTGTTAATTGACAAAATATCTCTAGTAGGAGTAGGAATGTTACATTCATTGACAAGTGATTACATGACATTATGTAATTTCCCACTTTATACTTTGTCAATGTCAACATGCTATTTTGAGGGGACTTTTATCAAATTCAACCTGTACATGATCGCTTACTCTTTAAACATCAAAAAATAAACATTGAGTTAATACCTTATTCTTTTTAGCAATAAAATGTTAAATGTTACCAATTGCATCAAACTATGCACCAAAAGTACGAATTCTTTATATCAATATTAAATATAATATGTACATGCTTACATACTAACAATGACATAACATATGTCAAAAATAAATATTGACACCTGACACCAAACAATCCTTTATTTACATATCTCTTTTACTTAAATAATGATGTTGAAACTCACAACAATAAAATGCTAGCACTTATTTTCCTTCATGAAATGATGCAATAGACAAAAAAGATGATACATACAATGAAAGAAAGGGCTATGCCAAACCTATATGCCTATCATCAAAAATCATTTTAAAACCCGATATGCTGGTTGAATTTTTTGCTACAAATTACGATATATAAGATGGTCTTATCAATGGTTTAGATGGTATTTTCGAACTATTCACTAAATAAAATGACAAAGACATTGTTTGGCTGAAATTATATGATACTAATATTGGACATTCAAAAAGAACAAAAAGTATACAATTGTGTAAAATCCATATTGATCCAAATTGGAGTCCCATTTTTTGATTTTCAAAGCCACTTTGAATGCATGGTTACAAAAAAACCTTGCCAATACATAGTCAATCCCAGTTCAATTATCTTGTGCCCAAAAATACATAGATCACATGGTCTGACAATGGATGACATTACATTCAAACTTCTTGGAGTCAAGAAACATGGCTTGGCATATACATTGCCTTTGCATATAAAAACCATGGAGTCATTACTAAGGCCACTTTCAAAAAAAAATTAGAGTAAAAAAAAGGTTACTATTGAAATGTCACGATTAGAATTGGATTCTAAGTGGGTTTTCCAACATAGCCTTTACTCAAACATATTTTATTCATATGTTATTTTATTCTCTTTAAACACCCATAGTCTTTGAACCCATCTTGAAGACATTATTCATGACCATGACTTGATTAAATGTGATATACTATGTTTACAAGAAACATACATTATATCAAATGATTTCTGTAACCATATTCTAGACTTTGCCACTTATGTCTTGATACATAATGTCCACGAGATCATGATATGTGAAAAAAATCATGTCGCTACTCTATATACAATAAAATACATTGCAAATGAAATAGAAGCATTGACAATAAACTATATAATACGTGAATATGAGTTCACCATTATGAATATCTATGTATCTCCCTATGATTTTATATTGGACATTGTAAATGCCATTGAAAGGTCATTTCTAAATGCAAACACATGCAAGGAAACCTACATATTATAAGACTTTAACATTGACATGTCTAGTTATAACAAATCAATGTTCCTATTCAAAGAGCATATGCCAATTTTAAATATGCATTTGCTGTCATGATAACATGAACATTTCACAAGTAGAATAATATACCATGTTTGGTCAAACAATGTAAAACAAGGAATTAAGATCATAAAAATAGACACATATTAGATCAATCATGATGCGATTTATCTAGTCATAGATAACAAGACTTAGTCATTGTTTTTCTAAGGGATTTTGTTACACACCTTACATTTGATATTTGCAAATTGTAGGCCTTATACTTTTTGGTTATTGTGCTTGTCTAATAAATAGAATAGCAAGAGATTTTTTTGTCACAATAAACCAAGCAAAAAAGAAGGAAAAAAAATCATAAACAAATGTGTTAGAAGATGCAAATGTTGGTCAAGAACTAGAAACAAATTTGTCTGATGTTGATAAGACTAGTTCTTTTCAGTATCAACTTTAGAAACGATAAGTCCCAAGTCATTTTTTTTCATTTTTTTTCTATGTTTTTAAATTAATATTTTTCTTTTCTTTTTTATACAATTTTTTTTTTTTTTTTTGTTTTATTCAAAATATTTCTGTCGTTATCTTGAAAAAAGAAAAAAAAATGCATTTTTTTGCTTATCTTATTCTAAAATTTTTATAATACAAATTCTAAAAAAATTTATTGCTTTAATTTTAGGACAAGGACATAATCACCTTATTCACATACAATATTGGACATCTATGTTAGAAAGACAAACATTGTCTTTGAAGGAGTTATTTTGACTATCTATGGCCATACACATGCTATAAATACTGGATCTTCAATTAAGGCAGAGATATTGCATATTGATCTAGTTGATGTGCATGGACAGATGACTCTACCACTTAATATCAATAATAAATTAATTAAAAAAATTAAAAATGTACATATCTTTAGATAAAAACTTTCATGTCTCTGACTTATTAACAAAGGAACAAATAAAATATGAAAGAGGTAATGCTACTTCCTATATTGTGGAAACTACAAAGACAAATATATAAAACATACCTGTAGTTTGAAAAAATGTAAACTAACACCTGATAATTGAATTTATGATATTATGGACTCAATTCATATGTACTCAGTTGGATCATTTGGAGATTTGATTACAAGCTATCAACAAACAAACACACTATTTAACTTGCATGTCAAAGAGGGAGAAACAAAATATAAGACTGCAATTGTAAGTTTTATTTTTTAGAAAGATTTTCATTGCATTTTGGTTTTTATTGATTTACATAAAATATCCTTATTTGATTCTAGGTTCAACATGCCGAACAACATAAGCAATTGTGCAATGCAATACAAGATCAAATGCAATCCTAAAAAACCTGTATACATTTTTAGTAATGTCATTTGCAAAGGCCAAAAGGCTCTCAAAATTTTTGAGAATATTCTACTTATTTATAGAGCATTTAACTGATGAATGTACTATCAAGCAGTTGTAAATAATCTTGATAGTAAGCATTGGGGTTAATATGTAAATATTTATTTTGTTTTCTTTTTTTTTTTAATAGAAAAATAGATTATAGCTATTTTTTCCTTGATTTGTTAAAATTGGTAATAAGATAAAGGATTAAAAAAAAGCTAATGTCAATCTATAAAGGCCATGGGAATGCTAAGAGTAAAGAGTATTTAATTGACTCCTTTCCATCCAATCTATAATTCCTATAAACATATAGTTATGGTAGTGGATTTTCATGGCAATGACTCTTTACGTTGCTTAAGATGCCCTTCCAAATTAGGCCATTCCTATGTTCATGCACTCACATACAATATCTATACAAAATATGACAAAATTGAATGCATAGTACATAAACCTATGCTTGAGAAATTTCTTCTAGAACTTATAGCTATATCTTTTGAGCAATACAAACAAGACATTTTAACAAATTTTTTTTGGCTATGTAGATTCCAACTAACTAGAATATTTAAAATTGATATGGATAACACTATTTCTGATATTAAATAGGAATAAATGATGTTTGCATATTGGTAATTGGCTTGGAATTATGATTTACAATAGTTTTTTTTGAAACTACAAGCAACTATCCCTTCATTTTACTGATAGTCATATTTTCTATTGAGTTGTAGGATATGAAAATCAACACAATACATAGTTTTTTAATGTTTTATAATGCCTATAATGTTTAGATTACTTTTTTTTACTTTCTAACTCATCAATATGAAATTTAATACTAATTTCATGCAGAAAAAAATAGCCAATGTTTTTTTTGTTTCATGGCTCTTTAATTTACTTCTCCTTTGATAGTTGTAAAAGTCAATAGATATGATCTAGATGCTATTTGCTATTACATAGACCTATAAATTCTTTGAAATTTCAAACTGCTTGGAATTTCTGATGTAGGATTTATAATTTTGTATAAGATAATGGTTTCTTTCATGTTTTCGGTTCTCACTTGCATGATTACCAAGTGATAATTGTTGAATTGGCTGAAAAGTGAAATAGTATAGGCTTGGTTACATAATCTATTTCTCTTACTACTGCATCATGAACTATTAGTGAACTTGATTTATGGAAATGTCTTTTTCTATATACAACCAAGATTATATTTCTCTTAAATACAATAATTTATTTTATTGTCTAGTGTATTTCATACTAAGAATTGTAAACATGTTATGCCATTTTATACGTTTATTGCTCTTGACAATGAAACATGTTGGATGGTCATATTTAATACAATAAGTGTCAAAGTTTGGATGAGATTTTTTGTTTGCAAAAAAATAATAATGATTAAAGTAATATTCAATACTTATGATTTTTATCTGGAAATTGCAAAATCTATTGCCACACATTGACACAATCAAGATTTCTAAAGGTAATGCATTTCGGCCATGAAATGATTTTATAAAACCAAATTGTTTTGAACTTGATCAAAACTCTAAAATATGAAACAAATTTCATTTAACTATCTTTTCCTGATTATTCAATCAATTATAACATTGGCTCTTTACATTCTAGCTGACTTTGATACGATAAATGTCATAATAAACATTCACTGATCAAATAAATATCCATATTTTAAGCTACATTATAAAATTGCACCAAAATCATAGCAACACTATTCCTTGTCTTCTACCATTGAAAAAAAAAATCACTACTATATGTATTATGCAAAGACAACAAAGTTTTTTTAAATGTTTTTTGGTTCTGAAAGGTTCTTGCAATGATTTCAGCTTTAATATTTTGTTGTTGATCACTCAATTTCTATTATTCTCCTTGATACAATTACATCCTTAGATGAAAAAGTTTCTGATCACTTTATATGTGCATTTAAGTCAAAATGATCCTATTCTTAGTATTTGCTTCATGCATAAACTTGCATTGGACCAATTGAAAGATTTGATACAATTATTCAACCTCATTGGTTGTATCCAACTAAGTTTGAACACATTAATGAGATCATTAACGATGCAATAGGTACACATTTTGAGCACAAACAAGTCATATCTCTGGTTTCTTTTAGTTGGTTATTCACCAATGAAATAGAATCATAACTGCTTTGAAATATCTACTTGATCTTTTAATCTGAATTCAATTAACTTTTATGTGATGTGCTCTTAGAATTCAAATTGATAATGGATCTAGTAATATGAATAAGTTTTCATCTTGAGAACATATTTCGTGGGGTGTTGTTATGAATTTGAGGGCCAAAAACTAACATATTTTATTCCTCCTCATGGTTGTTAGATAAATGATTTTTTACAAATAACATAAAAAATATTATGCTACAAGCCATGGGATCGATATTATAGCACTAGCCAGAGCTTTTAGTAGCTTGAAGAATTGTTATACACAAGCTAGAGACAAGAAGATTAGTGTTCTAGTGATAATTTCCACCCAAAAGCTGAGATCGAGGAAATTTATTTGGCCTTGACTTGGTTGATTAAACTTATAGGTTATATCATTAATGAGTACACCAAATTACAGTACAATTCTGTTGGCTTATCACTATTCATTTACTTATTTATTTTTTCATGAGATAACATTTATGAGAAAACACATTTTCAAGGGCAACTTTCTATATGATCAAGAACCTTTTGCTAAAAGTGCAAAATTTTTGTTTTGTTGTTTTTTATGCAAGTTAATGACATTGATCTCTTCCATCCTACTAGAAATTTTTTACTTGTAATAAATAAGGTATACTCATGTTACCTATATGAACTGATAGTTTTACTTGATATGTACCCAAAAATTATATTTAGATTCAACATATTACTAGATTATTTCAATCTTCACGTGGTTCAAGACAACATTGACATGGCAATGATGTTGTAACATAATTATGCAAGCTACTGATCTTATTTAGTATTGAATGATGGATTTGTAGAGGTCATGTTTATTAATAAATTTTATTATTTGTCATTGAATGCTATATTTTCATGGCATTTCATTATTAAAAAAGGACCCATGTATAGGGACATATCCAGAGGAATGTTGCGATGAAGCTTTTTATTTCAGGTAGATTATTTTTTATTGCAATGGTTTGTTTAATGTTTTTTCTAGGTCATTACATGCTATTTTTCAAAGATTTATTTAGGGTTTCTAGTTGAGATCGCATGTCTTTATCTATGTTTTTTTTATCATTATGTTATAACAATGCTAGAATAGATTACTGATGCTTTATTTTTATTGTTATGTAGTTTGTTTGAACTATGCATATTTAAGGCTTGTATACTTGTCTGTTGTTTTTGTTTGCAATGTTATGCATCATCTTTCAAGCAAGACATTCAAGTTCTTGTAATATTTACCTATGCAATTATTTTTAACTATGCAGAAATCAACTATGGATAGATAAAATATCAAATGGCACTAAAAAAACACACAAAAGACTAGAACCTAGCTTGTTGTTACTGAGTATTTAAGTGATCAAAAAAAATATGCCTCTATATGTAGATGAAAGACATTTAAAAAAAATTCCATCTAACAAAACTTTTAGGCTATGTTTTTGGTGCCAGTCAGTGTTTTCTATTTTTTCCTCATTATGTTATAACAATACTAGAACATATTGCTAATGCTTTGATTTTATTTTTATGTATATTGTCTGTACTATGCATATTCAAAGTTTGTTTACTTGTGTACTAATTTTATTTTCAAGGCTCAACATCATGTTTCAGGTAAGACATTCAAGTCCGTGTAATATTTTCTTGTGATGTTTATTATTGTATCTGCAACCTCACTTTGCATATCAAAGGTGAGGATTTATACAGCTTGAAAAATTTCCCTCACTTCTTTTCATATATCTTGTACAAAAAATGAGTACATGGATCAATTCTGGACATATATGATTGCACAAGTTAAAAAAAATTGAAAAAAAAAAACTAGAGCTGAAATAAATAAAATTTTGATTTCCTTTAGCTTTAACTAATTTTTGATTATAGATTTTTTTAACTATGCATACAAAGTAATGTGAAATGATAGATACAATCCAAAGAAAAAAAAATCCTACATTAGACCTTGCCTCAAACCATGTAAAACTCATAGTGTAAGTTGAATCTTCTGATTAATCATATTACAAAAAGTAATATTATTTTATACTATCTGTTAGAGCTTTGAATATGTGTATTGCACATGGATTTTAGAAAAAATATAGGCAAAGAGTTAGCAGTCTATTCTAGCATTGTTATAACATATTTAACAAAGAACCATAGAACAAGACATATGTATGTTTTTTTTTCATTTTTATGTATACCATTTGTAGTACACACGTTCAAGTCTTATGAATCTATCAAATGTTGGAATATTTGCATATGTCTACAAGTTTTTGTTACAAAAATATCTTTATAAAATCATTGCATATCTTTCTACTCCATGGTATTGGACAACAAGCTCACATTGAATTAAACACGTTGTAGTTATAATGCAAGCTTGACTTGCACTATGTTTAATGCATGATATAAAATAATTATACTTCTTGTAATCTCATGAAACTTGAATTAATTTTTTTATAATAAAATGCCTTGAAAAAAATCTAGTATTCAATGACAAACAATAAAATGCATTAATAGACATGGCCTCCATAGATCCAACATTCAATGCCGAATAAGATCCACATCCTACAAAATTATAATGCAACATCCTCATTGCAACAACACTATCTCAAACCACATGGACCTTGTAATAATTTTTAAATATTATTACCAATTAGTTAGATGAAATATTATTGTCTTATACCTTCCGTTAAACATATTTTAAGTCAAACTTGCATAAGCACAAACATGGTAAGATATGCTATTTTTTAATTTAAAAAAAAATATAGCAAAATTCTTAGACACATGTAAAGATTTCAGTAATTTGTCAAGTATCAAAGACTTGAAAACACAAACATTAGTTTGCACATTTTTTTAAATCATGACTTGGCTTCATTTTTTTTTGCATGCTCTTTTCCAAGGGTTTGTTTACAATTTCTGCTATGCTCGACTTTGAACTAATGTTGAGAACATCACAACAAAAATAAACTACCCAAAATGCAAAACTCTGTTATAGTGACCCATTGGATACGCATATGCATAGCATTTTTATAACATAATGAGCAAACAAACACATATCAAGACATATGTGACCCATAGTGGAAACCATAAATAAACCCTTGGTTACTTGGAATACATGCACTACAAACGGATTGAAAAAAATAACAGTAGGCCTAGCATACATCTTAAACAAACCCCCATAAGATAGCATGAAAAAAGTCCAAGCTAGGCCATTTCCTAGTGAACATGTTCAAGATTTGCAAAATATTTTAAATATACCAAAAAAACATAGCCTATGAGTTTTTTTATACAAATATTTCTTTATCTATAGCTATAAATACATTGCATATGACTTGATCTATGATTCTTTGCTCATTATGTTATAACAATGCAAAAGTAGATTGTTAATTTTACTCTTGTGTTTATATAATTAATTTAAAATACACATTCAATTCATAATTTAATATTTCATTTGTGTAGGTAGAGTGTAAAAAAGGATGCTCAACAAGTCTTGTATACATGTTAAATGCTTAAAATATTTGTATATGTTTAAATGTTTTGTTATAAAGATCTATATTTTAAAACATTGCACATCTTATTATGTTATTTTGTTCTTACATGCATTATTTGAAAAATACTTAATATCAACAAGCTAGGGTTCTAGTCTTTTGGTTTTTTTTTCACTGCCATTCAAAACTATATCTGTCCATAACTAATCCATGCATAGAAAATAATAATTACACAGGCAAATATTACAATGACTTGAATGTCTTGGCTAAAAAATGATGCCTATCCTTGCAAATGAGAACAATGAATAAGTATACGAGCCTTGAGTACAAGACTACAAATGAGTTACATAATAACAAAAGCAAAGCATTGGCAATCTATTTTAACATTGTTATAACATAATCAATAAAGAAGCACAGATCAAGACATATGCAACCCCCAATAAAACCCTAAATAAATCCTTGGAAAAAAACATGCAATGACCCAACAATAACCCTCAAGAAACCATTGTAACAAAAAACAAATTACATGGAATTTAAATCTCTATCATAAAGACACTCTGAATATGTCCATGTGCTTAATACCAGATAAGATTTTCACCCTACACAGTTGTGCCATAACATCCTTGCCATGTTAGCATTACCTTAAACCACATGAAGCATGTGATAAGATGCGAGTATTCTAACCAATCAAGTTATATAAAATAATATTATTTTATAGCATTCATTGAATAACTTGCAAGTCGATCTTGGACAAGAACTATAGTTTTAGCTTACATGTAAAACAATGCCATCTAATTGGCCATTGAAACAACTACTTCCACATTAAACCTCTTGTAACAAAAAGATGCCCAGCCTTACAAAATAAATAAGTGGATAGGTATATATATCTTGAATACGTGCATTACAAATGGCCAACAAAAAAGAACAAGGATGGACCTAACAAAATAGAACAAGGATGGACCTAACAAAATTTTTAACAAACTATTGGAAAATAACATGCATAATTTTTTTAACAAAGCTGGGTCATCTTCAAAAAAGCTCAACCCATGTTTCTATTTTTTGCATGCCATTCCCAGTACATGTATTCAAGTCTTGTACACTTCTCAAATGCTTGAAATCTTTTCGTATGTCTAAGAATTGCTATAACATTGCTCATTAATTTATCATACTATGGTAAAAAACTTGCACCTTACTTTGCACAATGCAAACCGATCGTTAATTTAGTTACAAGACATATTACATGTATCTAACTATTTTTGAATGTGACATTTTTTTTGTCTCTATCAAAATCCATTAAATGAATTGAACTCTCAGCTCGATGCATATTCAACCATTGCCACTAGAATGTTGATAATAATTTGACTAACAAAAACATGTCTTCCTGCAAATCATACTTCATACTTGGTTTTTTTTCCATGTGCAATTGTATATGTCCAGAACTATTCCATCTATTATACTTGTGCATGGTGTTTGTGATGCAATTCTCTACAAAAAAAAGACTTGACAACCTCATCATAAGCAATGTTGCTTAATAGATACTACTTTTATTACATTTTCAATGTTTTTTCCTTAATTTTTTTTACAAGTGATATTACAAGAATGCAAGTTAACAAGAATTGACATCTTTTTGATTAAAAATTTTCATGTGTCTTTTCATAGTTTATCATGACCATAAATCCTTCAATAAATCTATCTTTTGAGCCCTTATATTACCTATAATCCACAATGCCCAACATATGCTTTGAAATACCTATTATATAGTTCACATTTCCTTTACTCTTATGTTGTAACCTTCAGTAAACAAACCAAATTGTATTAGTTTCTATCTCGTTCCTTTTCTTTTCTTTCATTCATTGCATAAGAATAATTTTTATGCCATACTGGTTATCATTCTTATTGTTAGCATTAAAGACATGACCTTAAATTATTTTTTTATTGATACATTTTTGTCACTTATTTAACCAACATTCTTGATCGGTATGTAATTATTATGTCTAATGAAACTGCACATTTGACATATCAAAAAGCCTCAACTTGCATATAAATCTTTGTAGGCAAGTAATAAAACTCTTTAGTAAAAGACACATGTCTTTAGTATACACTTTCAGATTTGATTGGTTCCCTGATGCTTGTTACCTGTATACATTGTTTGTAAGAAAGGCATTATTCTTCTTTGCCAAAATAGGATTGAAGTATAAAATTGGCAATCTTAAGCCAAAGTAAAAAACTTCTCATTACAAATAAAATCGTTAGTGTTATACGATATCTGCCTAAAGTAATTGATTTAGATTCTTTTATCTTTGCTCATGCTCTCAAACACATTTAATTGCTCCTAATATCATTTTCTTGTTAGCAATCTTCAATAGTAAGCACCTTTCTAGGCTAGGTAATTGGATGTTTTGACATGTTTTACTCTATGACAGGCGTATTATCTATGATTTGGAATAGGCAACATATGCTTTTCAACTCTTGCTATATGATTAACAATTTATTTGATCTTATGTTTAATTTTTCATCAAATCATCAAAGCTCCAACCTTCTCTAAAAAAAACCAAATTGTATTAGTTTTTGTAATATTCCTTGTCTATTCTATCTATTCTTTGATTCATTGCATAGAAATTATTTTATTTCCATACTAGTTCTCATTCTTATTGTTAGTATCAAAGACACAATCTTGAATTATTTGTTTATTGATAATTTTGTCACTCATTTAACCAAGATTCAAGATTTGTATGCCATCATCATGTTCAATGAAACTACACATTTGACATACAAAAAAGTCATAACTTGCGAAGAGATCTTTGCAGCCTCAAGTAATAAAGTTGTTTAATCAAAGGCACATGGATTTATTATATACTTTTACTTATTTGTTTGTTTGGTTTCCTAATACCTTTTTGCCTACATATAGGGATTATACAAATGCTCCCATTGTTCTTCGTCAAAACAAGATCAATGTATAGAATAGGCAACTCTAAGCCAAACGAGTCACTTTTCGTTACAAACAGGGTTTCCAATTTCAATTGATTTTTAGATTCTTTTGTCTTGACTTATGCTCTCAAACATATTTAGTTGCATCTAATATCATTGTCTAGTTAAAACACTTGTTCCCAAGCTAGGTAATTGGATATGTATTAACATGTTTTGCTTTATGGCATGTTCAACCATTGCTCAAACTACATTAGATCCCTCAATTGGATATGTATTAACCTGTTAGATCCCTCAATTGGATATGTATTAACATGTTTTGCTTTATGGCATGTTCAACCATTGCTCAAACTACATTAGATCCCTCAAATCACCAAAACTCCAACGTTCAGCAAACAAAGCAAATTGTCTCTACAATAAAATTGCTAAGAATATCAATATTGAGAATATAACCATTTCTGTTATATAATTCACAACTTAGACAAAAATGTATTTGTTATTTTCTATATAGCCAAGAATCAACGTATTTAATTATATAATTGCACCTCTATCAGATTTTTTTTGAATTCATATTTTAATTTATTTCATTATTCTTTGATCTTACATTGCAAGTTTCAATAAATTTCTCTTTGCTATACTCACTCCTCTTACAAAAAATTGGTGCTGCATACACTTGTTATATTATATTGTAATATATTATAATAATAAATAATTACATATATAAAGTTAAATTAAATTTCTCATTTATATTGTATTATGCTAAAATTTAAATATCTAGAGCTTCATTATAAACGATTAAATAACTTTTATAAAATTAAATTATCATCAATTTAATAGAGAAATTAACTGAAAAAAAAAAATGTCAATTTTTATCCAAAATTATCCCATGACTTAACAACGTTTGAACTAAACAGATCACCTATCCTTTTACAATTCTACTATAACTATATTATCCAGACAATATTGTTAAGTTGCACAATATTAATAATAATACCTAATCAATTATAATAATATCTCAATTCTCAACCTCACGCGTGGCAAGCAATGCAATGTTTATTTCTCCACCGATTAAAACAATTAGCCGTAGTTCCGAAGCTTCCTTTCACATTACAATGTACAGTGCAATCGACGAATTCATCCTCATTTTAAGATTAACTAAATACAACGTATCTGTAATCCGCCACAAATTTAGCAGAGTTGACAAACATGGAATGAATTGAAACTTGGACATGGCTTTCACACCAAAATACCAGAACGAAGCAGAACGGAGTCTGTCTAGTGATAGATTATTCCCAATGCAAGGTCATAAACATATAAAACCTCACCATGGCTGCCGCCTCTGTCTCTATATATATTGCAGAAATCACGAGTGAACAGAAACATCCTGCAACGCATTATTAGATCCGCAAAAAAAGTCGTTAAAATTAGAAATACATTATATAAAAAAGACACTATGGAATACACAAATCCAAATGATTTAAAAAACTTAATGGATGAAGAAGATTTGTAGAAAAAATGTCAAAAAATTTTAATCAATATTTTAGATCATGTTCGGTTGATTATTTTCATTCTCTGGTCTCATGATAATCATAGACCGTGGAAATACTATCGCCAAAAACTTACTGGAATTGGAATTGCGCTGTTGAGTTCAAGGATGCTATCCAAGCTAGGCTTCCATCCGAAACTGTGAGGTCGCAAGATCAAACCCTCAGCCTGTTGAATCGTGGGGACCCAAACGTCTTCTACCACGAAATTCCCGTCATCAGAAATTATCTTGGCGAGCTCGTCCTTGCGAAGGCGGAGCTTCACACGCACGATCGATCCGTCATCAGAAGAAGAAATAATCTTCAACCCTCTATCAGAGCTTAAATCTCTATCGGAGAGAACTCTGCGAGAAAGTTGCAACCGACGGAGCCCAGAAGCCGCCGTGAAAAGCTTGTCGGAAGAGGCCCTTGCAAAGCGCTTGGGTTGGTGAGGAAGAGGAATCAGAAAATACAGTCGACCGCCTTTAAGCTCTGCGTTTTCCGGCAGAGGTCGAGTGTGGATCCCCAGTCGACGAACTGCGTCTGCGTCGAAGACCCCATGATCTGGATTATCGTCCACGATTTCCTTAACAGAAGCAGGAATCGACAGTTTCATCACCGTTCCGTCGACTTTCATAAGTCTTATCCGTCGAGGGCGTTCGCTCTTCAAAACTCCTGGCAGGACGTTACCCATTCCGCGTCGATCTTAACACACCACACCCAAATCTCGATTATGAAGAATAATTTACGATAGATGCAGAGCGACCAGGTACGTGTTTATAGAGGAAGTTAATGAATATATTGTTGGCAGATGGAAGCAATAAATGGTAGTCGGTAGGCAGTTTCTGGTTTTTTTCCAAGAATGCCACATAAGACGGTGTTAGATATATAAAGCTGTACTCTGACGGTTGGGAAGCCACGGTTCTGACTTATTTCGACTAGTAAATCTTATAATGACACGAAATTTGGTGTCATTGTCACCTCCTCACATGACAAATTACTCATCCTCTATATTATTTTGGGCATATCTTACTACTTCTATGTTATTTCAGGAATATCTCATTAATCTTTGCTAATGTAGGGTTTCACTTTCTAATTAATTGATTTTTTCAGTTAATTGTTATTTTTTAAATATATATAATTTTAATAATTATAATTTTTTAAAACTTTAATATATAAATAATGAAATATTTTTAAAAATGTTATTTGAGAATATTATTTCCTTTTAATATAATTATATATTTTATTATTATTACAATACTTTTATAATAATTTTTAAATATTTTTTATAATACATAATTTAAAAAAATAATATTATATTGAACTATTAAATATTATTATAAAAAAATAAAAAATCACTCATTAAAATATATAGGTTCCAATAGCCAACTATATACATACACTTTTCTGACAACAAACAGAAAAAATTTCATCTCCTACCATTGCCATGATATTATGACATATCAAAAATTAATATGAATATAAAAAATTATCACTATTAAGAAAAAAATTATTAAACATCACCTTTTTTTTAAAAAAAAAAAAAAAAAAAAAACACTGAAATTTTGTCATTGAAGAGTTTATGTTTTCGTTTTTTTTAAAAAGCTTATGGTTATACACATTTGATGCTTACAATCCAACTCAACTATTCCTCATTTTTAAAATATGTTAGTATATTTGTTTTGTCAAGTATCCACGGTTGCTAGTTTTTTAGCCTTACCTTTTTTTTTTGGTGAATATGATTTTCACAGACTATTGGTTAAATCTGAATAGTCCATTGCCATGTAAAGAAACCAAACTATTTTAAGTAAGAATCTAAACGTGACTTATCGAGGTAAAGATCATATTTGTACACCTGAGCATGGGTACGCCATAATTCTTTAGCTACGACCTGCAGATTTGAGCTTGTTAAGGAGACATGGGAAGCAAGGAAAAATTGAGATAGAAAGCGTGGATGAAAGCAATCCCAAGCCACGGAAATGCAAACTATAGTCTTTGATCTGAGCGGCGCAATTGTTTGCAGGTGTTATCCGTTTTCTCTTTTCCTGTTGTGCGTGGAGAGATTTAGATGGATACTCCGCCAGCCCCGAGTCTCCGGAATCCTGTTATGTGGTAGCATCTCAGAACATCGGGTATTGAAGGATTTAGGTTGGTCATATTATTCCTATGGATCTAAGTTTATAGGATGTTGCCACGTGATAATATCTTGGGTTATCAAGTTGCAGGGGACTTATGAATTTTTAAGGACAAAATTTAATCAATAAATTATATTGATTTTAAGACTCAAATTAAATTGGTCTTTACAACTATAGCTTTTCATAATAGATTGAGTAGACTTCTTTCAATAACAAAAGTTTCTCCATTTGTGAATAAAACATTATCACTTTCTTTCACTTTATTTGAAAAATGTTTTGCGAATTGTCTTATTGCAAGATTGACAATGGCTTCAAATATTATTGTAAATTCACAATAATATTATGACTAAAAGTAGGGATTAATCAATTTCCTTTAACTTCGGATTAATCTGCCCTCTTTCTACCAATGAAATTTCATCATTTTTTGTACAATAAATTATTTACAATAGTTAACTTAAACCTTATTTTAACCAAAATTATAAAAAAGACCAATTACCTATGCTTTGATTGACTGAAATTGTTGAGATGTTATTATAGGGTAGATGAGTGATGTCAGTAACCCTCAGATTTGCTAGTAACACAATATCTTTCAATGCAATGACTTTTTGTGATTTTTTATCCATAGGGTATCCACCACCTATGTCATGATACACTGCGAATATTAAAAACTGTTCGCCACTCTTGTTTAATATTGACAAGCGTAATGAATTATTTCCATTTACTTTCTCTGGAAAAATAGTTACAAGAACTCATTCTCGTGGTATAACATTGTATGCTTGATGTCCTCCTATTTCTGCATAGGTGATTAGTTCTGCCGAGAGTGGAACTGATGACCTCATGATGGTTTGTGTGGTCTTCATCTCTCTCGAATAAATATTTACACTGCCTCATCAATATATTCACTTGACATATTTCCTATGTTTTATTCTAAAGTTTATCTGTGTTTCAAAATCCAGAGTTCTCTCATCACGCTTCTTATTCCAAGACTCACAGCCAGGATTAAAATACTTGATGTATCCTAGACCTGTATCAGTAGCACCTGTGTACAAAACTTTGAACAAATTGAAGGTTTTTTTTTTGGTTTCTTCCATTTTGGATGGGTGTATTCATGCTTATAATTAGAAAAATTAATTGGTTAGAGATCTAAGAGTTGCAATGACCAGGGTAAAATGGCGGTTGTGACAGGAGAGACTCGGGCATTGGAAGAGCGGTCAATTACCATTTTACTTTAGAAGGAGCTACAATTGCATTTATATATGTGTCCCCTGTAGAAGAAATAAATGCAGAGGAGACTCTTGAGATATTAATTCAGTACAGGGCAACGTATGCCCAAAAACCCATGAAAATTCCAGTGATTGATTTAGGATACCATGAACAATGTAAAAAGGTGCAACCCTTGAGAAGATCTCTTCATACTCATCGTTTGATTTTTATGCATATAATCAGTTACGTATACATTGAATGGTAGGTTATAGAGGATGTTTTAAAAACATATGGTTGAATAGATTTTGAGATGATAAATTTGAGCAATTGATTTAGATATACAAATCATATCTAAAATATTCTAATTTACAATTTACCATTAAAATTGGAAACAACATTCTAAAATAAATACAATAAAATAAATATTTAAAACAATATTCTAATCTAAATCCAAATGTTCTCAATCAAGATTCAAACAAAGAGACTAAAGATTATAGATGGAGATTGCTTACAAATAAACTTACAGTTTCAGCATGATATTAGCTTGATCAAAAGATTTGGATGATAGTTTGATAGATTTAGTTGATAGAACATTTTAGCATGAAGGATCATGGATTTTCTAGTTGGCCTCAATAGAGGATTGGTTGGTTCAAATAGAGAAAGGAGGGAGAATCAATGGACTAAATTCAAAGTTGGATATAGGAAGATCAATGATAGAGAATTATTTAAAAAATTAAAAATTTATTAGATGATTCTAAAGGAGGAAATTTTCTAGAGATATAAGACAATAGAATCTCTTTGGAAACCTAATGAAAATTAGTAGATGATTAGTAATGTTATTAGGGGGTTCTAGAAAGTCTAACTCTCTAGGGGAGTAGGAGAGGTTGCTCATAGGCTAAGGTATGTAAGAGGGAATTTTTAAATTTCTAAGTATTAGATAAGTGTGGTTAGAATAAGATTAGTTGACAAATAATACATGATTAGAAGAATTAATTGATTTGTGGGATGAGGTAAGGTTAGTAAGTGAATATAGAATTAGTGAGAATTAGGATAAAGACTAGGAAGGGGTTAGTAGGGATAAATTAGATGAGATAGAAAATTAATAGACGGAATTAGTGATAGAGGAAAGCGAGCAAATTTACTTGTGTATGCATTTTGCACCTCTTTGAAAGGGAATTACGAGTGGATGAAGTGGAAGGAGTAATGGTCTTTTAAAAATGAAAGACATTCATAGATGAAGGTTAGTAAATGATGTTAGTGGACATGATGCCGCCTCAAGGGGACATATGGAGAAGAATGAGACAAATGGCCACTCGAAATAGGAAATGAGGGGTGTCATGTGATGAATAGACAAGAGGATAAGATGTGAGATGTGAGATAGATGATGAAGAAGATGAAAGCGACCTAAGAAATGAAGTACAAATTGATGGTGCCTCTAGTAAAGACCTATTCACATGGATTAAAAATGACTATGTTATGGTTGTCGACACATCCCAAAGGGGAATAAACTGTAACATGATGATGATAAGGTAAAAGGTAGCAAGATTTAGACATATTCTAGGTAAGGACACATGCTAATGAGAAATGTTGACCAAAATGATAAAGGTCACAAGCTTTCAACATATCCCAAGCAAGGACACATGCATGGGAGATCATCAGGCCAAAATAAAATAATAATTTGATAGGATTAACAATGATTGTAGCTCAAAGTTGAAGTCAAATGATATGATGAAGGATATGAGAGAGAATAAATGATATGATCAAGTGACCAAAATATGAAGGGGAAGAAATCGTCAGTGTGATGCATCGAATCAATGAGCCATAATGTGATTAATAGCAATGATGCCCCTAACAAGGACACACGAAAGGGAGCGAGAGACAATAATAAAGTTATGATCTTGATCATGCCCCAATCAAGAGAAGAAACCATAAAATTTAAATGGTGAATTGATAAAATAGTGATAATGGATGACTGATAGAAGAAAAGTTGGATGTTGTGACTTATCAGGCTTAATTGATAAGTGTGGGCAATTGATGAAAAGACTAGTGAGATGATTGTAGGAATGGTGATTTATTAATAGACTGGTTGATTAATAATTGATATTATAGCTCAAAAATTTGACTGGTTTAAGACTTGAGGATGGTGAGGGACAAGAGAGACGCGATGACAAATGGTGGGGAAAGAGGAAAGAATGGTTGAGCTAACCTTAGGTACATCATGTGACTTAAATTTGCCTACATTGTCTAAAAATACCTCATGCCAATGTAGTTCAGACTAGATGGTAGATGACAAGATAGATTAGAGAAAGAGGATGACAATGACTATTAGACATGTTAGTTTTTAGATAGATGTTAGCTATGATGATGGTTGGATTGAGAGTTGAGTTTGAGATTTTAGATGTTGACAACTAGAGAGATGATAGATTATTGGTTAGAGGATATAGATGTGATGGTAAAAGGAATCGAATATATGTTTGGATATTAGATGAGTGGACTTGGATGATTGACTTGAAGATAAAGGACTAAGATAAATGATTAGATATGGGTCGTTATAATAGGTGTTAGAGGATAAGATAAATGATGAATGTGTTTATTATCAAGCCATCATTACTGTAATAAGGCTCATCATAGTCTAAGCAATCTGATATAAATATAACACTAGGTAGTATGCCCCATGATATAAGTATGACCAAGAAGACAATGTCAAAGTGAATGATTATAAAAGGGGAAAATTATGAACTCTGCGTAGAGCTCCCAAAAGCATCATTATAGCTTTTTTGGCTCAATCATAGCATCCTTGTTCATTGCACCCTTGATGCAAGACTAATAAAAGAAGATAAATATAGATAAGCTAACAAACATACACAGATATATACATTAAAAATACATGAAAATAAGTCAAACAACATATAACATATAAGTAACACACATAAGTATTTACATAGAGATGCATTGTGATTAGTGTCTTGTCTATTGTCTTGATGAGAGTCGATGGAATGAGTGATAAGGTAATGAGTTAGACAAAGTTAGTTATGATGATGTGAATTTGGATTAAGGTTATATACTTAGAATAGGGTATGCAGTTAGAGTAGACTAGTGACTTGGATTAGGATAGGGTTATGGATAAGGACTTGGATGCCAAGATTAGGACATAGGATAAGACAAGATGATAAAATGATTAAGACCACTAGTACATAAGATAATGCAAGATGACTAAGACATAAGATAGGATGACTAGGATATTTATGACATAGGACAAGATGACTGAGATGTTTTGGGATTTTATGGATTTTATTATTTTTAGGGTTTTTAGAATATTTCAATTTTTAGGTCTTTTGGGATATTTATATACACTATACAAATAAAGTTACTAGCAAAGGGAATACCAAGCCTAGAAACTAAGGTAAGTATAGATGGAATAACATATGGGATGACAAAAGGATGAGGGTGAGGCTAAAAAGGGGATGAGGACCAAGGAAGAATGGAGTAGGGATAACCAATGACCACGTCATGAATGAACTAGATAGATATTTGGATGAGAGTCCATTGGAGGATATGTCAAGATGATTCCAGAACACTTATCAAGACATCTTCCACTCTTTTACAAAGGTCAAGATGGGAAGGAATGATTTAACACATATGGATAAGGGACGAATGGGCCTGATAGACAAAGATGTTTGGACCATGACATGGATAGATTTATGGGATATGATTGTAGAGATGAAGTGGATTTTACCCCTGAGTGTTAGGGTGCTTGTAGACAACAAATTATTTTACCATGATGCCAAAATCTGATTTTCTTCATGGTACTTACCCAAGGTGCAAGGAGACTAGTTTTTACCATTGGAAGAATGTTTTTTTTTGACATTTTTAATGGCATATCAATTTATTAGAGGCAAGAGAGATGCATGGTGCAAACACTTTCTTGATCTTTCAAATGACACTTTTTATGAAGAGATGTGATGCTAGGATCTTCTTGTCACTATTGGATGTATTAATGTCCTTGTGACCTTCTTTAACTCTTGATTGAGATGCCTTTAGACATTTAGACCAGGTGTTTTCATCAACCCTACAAGAGATAATGTTGCCTATATTTTTAAGGCATAGAATGGATGGATTTAGGGTTTGGATTTGATGGTAATGTATAAGACTTGAATGGATGATAGGGAGGTGTGACAGGTGATTCGAAAGTGGGACTAGTAGTCATACACATCATTGGACATGTTGGATGTTGTGCATTTAACTTGTGCTATATGACAAAAATATTTAAGAGAACTAAGATACTTTGAGTTTGTGATTCATCTTTGATCTAATTATTTGAAGGATTATCAGCCATATTGATAGTGATTTTGACATTATTTTGATTTTTTAATTAGATTTGAATTTGACTTCCCCTAGTGCCTAAAATTGGGCCTCACTAGGGTATTTGATTTTAGATTTAGATGATGATAATTTTGACTTGGATGGTCCCTTAGCATTTAGGGGAATATTATTTTTGACTAGGTTGATGATTTTACTTTTCTTGATTGTGACTTGTTGGATCAAAGGTGATTTGATTATCATGTATGGATTTTTGAATATGGTCTTGGACCTTTATATTTGTGGCACATATTGTGTTATGCAAGGACCGGTCCAATGATGTGTGTCCTTGTGCATCCCTATGGAGGGAGGTGATTAAATGATCATTTATGGGAAGAAGAAGATCTATGATGGATGAAGATAGAGGAGATGGTAGGATGAGTGGTGATGGGGCAGCATGGTCTTCATAGGGGTTTCTAAGAGACCCAATTTTGATGTTGGAGAAAATATCCTCAAGATCAACAAAAGGATCACTAAGGCTAGATGTAAGACATGTATCTGATGCAGGATCAAATCCACTTTAACTATCTTAGATAGATAAAGCTTGTTAACACTCTATTATGACTTCATCATCTTGATTGGGATCAAAAGATATGCCTTGTGATTAGTTAACATTTGGATTGGAGGTATCCAAAAATATGCAGGCATCATGAGCTACAATATCTATGAGAGATGATGAATTTGATTTGGATATTCATGTTGAACATTAACCTGATGCAAAAATGACTTGTGCTATCTCCAATGCTGACTCTGATGAGGATGTAGGTGATGTTGATGAGGTAATGCTACTAATATAGGAATATTTATCTAGGAGTGACCTCTTCAAATGGGGTCTTTGATGTGATGATGGGGAGAAAATGGGTTTGAAAAATATAGGCCCATGGAAGGACTCATGAGAGAAGGGAGGAATAGGTTCATGGTGAATAGACTCATTTTCGATGGAGGATTTGTCAATGATGGGGGGACCATGGAAGATGGATGTGGTGTCTTGACCTTATCTTAGAAAGGGAAGGTCTCGATCATGATTGGGAATGGAATCTTAACATACCTCTTCTTGTTCACCCTTGGATGTATACCCATATGATTCATTCTCAATTTCAATGTCACCAGGGTCGATGAGGTCTTGGACATAGTTTTGGAAATTACACATCGATTAATGGTATGCCCCCAGGTTTGATGATATACATAATATTGGTTAGCTTTATACCAAGAGGGCTTAGGTTTGGTGGGATAAAGATTTCATATGGGTGGATAGACCATCATGTCAGCAGTAACAAGTTGTTGGAAGAGTGATTCTAGGGATATAGAAAGAGGAGTATAGGGCCTCTATTCACTTTGTGACTTGGATGTAAAAGCATTGGAGATTAGATAAGATGGTTGTTGATGTGATTGAGAAGGTGGACTAGTAGTAGATGAGGTGGTCAGTATTAGATTCCCTTTGCTAGTATAGGAAGGGGTAGATGATTGGTTATGATTGGTGGATGGAGGGGTTAAATGGGACTGGGTGGTATGAAGAGTAGGAGTTAACTAATGGGAATGGGTGTAGACTGGAGGTAATGTTGGGTGGATGGGGTCAAATTTTGTAGGATGTGGAGTGATTATCTCAAGGAGGTGATAAAGGAGTACATCCTTATTATCTATAAGCAATTGGTTAATCAGTGTATTGACCAAATATGTTTTGGATGCCATAGATCAACATGGGGGAAAATATGGATGATGTGGTTCACTGGCCCCAATCTATAGGTGTAGGGTGTATACACATAATATTTTCACACTTTTATTGATTACTGACACTTTGTATCTTGTAGGAACCTATTGAGTCTCAATCTATCTGAGTGCATACCTTAAGGGGTGCACGAGGAAAGGGTAGACCTTTGGTGCTTTGTAAGATTGTTATTCCTTTTTCCACTTGCTATCTACACTATTTCCTCCTAAAACCTTGAACCCTATGCTTATTTCTCTCTTTCCTATCTATTCCCACCATTTGTCATGTCTTATCCCTCATTTCTTACCTTGTTTCCCTTTTGACCTATTTAGTAAGCTAGGTCAACTTGGCTGGCCTAGCTTATTCTAGGGATACTTTGGCTTTCCTTGTTGCTTTACATCCCAGTTGACATAACACAAACTTCATACATTAGCTCGATAATGTACTAGGTTGACCTGGTCGACCTAGCATGACTGACATGTTGGAGAGTCTTTAGGGTGAGATACTACTATATATACAAGGTCATTCCTTACCATTTCATAAGAGATTTCAATTAAGCAAAGAAGTATAAATGAACATCTGCTTATTGACCATTTCACTTGAGGAATAAAGATTTAGGGTTTAATACTTTCTTTTGAATCTTTGATCTTGTATTATGGAGAAGTATTTTGGATGCTTACGTAGGTCGTGTAGCCTAGATCTAATTTATCTTGGTTGTCCTTAAAAGCCACACAAATCTTTTATGAAGCACCATTGGCCAAGGGATAGGTTGAGACTCAGTAGGTTCATCTTCAAAGGTAAGTATTCCTTTCTTTATTTCTCCTTTGTAAGAGTAGATAGATAATGCAATATGTATTCTTCTCTTCCATGTATTAAGATTCTATATACATTGATGTGAGTATATGTCTCTTATACATGTTTAGTTTAGTTTTTATTTACTTTTTTTTATCTAACCCCTGCTTTGTGCCACATGTTTTGGTGAGCACTAGATTAGTTTACTTTTCTTGTTATTAGACTAGTTTACTTTCTTGTTTATTATCATAAGTGAATATAGAAACCATAGGAATATTTTAGGTTTGTTGTGTGATTGTGTTAGATTGTAGGCTTTGGAACCCTACCTAGCATGATTTGTTGTGATAGATGATATAAGTGATCCCCTAATTGGGTCTAATAGGTCCTTATATTGGTCATGCTCCTATTTAATAAGTCTGTGCCCCAATCAGAAGTGTAGGCATGATATATATTATCTAATCCTATATTGATTCATGTGCATCATGTAATTTTAATTGCATACATTCTAGTGAACCTGACATGAATCAAACATTTATAGGGTTTCTTTCACTTATTTTTATTCATTTTTGTCATCTTTTCTATCATATGTTTTGACTTGTTGGATCGATTTTATTGACCTAGCTATCTTTCTGTATGTAGAAACAGGCAACTGGATCAACCAGCTCAACCCATCACAAATTTCCAACACTCTGCAAACTTTTTATTTAGCCTACTAGGTTGATCGGGTTGACTTAGCACATTTTCAGCCACTTTGTAGCAAGTTCATGTTTAGGATTCATAGTGCAAGTTCCAGATTTCAGACTTCTAGATTTGTAGTCCAATCAACTAGGTTGACCATCTTGACTTAACACATTTATAGACATATAATTTAGTCTATTAGGTCAACCAGGTTGACTTAACACACTTTTTTAGCTTTTACAATAGGTTCCTATCTCCCTTCGTCAACTAGATTGACTCAATTTTACAGATTGGGCCAATTCTCTCCAAGGTTATAGGTCAGTTACCTATTTTGTTTTCATCTCTAAAAAACCAAGGTTAGTTTCTATTTTTTGTTTCTACTCTACTCTATACTTTTTTTTCAAAATTATAATCTATTTATGCATACCAATTAGATTGACCATCATCAATTCAATTAGTAGTGTATTTCATTTCAGTATTTGCTTTTCTAGACTAGCTATAGGCATATTTCATTTCATTTTTCATATTTTTAGCAATCTTTTCTCTTTTCCTATCTATTGTGCTACGTCGACCATTTTGACTCTACACTATCTTAGACCCTGCTTTCTGCCTCTGTCAACTACACTAGGTTGACTTGGTTGACCTAGCAATTTTTGCAACTCCTATGCACTACACTAGGTTAATTGAGTTGACCTAGCATAGTTTTTGTTGATGTTTAAAATTGCACTTTGTTTTAGACACCAATAATGGGAAGTTTCAAGATGTGGGACATGCAACTTGAAACAACCTCCAAATTTTTAAGAAGCCAGTCTCTTCTTTATATCAAGTGTTTGGGGGAAAAGGGATAGGAATTTAAACATAAACGCAAATGTAAAGAAAGAAAATCTAACTATGGTGATGCACCTGAATGTAATTTTGATCCTTAATCTTAAGCACAGTGAAACTATATGTAAGATTCAATTACATTAAAGAGTAGACGAGGCATGATCAATGTAAAAGATATAAATGATAGAAACAAAGGCTCGTAACTTAGACTACTTTTGTAATGATACAGGAAACATCAACAAAGGCACATAACTCTGTCTTCTCATTAATTCTCTAGCCATTTAAAAGGCACAAAAACATGCACAATTACATAAACTTTACAACTTAAGAAAATAGAATAAAGGCAAATGATATTCCTAATCACAACTCTAGAAAGTCTAATAATTTTCTCAAAATTCTCTCTTTTTTCCCTCTTTGGTGATCCCTGCACTCCTCTTTATAGCCTCGGATCTCTCATTCCATCACCTCCTTTCCCACACAACTGTCTATTCTACCTTTATCTCACAGGGGGCAAATAGACAGCGCTTTCAATGTTTGCAAGCCCCAAAAATCTACCTAGTGAACTGCTCCATCTACTGGAAATAACTCCAGTTGAGTTTCCCTCCAGATTGTCCATGCGTTCCCAAACTTACAGCCCAAATTGAACTCTAACTGAGCTGGAAGTGTCTATTAGAAGATAGTTTTTAGAACTTGAACATTCTGTCTTCTTGCAGTCCACTTGTTGAAACAAATACATAGGATCCTCTATTTTGTTGAAATGAAAGAGGACACTTAGTCAATTTCTTGAAAATTTGCTTATTTCTTAAGAGACACCAGAGAATGACACTTGGTGCTTTCCATAACTTTTATCGAAGACATGTGGCACTTTTTGCTTTCCCTATATTCCTACTATATCTTGCTCAACGTTTTGCCTTTGACACCTGTCGTAATCCACTTTTTTGATACTTAACGACTTAACAAAAATAAGACTTACCACATTTCTTGCTCGAGCAACCTTTAAAAGGGGCACAGAGATAGGTGGTAATCTCCACTTCTCTTCAACAAAAGACACATGACAATCTCTGCTACTCTTTTTCTATGTTGTGTAAGTGTTCAGGATGCATGATAGGCTCTTATGGATGGTGACACTTGGCAGCTTCCACAGACTTTAGAAATAAAACCCGGGACCCACCATAGTCTTTATTCGGCAATGAAACTCAAAAAAGATCTTTCAGATGTTGATGCATGGTGGCTTCCACTACTTTTGGGAAGATGCATGGCATCTTTCGCTGCTTCTGAGAATGGAGTAGAAATGGGCTCAATTGATGACACTTGGCGGCCTCTGCTTGAACGGTTTGGTTGTGCCTTACTTGCCCTCCAAAAGGGCACTTGTCCTTTGGTCTTTGGGAAGCTCCTTTGAACTTCCCATTGAATTGAAAATGGTTCAATGGTCTAATGGTTCAATGGTTCAACACTGCGCGCCGTTTACACATAACTCGAGGTATTGAACCAAAAATATTGAACCAAGGCAATGAATCACCTTATTGAACCAAGGCATTGAATTGCCTTATTTAACTAAGGCATTGAACCACCTTATTTTAGATGCTGACACGTGGTGACTTCCACTTTCTTTTACAAAAGCAATCTAGAGCCTTTCATGATTGCCACTTGGCACTTTCCGCTTCATCCTGATACTTAGCTTGTTGAAGACTTTTGCTGAAAGATAAATGGAACGCAAGTGTTGATATGAAATGCGGATGCCGACACGTGGTGCATTCCACTGAGTTGCTATTGAACACATGGCACGTCCTGACCAACTTGTAGGAAAAATGAAAGGTGCCTCAGACGATGCCACTTGGTAGCTTCTGCTTGATTTTGACACTTAGCCAAAAAATGAAACAAATGAATCAAAAGGGAAATAGAACCCGTGTTCTATTTCTAAACTTTGCCATCAAAGACCAAGGTATGTGGGAACAAAAAATTTCGTGCGTGACTAAAAATTAGAATGCAATGTAGAGTAAAAATTTTACTCTATAGTTCTTGGCGACCCTAAGGGCTTTTGAGCCTGCTAAAAAAAGCCCACACTCTCGTTAGATCAAAATTGCAAAATTTTATAGCTTTAACAATGTTGTCTAGTAGGTGGACCACTCATGGTCAGATAACTCTTGCTTGTTCTGTAATTCATTGAAGGCTAAATCAAGGTTAATAATATCCTTGTGTGATTTTTTTTGTAAAATCTGAACTGTAGCCTTAAATTTGAATTTGAGTTGGGAAACAGGAACCAGAACAGCTTCTACCTTCGAGACTGAGGAATCATCTCGTAAGTTCTAAAAAATTGTTTGATTGTTTTGTTTGGCCAGTAGCAATGGTTCAATTTGATCAACCATTAGCACCGTGTTATCATCAGGAAATGGAGAAGGAAGACCTAATCGCACTAGATCTTCAATATGCTATTTCATTTCATTGATGCCTTCTTTCATGATTTCGAGGAGCTCTCTGCAACTGCTGGCTACGGAATTACAACTGAGAACCTCATTGACTCTCTTTGCGGTGACCATTTTCTCAGCAATTCCTGTGGCTGCCAATGTCACATCCATTGTGTCATAGAGCTTTTGCAACAACGTTTGAGAGTCCATTACTTTGTCAAAAACTGTAGGCAGAGTGTTCTTCACTGAATCCCCCACCTTTTCACACAATTTTTGTGTGTTTAATAGGAAGGTGAGAGAAGGCCTAAGCTGAATAATCTCTTAGGAGATTCTTTTCCACATGGATTCATAGAGCTCTTTTACTAGTTTTATCAGTCTGACATTGCTTGGCCTATTAGCCAGTTCTAGTGTCAGTTGTGCCACTTTTTGTTGCTCTGCTTGGAACTGGGCTTGAATGGCCACAGTATTATTCTAATTAGTTAGCAGCTTCTGTTGCCATTTTACTTTTTCTCACCTCAAGGTCCCCACTCCAGCCTTTATCTGTGTGAGCTCTACCTTCAAAGAATCATTTTAGGCCTGGATTGCCTGGTGAATTTGAAGAGAAACATTATCTTGTAACTGTTTATTTAGATTTGCTATTTCATTATCCTTTCTATTAATTTATGCAGTTAAACTATTATAGTTTGCCTTCTCTTTGGCCAAATCGGTCTCCATCTTCTATAGCCTCCTTGATGTCTTCAAATAGTCTTCAGTGACTACAGAAGTGGATTCGATCAACAACTTAATTCTATCTTGGGGCCTGAAAAGGGACATGTTAATGGCCACTACATCCATTGTGTAATCCTTAGGCTACATCTGCTTAGTTGGCTTGATAACATTTGGTGACAAATGGGTCACCATCAATTGTTGCTGAATTGGGTCAAATTGTGACCGCAGATGCATTGTAGCTAGTGCTTTATTTTCCTTTGTCCTCTTTTTCTCTCTTCAGGCTTCCCTTGCCTTCCGCATAGCATCTACTTGGGTTAGGAAGGTAGAAGGAGAGGTAATGTGTCCACCTATAAAAGGATGTCCCTATGGCAGACCGTATTGAATAGCCAATTGTTGGCTATGGGCAATCTGAGGGGAAATTTTTTTGGGAACCAAGGGGGAGAAATGGGGTAATGTTAAAGTCTGAGGTGGCATAGATGGGGCAAAGTGAGAAATGGGAATGGCAGAAGTGGTGGGGGATGTTATCTGGCTAAATGAAATCATGATGCCAACGGGAGAAGAAATAGACTGAGAAGGAGAAGGAGGAATGATACTTACCTGAGGAACAATTATGACACTCTGTAATTGGCATTGTTGGGTGTCTGTCTCCTCTTTTGTAGCCAATTGAAACTACACCCTCTTTCATTTCTTGGGTGTCTCCTCTTCTGGTTGTGTTCTCTCTCCTTCCACATCTTCCACATCCACTACTACCATCGGTGATGCTTGTAGAGAACTAGGAACTTCAATGACTTCTGATGATGGGGAAGCTTTCGGTGGTGAATGAACCACACTCTTTTGTTTCTCCAAGACGCTGAGAGGTTGGGGCCAAACTGACACAGTTGTTGCAGCTGTAGTTTGTTCTGAGGTTTGTGGCTCTTGGCTTGGCCCAACTTCCCGCTCTATACTCCATGTTGGCAAATTAGTTGTCTCTGGGCTAGATATAAGGGAGAGATGGCACTCATCCCATAGTTCTTCCCATCTCTCATTTGTGTCCATGTTCCTGAAAGAATGGGTGGTTTGAGAAATTTCCTGCCTATACTTCCAATAGGCTTCTATCTTCTCTACATCCCAATCTTTATTCTTTAATGCTCTTCTCAAGCTAGAAGTCATTTTAACTTTGGGATCATAATCCCTCTACTTAACGTAGAAAGTTTCCCATGGTCTATTTTACAGAAGGGGCAAATCTATTAATTCAACATAAAAATTAGGAGCATCTTCTATAGGGTTTCTCCTGGTCTCCCAAAAAGGGTGGCCCTCATGTGCAATCCTAGTTGCAACGCTGTTAGCCTTTATCCAAGAAGCTATGTAACCATTCGAATCACATACCCATTTGTCTTCAACTAACAAGAACCCCAAAAAGGCTAGCTTTCGAAGTAGCAAAATTTTAGCGTCCCTGGTTTCTAAAACTATGTTGCCTACCATCCACAGGAGATCATACATCTTCCTCTTCCATTTCCCAGAACCATAATCATTGTCTACTACTGACACTTGCCTAGTGACCTCTAAGAATGCTAATGGTTCCCCATAAAAACCATGAACTCTTATAACCGTATGGTGGGATCCAAAGTAGAAGTCACACAAAATTGGGCAACTAGCTAGGAGGTTTGAAACATTGGGAAATAATCTATTCATGATTGGTTTGGGGCTAAGGTTGAAAAGAGTAGGGGTAACAAATAGTTCCCAAAAATCATATGGGTCACTGGTCCTTGACAAAATATGTGTCCATGCAGACACAAGAATGGTCCTTTGGGGATCAAAACTTGGGTCATACATGTCCAGATGCATATGTTGGGCGAAGAGGTCAACATTTTGGTATAGCATGAGGTGCAACAAATAATAAGAGTACCTGAACACTCCTTTTGATTTGAACTGGGCCAGTTGCTCCACCATTGAAAAAGAAATTTGCTCCGAAAAGTCAAGCCGATATTCTTGGGTCTTGTTGACAGTCTTCAACCTAAAGAGGATGGCCATTTTCTCTGCGTAAACTGCCATATCATCTTTCATGCCAAAGATGAAAGCCATCATGGACAGTGCGTCTTGGCTGAATTATGTGAATTGGGCCCTTGCTGCAGGGAGTGTGGGCACAATAGTGTTGTCATCGCCCATTTGCAATTCGGTTCTTAGGACCTTAACTAGGTATTGATGTTAGCCCATGTCCTTTGCATTTTAGCAACAATGGGAAACGTTGTGGTACTATCATGGTGTAGGGCTAACATATCTCTGATAGCCTATGATGTGATTTGCACCATGAAAGGACCCTGTTGAATGGTGCATGAGGGTGCATGGAGCAAGTCTGCACATAATTCAACCAAGTCGGGGCATGGATGCACAGCTGGGACAAGGAACTATGCTAGTTTTGAGGTCCATATCCTCATGGCAAATGTCTCATACTGCCCTGCTTTGGCCCTTTGAAGGCACCTTTGATGTGCCCCTTCTCTGAAGGTTTTACTACTGGCTCTTTACAAGATTGGGTCCATGATTTCATCTGCATAATCCTTTACTTTTGTTGGGTCACTTGCCTGCCCAACCTCCAAATTTTTGGTCCTTGGATAGGCTTTCAATGGTTCTGCAAGAGCTGAAGCATATGACTTACTTGCCAGAAACCTATCAAGGGATTCATAAATCCAAGCTCCTTATTGTGAAGATGATGCTCCTTCCATCTCTATGTCCTTTCTATGATAACTAGTATGAACCCTTTGCAAACAAAACACTCTCGCTGAAGCAACTTTACTAGGCACTAATTTTTTTTTCAAGTAGCAGGATATTTTCTCACAAATGCAGGAATGCTTGAAAGTTTGTAAACTTTAATTCTTGATAAAAGGTATTTATGGACCCATCAAGTCTCAAAAGGCATTAAACTCAGACAACCATTAACGAATCCTATTCAATCTTCTTGGGACAGCGAGATAGACACGTTATGCAAGTGGCCATGCAAGGTACCTTAGAGATCTCTAAAGATTTGGGAAACATTCAATGCTTCAATAATTTGAAGATTTTTTTATTATTTGAAAACTTTCTAAGTCACCAACTCTGTGTTTAAAAAACACGTATTTAAAAGAAAAGCGGGAAAACAACAATGAGAAAAAAAACAATATAGGAATGGGAAACTATCTAACTATAATACATTAGAGACCCAAGTTAACTGAAATGCTTTAAATAGATTCCATTTATAGGAATCTCTTCAAGTTTTCCTTCCATCGATTCCAACTCGAATGAATTCTTCTACTTGCACGTGCAAATTTTATACGGGCCAGTCCATAATGCTTCAAATTTAGTATGTTGACCCGGCTTGGCGGCTCTTGCATCCCATTTCAAAACAATTGAGCCTACTTCAAAATCAAGATTCAAAGTCCTTTTATCAAAATAGTTCTTAATCATTCCCTGATGCTTAATTAATGAATTATGGTCTGTATCCCTCTTCTCCTAAACTTCCAAAAGCTTCGCATGCCTAACTAGCATGGGGCCATTTTCCTCAATTTCAATTTGTTTGATCAACTGGAGAGCAGGGATTTCCAAGCTTAAGGGGATCATGGTAGACTTCCCATATACCAATTCATATGGGGACATTTTCATCACTTGTTTAGGCGTGATTCTATCAGCCCATAGTGCTAAATTAAGCACTTTATGCCATTCTTTGTGATGATCGGCCCCTACTCTTTTGATGAGTCTAATCAAGTTCTTGTTAGTCAATTCTGCTAAATCGTTACCTTGAGGGTAATAGTTAGATGAAGTTTTTAGATATATTCCATGTTTCAATGCAAAGTCAGACACTTTAGACCCCAAGAATGCTTTAGCATTATCTAAAATTATGGTGTGAGGAGCCTCAAAGTGAGTAATGATACTCCCTATAAAATCTAAGATCACATTTTCTATTGCTTCCTTAAGTGGGACTGCCTCAATCCATCTAGTGAAGTAATCTGTGGCAGTTAATATCAATTTGTGACCCATTCTAGACACTGGATTTATCATTCCAATGAAGTCAAGACCCCATTGAGCAAAAGGTTCATCCACAATTATAGGACTAAGGGGCATTGCTGCATTCCTCCTCCTCCCCATGTAATATTGGCAGGATTGACATTTTTTAACCAGTTGATAACAATTTGCAAATGAAGTAGGCCAAAAATATCCTGCCTCACTTATCTTTATGGCTGTGGTCTTTACAAAAAAATGCCCCCTGATATTCCATGATGCATCTCGTGTAGTATTCTCTTAGCCTCAGCCTATTCTACACATTAACAATTTACCATCAGAATTTTTTTTGAAAAGGACCTGTTTAATTAAAATAGTTTTCAAGACTTTTCCCTTTTTTATCAGCTTCTATGCTCTGAACTAGGTCGGTTTTATGGACCCTATACAACTTTATTATCCTTATTTTTCACTAGGTTGACTGGGTCAACCTAGCTTTATTTCTATCACTTTTTGAATCCTTTATTTTCTCATCTTACTTTCCTTCTTCTTTCATCATGGATTTCCTATTAGGTGACAACACTGAATCTCAAACAACAGGCATGATGGAATTCACCAATCCTCACAGGGTTTCCTATGGATAAAGTAGAGTTCCTTTTACAAATGCTAGTAATGTCCATATTACAACTCGCACAATGGACTAGGGGTTCCCTCATGATACCTATTCGTAACATAATCCTTATTTTCTCCTAGAAAACCAACCTGAGTTAGATTATATTCCTACAATGCTTTTCTTTATTAACCAATTTCCCCAACATAAAGGGAAATATCCATCTACCATTTACAATCTCATGATTAGTGGTCAAGATAATGAACCTCATTCACCACATTCTACATTCTCAAATGGATTTGGTAGTACTGATATCTTTGCTTCACAACCTCTCCCTTTGATCATGACATCTTCTCATGTTTCTTCTTCTTCCTTCCTTTCTTCTACCTCCATGCCTAGTATCTCAACTACCATGGCCAGTTCTACATCTAGTGGACCTCTCTTAATATCCACTATCCTTAATTCTTTCACTAGTTCATTGTTTGCTACCCAAGGCATTCATGATTCTTCCTCTCTTCCATTCACGAGTCCATCTTTTTCTTCACAAGCAAGCTTTGACACTAGTGCCTCTCATTCTCATAATTCATCTCAAGCTCTCAAAAACACCAATAGTGGTACCCAAGCCACTAATACCAACACCAACTCTTCTAATAATGTTAGTCAAACTCACCAACTTCTATTGTAAACTCTTAATCAAATGAATGCTTTCCAAGCTCATAACACAAATCAAATGACGAGGATACAAAATCACCTTCTTCATCTTCAAATGCAACTGCAACCAATGTCTTGGGGCACACATAAGCAAAGTGTTCTTCCCCCTCCTCTTCTAGATTCTCACGATAATCTTATTCCTCAACCTCCTTTAATCAATAAAAATATCAAGCATCTACAAAATGAATCTCTCACTACTCAAATTGATAACATTGATATAGGAGGTATAACACCTACAATCTCTTATAATGGATCAATTGATCCTTCTCTTCATCTTAAAACATTTGGGAATCTTTATAAATATTGGGTTAAATTAAACACCTTGGCTGCTACCAAACTCCTTGCTATGACCCTCACAAGTGATGCCTTGTATTAGTACAACCAACTTAGACCTCATTCCATTACTAGTTTAGAAGATTTAATGAATGCTTTAGTAAAAGAATTCCAAACTAGTGATCTTCTTAAAAACATTTTGGCCCATTTCATCAATTGCAAGCAAAGTAAAAATGCAACAGCCCAAACATTTGCTAAACAATGGAAGACTTTATCAAAAAAATGTGAACACAACATGGCCAATTATAATATTTTTCATCTCTTTACAAATTCTCTTTATCTCAAATTATAATATCGAGTCCATGCCCTTTCTCCACTCACTTTGGAAGAAGCTATTAATAAAGCTAAATGACAAGATTTCATTATACATCAATTCAAGCCACCCCAACCTTCTACATGTTCTCTTATATTACTTAAAAACAAAAATTACAATGTTACTAATGATGGTGTTTCTAATTCATATGATACCATTCACCATGTTGAATCTGTTGTTCCTACCCCTTCTTCGGAACCAACTTCCTCTTCTCAACAATTTAATAATCCTCACTTCTCAATAACATTAATGTTCATAAACCTCTTTCCTTAGCTGAATTTCTTAAACATCTACCTAAGCCTCTTCCTTGTGAAATTGACTGTACTCGTCCTATGAAAACCTGGTATGATCCTAGCAAGTTTTTTTGGTTTCATGCTAGTTGGGGTCATTCTCATGAGACCTATAGACAACTTCATAATTTAGCTATGGAATTTCTTCTTGGACCTAATTTTGACTATGATTCTATCATGTGCCAATGTAAATAAGCTTATGAGCATGAATTCAAATAATACAAAACTCATGATAAAGCTCAAGCCTTGAATCAAGAAAATTCTCATTTAACTATTTATAAGGATCCTTTACCTAATCATCAACCAATTCAAGAAAACCAAGGCAAGCCCATCTCTTCCACCAATAATGTAGATAGTCTTGCAGAACCAGTTTCCAAATAAAATGTGGTTAGCATGACTAATATGCAAAGAGTAATGGCTTTCATCGATTCTCAACCTATTTATACCCCTTCTCCTTCTCAAGCATACCGTGTTATCCAAGATTCTTCTCCAACTCATTTAAATGAGATAGGGCAAGAAGATATTATAACCTTTGATGAAGATCCAACTTATGATTCTCCTTTGGATAACACATCCCATGCTATTTCTACCACTCTTCCATCATCTTCTCCTTTCCATGTTAATCAATCTTCTATTAACACCTCTTCTACTCCTCAAGATCAAGTTGAACCTATTAATTCATCATCTCAACATGATTTACAACCTTCTTCTAAAAATTCTCATTCTTATCAACACAAATTTCAATTCTCTTTGGCTCTTCCCTTCGAAGACCTCCTTAACCATTACGCATCTATATCTAACAATATTCTCATGGGTTATGATGAGTGGGATCTCATTGTGGAGCTCACTAATCTACCTTCTCAAATTCCATTTCTTGAACTCATGAGGACATCTCTCCATCATCAAAACCATCTTATGCAACTATTATTTGAGATGAATTTCCCTCGTCCTCCCTTAGTAGGATGAGAGGTAGCCTTATCTGGTTTCGAGGATAGTGTCTTGCAACAATGTGAAGAGATGTCCATCAATGTTGATGAAACTATCAATACTTCTCTTTCATTAAAATATCCCATCACATCCACATCTATGATTCCTAATGAGATTATGCTTCATGCAGATAATCCTCCCCTATTTATTAATGTCCAAATTAGTAATATCCAAGTTAAGCATGCTTTTATTGATGAGGGTTTTGGCACTTGTGTTGATTATCTTGATTTCATTAAAACCCTTGGATATTTTGAAGCAATATTAATTCCACACAAATTACTTACCAAGGATATGATAGAAGGCAACTGCCTCCTCTTGGTTGTGTGTGGCTTCCCATTACTATCCCACATATCAATGTTCATGTGAATGTGATGATCTTTAACTTTTCTCTTTCTTATAACATCTTACTTGGTAGGCTATGGAATCATCATATTAGTATGCGGGCTATCACCTCTTCCACCTACCAATGCGTTAAATTCCCTCATAATGGATCTATTTGAAGGATTCAAGGAGATACTAACCATTAGAATTTTGAAAAATTCCAAGATCATGGTGTCTTTAAGATTCCTACTCTTGAGCCTTTACCTAGCTTTCCATTTCATGAATCACAACATATAAATTTTCTTGCCAACTCAACTAGAAGATATAATGGGCATCCCAAGATTATTAGTAATATTACTCCCAACATTTTAGACTCTGATGATAATGAGCCTCATGAGATTAATATCAAGATCAAAACTTTCAATCTCACACCTCATCTCATTTTGTAGCTTCCTGCTTCCTTGCAACCTCATTCTCGCAAACCTCCTTGCAATGACATTCCTATAGTCTTATCCAAGACTCATCATTCTATTCACCATGTTTTTTCTGATGACAAAGTTATTTTGACTTGTGTCATCAATCTTCATTTACTTTATTATGATGATGGCTATTCCTTAGATGATCCTTTATTAGGTGGTCTTGTCCAAGCCCATGATGCCAAGATTGTCTGTTATCATTCTTATTTACTTGAGTCTTTTCATGCTTCCTCTCATGTTATAACTTTTGTAGTTCCTGATTCTTATATTTTTCCTCTTTATCATAGAGTAGAGATGACACCGACACCTCCATTTTCTGAGGATCCCTGTAGGACTAAGTTCATGGATCATGCTATGACTGACCCTTACCATTTTTTTAGGTTCCCTGATTCCCATCATTGGTTTACTCCTGAGGTTAGTGCTACCCTTATTATAACTTCTATTTATCCTACTCCTCTCATAGTGAAACTTGTGTTAGAACTAATTATTATTTCTTCTTCCACTATTGGTGAGCCCACTCTTGCTTCTTTCACTAGTTCTCTTCC
Organism: Torreya grandis; assembly: GCA_037957365.1. Taxonomy (NCBI): domain Eukaryota; kingdom Viridiplantae; phylum Streptophyta; class Pinopsida; order Cupressales; family Taxaceae; genus Torreya; species Torreya grandis. The sequence goes on along the minus strand of JARHVA010000853.1, from coordinate 3,189,962 downwards.
TATTAAGACTAGTTCCATTCCTTCTCCATCATCACCTCCTTTTGGTGATGGTTTTCTTCCTTTGCCTAAGATGGATCTTTTGCCCACCAAATAGGGTGATGAGTCATCTCCCTCTTATTCTATACTTGTTACACATTTTCCTATGAGTGTTCCCCCTAAACACACTCATAATCGTATTTATTACTTTCATGGGATAGATAATCATTCTTCTACCCATTATCGTAAGTTATGATAATATATTGATACCTTACATCCTTATTACCCATCCATAGACACTAACATACCTCCTCCCAAGATTATTCCTAAATATATACCTAAGTATGGTGAGATGTATTGTATATGGCATCAATGTGGCACACATCATATTGATTGTAGTCGTATCCTTCAATAACATCTTAAGGATCATCTTATTGCTATCCCTGGACTATATACTATTCCTACCATAGGTCATTATCTTAAGAAGGTTCCCATTCTTCTCCCATATTTGTACCTCTTGTGGTCCCTTCTATGCCTCCACCTGTGGTTCCTTCTCCACCTATGGACCCTCCTTCTCCATTAGTGATTCTTCCTTCTCTTATAGATCCCATTCCCACACATTCTTATGACCATCCTTTGCTTGATTTCCCTGCTCAACATGATCCAATGAGTATTCCTACTTTTTTAGTTGAGGAGATTAGAAAAGAAGTATTTTACCGGTATTAAACAAAGATCAATGACACATTAATAGTAGTTTGTATCCAGCTTCATAGAGATTTATCTGATGTCTTGGATAATGTGTGTGGATATATTTAATAGTAATAATGAACACATAAATGGTAATTTTATATTTATATTTGGATTAGACATGTGCTCCATCTTTATTTCTTTCTCTATATTTGATTATATCATTTGACATTGTGTCAAATTCTTACTTATCTTATATCATTATCTTCTTTGTTATACTATATTTTTTGTTAATTTTATATTTTATCTTTTTTTGCATATGTTTGTTCTTTATTATCATTGCTTTATATTTATCTTTTATTCTTGTTACATCCCTTGAATATTTATTTTGTGAGTTGATTTGTAAGACCATGGATAGGACCTGACAGATCCTCACAAAATCACCATATTTAGCTTGTTATTGTCTTGTATCTTCATGATTGTTTGTTTTCTTATCCTTGATTTTCATAGATAATTGTCATGGTGACTTGGTTGTATTTAGCCTATTTATTTTGGTCATTATCTCCTTTTACCATGTGATCAATTAGCAAATAGTCTTTCTCATTACTATTTCCTTTTACCAGTCCACCTATGGATCTCCCTTTTCCTTTATTCCTTTGTTTTTTTTGGAAAACTAAGCATATTCATGATTGAGATTTGAGATCACATATTTGTTAATTATCAAGCCTAAGTGTCTTAGTCAATCTTTTGTCTTTGGTTACTTAGCTTCCTTTAGCCTTAGCCTATAGCTCATTCGTGTGTATCACTATCTCTCTCATGCTTACTCATTCTAAATCCGTATGGAGGAAGAATCTTAAAAAAAAAAAGATTTCAAAATAAATTTAAAAGCCTAATAATTTAAACAAAGGGCAATGATATCAAAAGGCAAAAATATGCAATATCCTTAAAATTCAAATCACACTAAAAGACGTGATTCAAGAACATCTCCTATCTCCAATCAAAGTTCAAATTCCACAATCGGCTTCAAATAGAGATTAAGTCCTTTGGGGTGTGATAAGAAAGTAGATTGGCATAGGGGAATTAAAAGAAATCTTCTAGTGCTACCTAATTTCTCATGCAAGTACCCAATCTTTGTAGTAGATTGATGGCTTTGTAAGGGGTCCTGAGGAGCAGGGAACATGTCATGGGGAGGTAGGTCCATTTTACTTTTTCATTTTACCAATCTACCTTCATGAGATGATCTTACTAGCATACTTATCTACCTACAAATCTCTGTGTCTATAGGGAATAGGTTTCCTTTGTACATAGACAACCACTAGTCACTTAGTGTCTTCTCATATTCTTAGTATGCCTCTTATATGCTAAGGTCTTCTCTTAAGATGCCTAATTCTTTCCTTTTTACACTCACTTTTTCATTCCATTTCCTCATATTTCCTCTTGAGAAATATTGTCTTGTTTTTTTATCACACCCCTTGGGTTTTTCTTTTGTGAGTTGCAGTATAAGACTGCAGATAGGACCTGACATTTCCTCACAAAATTACCATCCCTTTTGTATTTCAATCCAATATTATTATTCTGCTTTCTAATGCTATTTTGGCATCCTTTTGGGTTTTTCATTTATGAGTGTTTTATACTATTACCCTTATTCTCCATGTACTTAGTTGTTCATTCTTATTCCACCCTATGTGGTGTTCCCTTTGTTGAGTTGCAGTGTAAGACCCTGGATAGGATCCAACCCTCCTCACAAAGTTTTCCAACGATCAAGTCACCATCAAATTACATGTGTCAAGTTTGAGATATGATTCGATTGATTATGAAGTTACATGTCATTTGACATGCTTCCTAGCTTGAACTAGTATGTTTTATGGTTACTTCATTTTTCTTTCACCTCTTATTTTCTTATTTTATGAGTGCATGTAATATTTCAACCATTTATTAATTTTTTTCATACTTCTCAGCTTGAATTAGTGTGATAAATTGACACCAAATTTTCATTGACCTTTCATTTATTTTTCTTACCTTGTGTGACGTTCTACATACCTTCATTTTATTACTTTGTTTTTCATACTTCCCAACATGATATAGTATGATTTTGCTTATTTTAATTTGGTGCAAAAATATTTCATCTTTGGTTTGAAAACAAATCCCCTTTTTACCATCTTGTTTGTCATTTTTTGGTCCTTTATACTTCATTTTTCATGTTATTACACATTTCCTAGCTTGAATTAATGTGTAGTGCATTTTTGATTGATTATATTTTTCCAAGTATTTTTGCCTGTCTCTTTTTAACCATGCATGTGTCTCATAATTCTAGAAATGAAACCACATCTCATATATTTCCTATAGCATATACAACAAAGCTAAATACATGTGCTAGAAAGAAATATATCCAAAGCATCCACATACATAACCAAAAAAATGATAACAATATATCCATAGTGACCACATGCACAATCACATTAGTAAACCAAATGATACATCATATATATATATATATATATATATATATATATATATATATATATATATATATATATATATATATATCTCAAGATTTTGATACAATATATATATATATATATATATATATATATATATATATATATATATATCTCAAGATTTTGATACAACATATACAACCATAAGCAATACTACAGCTCTAGGGCTAAGCTCCATCCTATCTATCTCATGTCCTAGCCATGCTACCTATTGAGGCTTTGGTATGACTCCTCTAAATGATATGTTGTAATGAGAAGATATCAATCCCTCTACCTATCCCTATATATGTGCTATCCGCACCTGTGCCTATACCAACTCAGTCTAGGTCATTGCATATGCCTGTATCAACTAGGTTTACATTGATATATATGCATATTTCTCTCATCAACTAGGGATTGTTATGCCGACCTCTCTCTTGTACCCATATCTACTAGTGGATATGCCCTCTCTCTACATTTGTATCTACCTCACAGCCTCTCCTAATAGTCTAATATAGCTCACCTAAGTTTGGGTAGATGGTACACTTAGATCCTCCAATGTCATGGGGTCATAAGGCTATATAGTCTCATCTAAGATGTCATAGAGTGATCCCCTAACTAGGGACCCCCATCTCTCCTGATCATCCTCAGATACACCTACAAATCATACTAGATGGATATTAGATCACTATCATATATCACAATATCTATCTATCTTTCAATTCAAAGATTAAAAAATGAATTAATCATATTTTTCTTACCTGTCTATGTCTCGACTACTATAGTCTCACCATCCATGTGACCACCTAGCATAGTCTCCCTACATGACCTCTTAGTAGCTCCTTTGTAGGTTACCTTCTCAACTCAAACTCAATTTCCATGGCTCATGTCCATCTCAACTTATGCCTAGGCAGTGTCTCACTCATCTGTGTCTCCTCTGGCTCCACTACTAATTCACTAAGGATGATGATGGTCTCCACTCTCTCCTCCTACCTTTGTTGATGCCATGTCCTTGATGGCTAAAACTCATCTCTCTATGGAGCTACTAATGGTACATCTAGTATCACTACCTCCATCTCCTCCTCCTGCTTTACCCCTCATCATGCCCAACCAATCCATGGTCACTCTCAGCATGGCTATAATGTCAATCTCACTATTGATGGTCTAAATCCGCTCTTCCCTCATGGCTCCTTCAAATGTTGAGTCCACTACTCAAGCATGAGTATCAATATCATTAAATGAGGTAGACCCATATGTCCTAGCACCTGTGCTATTAGATGTGGCTCTCTCCACCATGTATAGTGTCTTATTATCTCTCTCATCTCTTGCAATGGTTCAATTATGTGCCATCTCTCCCAAGTAGTTACTAGATGCTCATATGGCTACCATATTATGTCAGTGTGTCTCACCATCTATAGTGCTAGCATGTGGGGCATGACCTACACTACTTGGTCCTCTCTCCATCTCCTCACTTGAGGTGACCTATCATCGACTACATGGGGCAACTTAACTAGATGATACATAGGAAATATCTCATATATCCATGCCATCAGTAGTATGATCAGTCCCATAGTATTCTACCCTCTAACCAACATCTCATACAAATCTTACATGAGTTGGACCTAGATGGTAGAGCCTAGATCATATAGAACCCCCTCCTCCAACATCATCCTACTCAAAGATACCACATATAGTGGTGCCTTGCCATCTAACTTGTGACAAAGCACTCATTGTGTCACAAGGCCTATCACCACCTTTCACAGATTGAGAATATATGATATATAGACATCATCCATGCTCAATCTACACCTTAATAATATCACCTTTGAGCCTATAGCCCACAAGGCTAAGGCTCTCGACTCCTCTCCACTATTTAGTATCTCTATGGTCACTGGTGCTCCTACTATAGGTAGCCCAAAGATGGCATGGACATCCTCTAGTGTGATAGCCACCTCTATCACATCCCCATCCACCTCCCATTTGAAGGTGTTAGTCAATCATTCCCAATAACCAAGGAACATGACTAATAGGTCTACACTCAGGGGTATCTTACACATATCTGATATACCTCCTAAACCTATAGATATTAGTCTAACCCTATCTCCATCTGTCAATATCTCCAATAAGTTTGGTAGCCAAGAAATGTCCAACAATCTCTGGAACCATCATCATCTCTATAATCAAGAAATAATAAAGGATGTATTAGTTCCTCTATGTCATATATAATCACAATATATTCTTTATACATTATATTTTTAATCATAAACAAGTATAATTTATTTAATTATTATCTATTTTAGCCTATTTTGGTCCTCCTTTCCCTTCTTTGGTCATTTTAGATCATTCTATCTCTTTTTTCACTTTTTGCATGCTTTCTCTAGTTCCCTAGTCAACCTAGTTTGACCAAAAGTTTTCCTATTTTTCTCCACATTTCTTATTTTCCTTCTTATTCTCTTTTCTCTAGTGCTAAGTTTCTATTTTGGCCCTTACGGACCAATTGAATACCTTGCATTAGGTTTTTGGTTCCAAAATGTGCTAGGTCGACCTATACCCTCTAGGTTGACCACATGGATTTTAGCTTGATTTACTCTACTAGGTCGACTTGGTTGACCTAGTAGGTTTTAGTGTGCTGACCTAACACATTTTGCCAAAAACTTACCTTTTTCTAGATTTTTCCCTAATTCATTCCAACCCATTTCCCATATTCCTATTTCTCTCCCTTAGAATCTAATTTTGTTCATTTTTTATGATATATAAATGCTTAAAATTAAATTTTATCAAAATTCACTTAATTCATTTCAAATTGTAAAATCTAGTTTGAGATTCTTAGATGCATACCTATAGTACACCTGATCTCACTCATGGAGCTCCCTCTTGTCTAGCATGTCATTCCCTCACCATTCTAGCTTGTTTTCTCTCTAGAGCTCTTTTTCTCTTCTCTTACAATGCAAAATAACAAAATGAATTCTTTTTTTCATATTTAAAATTGCTTTTTAGCAACTCAATTTCTTCATTTATTTTCCTTTAGAATCCTTCTTTTCTCTCATATCTTTGTTTCTGTTCATCCATTTTGCAAATCATAAAATGTGTTAGATTCATGATGATAAAGAGATTATTTTTCACTATTATATGCCTATCTTCCATTTTTTTTGGCTATTTTTTCACTAACTTCTATAGGTTTGCCTAGTGTGCTTTACATTAGACACCTTCACTTTCTTCCAATCTTCTTCTTGGACACTAAGGTAAGTTAAAGGTGTGTGTTTTTCAATTCTATCCTTTCATTTATCTTATTTTCTTCTTATTTTACTTTTCTTATCATCAACATTATGTGTCATCATGTTCTATCTTGAATCACCATCCTATTTTGTACTTATGTGACATGTGATGAGCTTCGACTGGGGCATATGTATACACATAGTATTTTCACACTTTTATTAATTATTGAAACTTCATATCTTGCAAGAACCTATTGAGTCTCAATCTCTCTAAGTGCATGCCTTAAGGGGTGCACCAAGAAAGGGATGGGCAAACCTTTGATGCTTTGTAAGATTATTGTTCCTTTTGCCATTTGCTATATACACTCTTGCCTCATAAAACCTTGAACCCTAAGATTATTTCTCTCTTTCCTATCTATTCCCACCATTTGTAATGTCTTATCCCTCATTTATTACCTTATTTCCCTTTTGACCTATTCAGTAAACTAAGCAACTTGGTTGATCTAGATTATTCTAGGGATATTTTGCCTTTCCTTGTTGCTTTGCATCCCAGTCGACCTAACACAAACTTCAAGCATTAGCTTGATAATGTGCTAGGTCAACCTGATCAACCTAGCATATCCAACATGTCTGAGAGTCTTTAGGGTGAGATACTACTATATATATAAGGTCATTCCTTACCATTTCATAAGAGATTTGAATTAAGAAAAGAAGTATGAATGAACATTTGCTTATTGACCATTCTACTTGAGGAATAAAGATTTAGGGTTCAATACTTTATTTTAGAGCTCTGATCTTGTCTTGTGGAGAATTATTTTAGATGATTAGGTAGGTGGTGTAGCCTAGAGCTGATTTATCTTGGTTGTCCAAAGGAGAGGTTGAGACTCAACAAGTTCATTTTCAAAGGTAAGTATTCCTAACTTTATTTCTCCTTTTTAAGAGTAGATAGATAATGAAGTATGTATTCTTCTCTTTGATGTATTAAAATTCCATATACATTGATGTGAGTATATGTCTCCTATACATGTTTAGTTTAGTTGTTATTTACTTGTTTTGCTCTAACCCCCACTTTGTGGCACAAGCTTTGGTGAGCACTAGATTAGTTTACTTTTCTTATTATTAGACTAGTTTACTTTCTTGTTTATTATCATAAGTGAATATAGAAACCATAGGAGTCTTTTAGGGTTGTTGTGCGATTGTGTTATACTGTAGGATTCATAACCCTACCTAGCATGATGTGTTGTGATAGATGATACAAGTGATCCCCTAATCGGGTCTAGCGGATCCTCATATTGGTCATGCTCCTGCTTAACAAGTGTTCACCCCAATTAGAAGTGTAGGTGTGATCTATCTTATTCGATCCAAGATTGATTCATGTGCATGATACAATTTTTATTGCATACATAAGGGATTGAATGGAAATATTGAGAGATGCAAATGGGATGTGCGGAATTTTTTTGGATAAAATGTTTGCTTTAGTCTAGTCTCAAGTTTGACTATATGTTTGATGTGATGTGATGTTATATGAGGTAAGACAATATCAAGTAGACCAAATTAAGACATGAGATAGACTTTGATGATTTAAAATTGATTTGACTAAGTAAGCTATGATAAGTTATAGGACTTGACAATAGGGGGATAAACTGGCCCAAGAGATTGATTTTGATTAGGGGTTGATTTTATTTTAGACTAACTCAAGCCCAAAATTATTGACTCAAATAAGATGAGATGATTTGATGGATAGGTTTATAGGCTTGTGATGATTACTCAAACTTGATTAGACATAAGCAAGCTAATGATGATGACCTTGATATGTAAAGATTATTTTTCCAACGTGGATGAGGACTAACGTATGATTACAAACTTTGATAGGATGACTATTATAGTCAAGGGGATGATAAGGTAAAAATGAATTAGACTATGACTAGGCTAGGTTTCAAGGGATAATGTGGTGGACAAGGTGATCAGGCTAGACAAGGTTAAGATAAGTGACAAGGTGTCAACTAAGATGAGGTGTGTTTTATGATGGGTAATATGGTTTGGACTAAGACTCTAAGCATGAGTAAGACAAAACAAGATGATGTGAGGATATGGTGACAAAAGGGACTAGGATATGACCAATATTGATTTAAGATAAGGTGGATTTAGTCTTAAATATGACACTAGGGATGATTAATACTAAGGCTAAGTAAATAATATGAAGTTAGACTATGATAAGATGTGATGGATGACAAGTCTTGAGATTAAGGTATGTATGTGATGGGGGTAATGACTAGTACTAGATATATGAAACTAGACTAGGATGTGACAAATATGAGAGGGGTGATGAGATATAGGACAAAACATAGGATGAGACAAGCTTAAAGGATGTACATGCATGTTTAAAGAGAATATGTACAAGAGGATGTACATGATGATATGAGGATGAGACAAGGATATACAAGATGTTTATATATGAAGGAGGCCTCGATAAGTGTATATAATCTTGGGTAAAAGGCTGACTCAACTCATAAACAGCATGGGTTTAGCATAACACACACAAAATTAAGAAAACAAAAAACTTATCACTAGTAAACTAATTTGTAAGTGTAAGTCAATGATTGTACCATCTAATAACTTCATGGGTGAGGTTGTAGGTTGGTGATCCATTACAGAATCTATCAAACTCTATCAACCTCATTTGCACTTAACGATCACTTAAGAACTGATACTAACTCCACCAACAAGTCACCTATTAAAATTGATGGTCCTATTCTAGGTTATATAGGCTTTTTAAGGGTATCCTTAATATACACTAGGTATGTGGGGTACGACTCTGTATAGGGTGTTGATTTAACAGTTTTGGGAATATTAGTGTATTATTCCTAATTTAGTTAAAGGGTATGAGTAGTAAAATTAGTCAATAATTATGCCATAATTAACTTATTGATTTGTTAATTTTGATTATTGTTTAGACTTTCTAAAAATATCAAGTGAATAGAGAGAAATATAACTTAGCTTAGAATTGTGCCGATCTAATTGAGATAGAGGTTGATATTGATTGTATGGGACTAAGACACTATCATAAAATGATATATGGACTTCATTTCTTGATTAGACAAGAGTGATAGAATTGGATATTAGTGGCATCGTAATCCACCTCTACCATTTTTGTCTTGAGGATTTGAGCTATCTAGGTTTTATTCAGTAGGTTTGTGTACCCCTGTCTATGAAGTTTCAGTAGTTAGAAGTCTATAGAGCTCCCTGTAGAGTATATTCTTTCTTTAAACCTTATCTTCCATTGTGATTTGACCAATTTTGTGTAAGAGGGGTGGTTAGTGTGTGTAAGATGAATTGGATGTGCTTCACACCCCGTGTGTGGGCATGTTGCCTATATACCAATACTCTAAAGAGGGATCAAGCCATATGTAGTTCTCCCACTTGATGTGCTTTGTGTAATTTAGTGTATGAATATGTAGAATGCTAGACTAAATGTACTTGAGATGGATAAGGATTGGTGTAGGAATTAGAATAAGCTTGTAAGTGTATTGGTTGGCTATATGGAGAGAATAGGGAAAATTTATTGAGTGGCATTTCTTGTATTCTTGCTTGCTTAGTGATAGTTGCCAACCCTTTCCAAATGATCTTTGAATGGGATTTTATAGGGATCTATTGGTCATGGATTGAATTTTCTCACATTAGGATGACAAGGATAAGGATGGGAAACTAGAAGGAATTGATCATTAGGGCTAGAAATGGACTTGGACAATAGCACCAAAAGTGGACATGAGTGGCATTGGTTCTATAATCTTAGTGTGGCACTATTATCTTGAGCAGATGGGACCTAGGGGACGGATTAGTCATGGAAAGGCAATTCTGGCTCAGCTAGGATCAAGTCTAAAAGGCTATAAATGATTGGGAATCAATGAAAATAAGCTTATGAGGGTAATGAGAGTAAGCAAGAGGGACCTATGGGTTGGGTGTCATTATCCATGCTCAAGTTACCAATTTTTGCATTTTATATGACTACATTTGCTCCCCCTTTACTCTAGTGATGCAACAAAGTGAAATACTAGGATAAAGGAAAAATAGAAAGCATATATAAACTTACTTGCAAGGGTGAATCTCATAAAGTTTTTTGATGTTGGGTGTGCATACAAAGAGCACATTATGAAGTGTAAATCTTTAAGTGAAAATAAAGAGTAGATCAGATCTTACTAGATATGTTATATCTAAAATAAGAATGTACAAAGCTAGGTAAGATAGAGAGGAAGAGAAAGGAATGAATATACCTCACTAGGTACGTAAACTAATATAAAACCTATTGTGTTACTGAGTGATGTTGGATGTGTTGGGTGATACTGGACGTGTGTTGAACCAAGAGTAATATCATGAATGGAGTTGAGTGTTTAATTCTTTGAAAGTGGATCAAGAATTCAAAGGTTGGCCCTTTGGCTCTATCATCACCTACTAAGTGAAGCTAGATGATCTTGTGTGTGTTGATCAATGTTTGGACTATGTGTCCAATCCCTCTAAATAGGTGGCTCAAAAATATAAAGGCTAGCTAGTCCTTTGGCTCCATCATTGCCCCATGAAATGATATCGGTATGAAATGTGTGTTGTATGAGATGGATCCTAAATCCCATGAATGTACTATGATCTAAAAATGTTGACATGGATAGCTAGATGTATTCTAGAAACTAGGCCACTCTTGGCCACTCCAAAAGATGAATATTAGGGTTGTATGAAAGAAACTTTGAAACTGGTGCACTATGCTTATATGAAATCCACTCAAGAACTCGAGAACTCAAGAAGTTAGGCTTATATGAAATTCATTTCAAAATGATATCAACCACCTACAAATGGAATAAGGCATGCAACTACTGAGAATACTGGGGTAATACTAAACTCAAAAAGAAAGAAAACAAATGTGCTATGCACATTACCCCTAAACACTAGGGTTTGAAACATAGATTTTGATCTAGAAGTTATACCAACTACCCTATCTAAAAATAGAAGTGAAAGCCATCATGACATGAATGATGCCCCCTATATCTAGATTCTATGAGAAAAATTATACCAAAACTATTGAATCTGGTTTGAACTATAGCTAAAAAAACTATAATTGAACTTACCTTTCTATCTTTTTTTAGAAAATATAGTTTTTTTTATTTAGATAAGAGCGTCAAAAGTGGACACTAGTGGCACTAATGATGTTGTCCAAGTTAGGTACTATTGTCTAGGGCCAAAAATGATAACTATTATGGATTCTTGACTATTTACCTTGTCTATTATGTCTAATTTGATGCCTGGTTGTTGTTATGGGTGTTTGAAATGCTTCTTTTTTTACCATTAGGATCTCTAATATCTATGACAAAACCTCTATTTGTTTTCCCCTCTTTTGAGGGTAGTAATGAAGACCTTGGAATGACTACCCTCAAAATAAATAGCCCTACAAGTGTGTTATGTTACATAGATACATGATATAGCAATGAGAATCGATAATATATAACATGGGTTATACTGAGAGATTGTTAGATCAATAAGAGTATGCCTAGATAGATATAATAATGTAAGAACATGCACATTGTACTAAACTAGAAATGAAAGTCTAGTTATTTGTTAGTTGGAGGGATGGAACATGATGTCCATCATGGCATCCAAGAAAGCAAGATAAATACATGATATGGATCATGGAATTGAAAATGATGAAAAGCAAACAAGCAAAAAACACATGAATCAAGAAGCAAGAGGCATACAAGGGTGGCCAAGGGGCCAAGCAAACAAAGGACATGGGCACATGTCAATCAAACTAGAAAGCAATCATACAAGGCATGTTCAAATTCCACATACACATATAATTGAAATAATTAAAATTGGTGTGGAAGCTACAATCACATAGAGGAGTAAAAGTAAAGGACATTGGCAAATGTCCTAAGGCACACACAGTAATAAAAACAAGGATATTGGCAAATGTTCTAAGACACATATAGGAGAAAAATAGGAACTAAGAAATGCAATCACATCAAGCTAATGCTAAGCAAGAAAGAAAATCATGTAATAATTGGAAATATAATCACATCTAACTAATCAAAATAAGAAGTGAATGTATGTAAGACATGTTAGTACAAGAATAGGTATATGATAAGAAATACACAAGTGTTATATACTAGTGAGTGTTGATAGATTAATCTCTATAAGCTAGTGCATAATGTACATCAACATGATAACTAGAGTGTGTGGTGTAGGAATGAAATAACCTAGATGGTGTAGTCATGCAAAAGATGCCCCTAGTGGGTATGTATATTGATGAATGTCTCGAATGTAGAAGTAGGATTCCCCCTCAATGGGTAAAGTGAAGCAATCAAGAAGCTAGATGTCACTGCACACACTCAAAGAAGATCAAGTGAAGCATGGTGATGTAGATAAATTGACAAATAATAAGCATATAACAAAAAATGTAAGTCTAACATAGTAGTATAAATGTAAAGAATGAATGATGCATACAATCAAGATGTTTTTGGTGTTTTTGACATATTTGAGTGTTTTTTCATTTTGAATATATTTTAATTTTTTATTTATTTTTAATATATTTGAGATATGTAAAATTGAGCATAAGATACTATGTACAGGTAATACTGAGAAAATTATGTACAAGTAATCATAATGAGAATTTATACAAGCATATGAATAAAAGGGTAGGATGGAGGCGGTAAAGGGTCCAAGGATGAAGCTCACTAGGGAAGGAGATGGAGGAAAGGATCAAAACCATCATCAAATGCATCTAGATCGTCATCATAAGTATCATCATATGGTGCAGATGTTGTGTATATGGTGTCATCCTACTAAAGGTGAATTGAAGGTTGCTTTAGTGGTGGAGATGTTGATTCTCCTCTACAATGTTTAGTTTTGGTAGTATATTGCTTCAGTGGAAGTGATGAAGTTAGTGTTGGTGGTGTTGTAATCTAAATAATACCATAATATTATAGTTTATCTAATTTCTTTTGTAAAGCTATACATGAGTTTATGTCATGACCTGTGATCCTGTGAAAAAGACAAACTGGGTGACCATCTTGCTATGATAATCTACTAATAGATCTATGTCATACTGTAGGTAAGGTGATTAATCCATGATAAAGTAACATATGCAACATAATCTATGGTTTATGTTGTGTTCTACCTACCTAAATCTAAATGAATAACTCTATATCCATATAGGTAACCATGTGAACTGTATGTGCCAAGTGATCTATCTGTGCCCACGAATGTGGAGTATATCCTGAGAGTGTAGTGCAAGATGCTGAGAGTGATGTAGGATGTATAATGAGAGATCTAGAGTCATCTTGATACTCTCTTGGGCCAACTAGTGTAAATCTCAATCCACATAAATAATCATCTATGAGTGTGGGCATCGTATCATCATTTGAAGAAGCTTGGGAATCTGTATCAATGCCATGTACATATGGTAACTCAAAATTTACCACAAGGGGTAACTATGATATGGGAATCTCATTAAATGTAGTATTAGAATACAATGGTGTTGTGATAATGTCTATAATTGATGGAGTGATTATGTCTATATAATCAACTGGTACTATTGGAACTACTATTGTTGAATGTATAACTATAATAGGTGTAGGAATTATGATTGATGGAGTAGTTGGAATGGTTGAAACTACTATGACTGGTTAAATATTTGGAGATGAGGGCATAAATTTAAGTGCAAGAGTGTAATAAGTGATAGTCTCTTCAACCTCATATGTATTTATCTAATCAAGAGAAATGCAATGAGGTGGTGGCTGAACTAAGAGATGAGGTGTGCCATCTGGCAAAATAGTTGAAGATGACTCTATAGTTTGATAATATTTGAATGGTTGGTTATCTGTTGGACATGTTTATAGGTATCCTTCATGGATAAACTTAACACATAGATGAAGAGTAGAATGAACTACCTCCATAATGTGTATCTAATGTCATCTGAGTAAAAGATTATAATGAAGAGGACCTGGTACAACCTGGAACTATGTAGAGAGGGTTTTGGGTCCTACCATGATATCTAAAGCAATGGTGCCCAATGTCTATCATGGTATATCATCAAACCCTCTAATGTTCTTATATTATTTTTGCATGGATGCCATATCCACACCCATGGTCTGTAAGAATGTAATATTACATATATTGAGTCTAAATCTAGTATCAATTAGAACTCTCTTACTTGCACTAGTTTTGATTTGAGCTTGTATAAATAGTGGTAAATTTTGATTAATAACTATCTGAGATGGCATGTCCTCATGATCAAAATAAATTGCATCTTCAATAGTTTTTAAAGTGTTGACCGCTGATGCAAAATAAGAAGGCTCTAAATCAATGTGCATAAAAGTCTGAGTGAGTGCCTGATAAAGAATGTCCTTGAACACATTGGCTTTTTGAAGCAATTCTAACATGGAAATTTCAGATGGAGTGTTTCTCAATTGATCAACAATATCATATACCTTCTGTGGATCTACCTATACTAGTGGATTGGGTCGAAGATGGAAAGGAATGGGAGGGTGGTGAGGCTCCTAATTAGGTGGAGGAGGCATGGTGGCCCGTCGAGTAAAAACTCTAATCATATTATCTATTATCCATGTAGGAATATTAATAGATATGGGAGGAGATCAAAGATAATCAATAGGCTGATGTGGTGGAGGTACAAAGGGTGTCAACTAGGCTCTCTAGTGATGGATAGTGACCTACGAAAGATCAAAATGGACCAAGCTACATGACTCAGCACAGGATAGGGGCTCCAAGGGAGGTGATGCAAAATATATCTTATCATGTTTAAAAACAACTTTCTTGACATCATCCCATATTATGAATAATAATCATGAAATGCAAATAATGAAGCTTTGTACTAACATATGATAAACTTCATCATTCATGTATAGGATAGAACCAATGATAGTCTATTTTTTGTAAAAAAATATAATAAAAATTTATAAATAAGTGAGATCCATTTTGTGCAATCTGATTATAGATTTAAAGTAATATCTCACAAGTAATAGGACCTAGTGTATGCATCTAGGGTTTGAAAGATGACAATTTTGACAAATTACTATGAAATTTTGAAATTGAAAGTAAATTTCTCAGTTATATATGTAAGTAAAAAATCAAAAAATTTATTGGAAAATTAGTGAATTAACAGGACCTAGTAAATGCAATTAGGGTTTTGAAAAATAATGTTTTTGAGAATTACTATTGAATTTTGAAATTTGAATGGATTTTTTTATTTAAATATGCTAGTAAAAATTCAAAAAATGATTGGAAAATTATTGGAAAAATATTGGGACCTAGTATGGGAAACTAAGGTTTGAAATAAAATTATTTTAAAATTACTAGAAAATTTTAAAATTTAATACTAATTTTTGATTTTATTATGTAGGTGAAAAAAAAAAAGATGAAAAATCAGTAGGAAATTTATCCTAGGGTTTATAAGGTTTTTATGGACAAAAAACTTAAGTCAGATTCACCAAATGATTTAACAATTTTGGGAATATTGGTGTATTATTCCTAATTTAGTTAAAGGGTCTGAGTAGTGAAATTAGTCAATAATTATTTCATAATTAACTTATTCATTTGTTAATTCTAATTATTGTTTAGACTTTCTAAAAATAACAAGTGAATAGAAAGAAATATAACTTAGCTTAGAACTATGTTGATCCAATTGAGACAGAGGCTGATATTGATTGTGCGAGACTGGGACATTATCATAAACTAAGATCTGGACTTCATTTTTTGATTGGATAGGAGCACTAGAACTAGATAAGAGTGGAACCGACACTATAGTCCACATCTACTGCTATTATCCTGAGGATCTAAACTTTTTGGGTTTTATTCGGTAGGTTTGTGTGACCTTATCTATGAAGTTTAGGCACCTAGAAGTCTATAGAGCTCCTATAGAATAGATTATTTATTTAAACCCTATCTTTTATTGTGCTTTAACCAATTTTTATCAAGAGGGTAGGTTAGTTTGTGTAAGATGCACTGGACGTGCTTCACACCTAATATGTGGGCATGCTGCCTACATACCAATACTTTAAAGAAGGATCAAGCCATATGTAGTTCTCCCACTTGATGTGCTTTATGTAATTTAGTGTATGAAGATGCAGAATGCTATATTGAATGTACTTGAGATGGCTAGGGTCTGGTGTAATAATTTGAATAAGCTTGTAAATGTATTGGCTAGATGTATGTAGAGAATAGAGAAGATTTCTTGAATAGTCTTGCTTGCATTCTTGCTTGCTTAGTGATAGTTGCCAACCCTTTCCAAATGATCTTTGAATGGGACTTTATAGGGATTTATTGGTCATGGAATGAATTTTCTCACGTTAGGTTGATAAGGATAAGGATGGGAAACTAGAAGGAATTGAACATCAAAGCCATAAAAGGATTTGGACAATAATGTTGAAAGTGGACAGGGGTGGCATTGGTGATATAGTCATGTGTGGCACTATTGTCTTAAGAAGATGGGACCTAGGGGGATGGATTAGTCATGGAAAGAGGAGTCTAGCTCATCTATAATTGAGTTTGGAAGGCTATGGATGACTAAGAACCAGTGGAAAAAATCCTATGAGAGTCATGAGAGCTAGCAAGAGTGACCTATGGGTTGGGTGTCATTAGCCATGCTCAAGTTACCAATTTTTGTATTTTATATTACTACAGGTATTATCTAATGCTTGGGTTATAAAATTAAGTCTTTTCACTTCATGAAATACATGCATGGGGTCAACTGCTTTGCCTGATGAAAACTATCCCTAATTTTTATACTTCATTAGAACATGGAGTGTAGTTGAATGTGCGATGATGAAATCTACATCACCATCCCCTAAGACTATGGTAAGTGTGTGGGTGATACTTCCATGGCATGTTGCCTCTTAAAATAAAAATAGGATGGTATGTTAGTGGTTTTTTATCCTCTTAGACTTGATACTATGACACAGGGAGGAGAGCATATACCACTCTAGCCCTCGAGTGACATTTAAGCAAGCAAAAATATTTATTAACCAATTAATTAACTATGAAATATACAAAGATATGTACAAGATGGTTTTCAAAATGATAAAATATTTGATAGTTGACCTAAAAATCAAGTGATTAGTAGTTTAAAATTGGAAATCTTGAGGGGTAACCTATAAGACAATATGTTAGACAAAGACAAAGATGTGTCAAAATATGACCTACAATACAAGTGGTTATTAACTTGATAGATAAAATCAAGTGATATCTCCTGTGAGAATCCAAAAAAAATATTAGTTCAATAACCCTTAATAAAAACACTAAAAAAATAATTGGTTTTACACTATAATTTTTTTAACTTAAGGGCCATGACACAAGGTTTGAAGGCAGTAATCCCCTGCAGGGTCAAGGGTTAGCATCCCTTGCAAGGTCCTTATAGGATGTTTAGAATGACTCAAAATTCACTTAAAATTATCTAAAAATACGCACTTAACAAAGATTAATTTTGAAGGAAAACAAAGAGAAAAATTGAAATTAGATTGATCAAAACAATAGATACACAGTCATTATGCAAAATCACTTATAAAGAGTCAAAATTGCAATCAACTAGTTAAAATCATAGATTAGGATAAAAAATTTTACAAGTAAACTATCATGGTTATTGGGTGGTTAGTTAGATCAAAATCACTTATAGGACTTGCAAAACTATAGATAGCATGTCAAAATTGCAAATATAGAGAAGCAAATTTGTAAATATGGCTAGGTAGACTGTTAGTAGTTAGGGGAAAAAACATGACTATTAGACGTAAAATCATAACTTGAAATCAAAATCATGACTGAACATAAGTGATTTTGTAGATTGAAAATAAATAAATATATTTACATATTTTTATAGAAACTACATGGATTTTATGAGATATTAGATTTCAATTTTATCAAAATAAGGTATTTATAGCAATTTTTAGGATTGAAACAAGATTAAATTAATTTTGTTTCTAAATCATAACTATGGAGTTACAGTTTTGCTCAATAGTATGTATATATGTGTCTATATATATATATATATATATATATATATATATATATATATATATATATATATATATATTCAACCCTACAAAAATAGAAGTTAGAAATGGAAAGTATAAATTTACAGATAAAAAGCAAACAAATTATAGATTAAAAACATTAAAAATTTACTATTAGTCAAAATGGAAACTAAATATGTCAAAATCACCAAAAGAAATCAAAATCACAACTACATAATCAAAATCACAAATGAAATTCAAAATCAAATATATTAATAAGCAATTTTGCAAAATCACAACTAGTTATTCAAAGTTGTAGATAGAAATCAAAATCATTACTATCAAGAAGTGATTTTGCAAAACTACAACAAAATGATCAATTGAATTGATGGATAGTGTTTAGATTTGCAATTTATGTCAAAATTGCCACTATTGCCCTTAAAATTGCAAATACAAAACTGTAAGTTGTAGGACAATATCACAGTTCACGTAGAAAATGAGATTTTTGAAAATTTGAGCCCACATTTGCCTTCAATTTGAACTACAATCTTAAATCACACACTGTAAACACACTAGGTCAGCTCAAAAAAAGAGCTCCCACTATGGTCACCAAATATGAGATGATAAATTTGAGCAATCGATTTAGATATGAAAATTATATCCAAAACACCCAAATCTACAATCTAACATTAAAATTGGAAACCAGTAGATCAAAATGCAATAAAATGAACATTTAAAACAACATTCTAATCTAAAACCATATGTTCCCAATCAATATTCAAATAAAAAGACTAAAGTTTATAGATGGAGATTGCTTACAAATAGACTCAAAATTTTAACATGATATTAGCTTGATCAAAATGCTTAGATGATAGTTTGATATATTTAGTTGATAAAATATTTTAGCATGAAGTATCATGGATTTTCTAGTTGGCCTCAATAGAGGATTGGTTAGTTTAAATAGAGGAAGGAGGGACAATCAATGGACAAAATTCAAATTTGGGTGTAGGAAGATCAATGATGGAGAATTATTCAAGGAATTAAAACTTTCTTGGATGATTCTAGAGGAGGAAATGTTATAGAGGTAGGAGCCTCTAAAATCTCTTTGGAAGCCTAATGACAATTAGGAGATGATTAGTCATGTGATTAGGGGGTTCTAGAGATTATAAGGGAGTAGGAGAGGCTACTCATAGGCTAGGGTAGGTAGGAGGGAATTTTTAAATTCCTAAATATTAGACAAGTGGGGTTAGAATAAGATTAGTTGATAACAAAAATATGATTAGAAGAATTAATTTATTTATGGGATGAGGTAAGGTTAGTAAGTGAATATGGAATTAGTGAGAATTAGTCTAAAGACTAGGAAGGGATTAGTAGGGATAAATTAGATAGAATTAGATGGGATTGAATGAGATAGAAAATTAATAGATGAAATTAGTAATAGAGAGAAGTAAGAAAATTTAAGTGTATACATAGACATATTAGTGAACAATGCATCAGAGTAATAGCCATGTCCTAATATTGAATACTTGGATCCCAATCAAGTGGAACATGTGTTTAGAACAAATATATTTTCCTAGTTATTCATAGTCATGTGTGTATTTCTAGTGTTTTTGTTTTTGTCAATTAATTAGAATAATCTTGAGATATATGAGGGTGAATTTTATAGAACCTGTGCATTAAGTTAACCTTGACCAATGTTCACTATTAATGCACCTGCATATTTAACATTTGTGAGTGTTACTATATATTCATTAGGGTGAGTTCAACTTTAGTTAGTGTGAACAAACCAATTATTTAGAAATATATGAGAGGTGTTTGGTCATGTTTCCTACAAAAGTTTGGTTTTCAAACTTCTTTATTTATTAGATATGTAGTAATGGTGTGAAACATATGGAGGATGGAGGCAACATAACAAATTATATTTCAATGTAGGCATACCTTGGGAATGGTAAGAATATAGACTATGCATCCTCAAAGGGGGACATTGTCACCTTCACTCGAGGATTGGCTCTTCAACTGGCTAATAGAAAAATATATGTTAATGGTGTGTATGCACTAACCCTTCAAATATATTTAAAAACTTTCTTAAATTAGTTAGGTGATGATATGTATGTGTATTTGGATGTGGATCTTACGTGTGGTATCGGGGCTAATATGGACACCAATAAATATTACAACACTAAATGTGGATGAGATAAGACATTTAGGAAAGGATACACCTCTAGGTAGAGCAAGGAAACCAAGTGAAGTGGCTCCTTGTTTTGGTTTCCTAGATTCAAAAGATGCATCTTACATGACTGGCCCAATTCTTCATCCCAATGGTATTTTCTTATAATTTTATTGTCCCCCAGTTTTATTTTTATTTTATTTTTTGGATTGACAAATCTTCAACTCAAAGCCAAACATTCGAGCATATCTATGATGTCAAATTTATTTTTAATTAAACATAATTCAAATAAAAAGTAAACAAACTCTACACTTATCACTTATCATTAACTATAGTATTTTTTGTAGGAGGAGTTAGCATGTACTCTTGAATGTGGAAAAGAAAGTCCGTCTCAATAGAATTTAAATTGTTTCATTTTTGTGAAACTAATTTTTTTATGACATTTTTTTAATAAACAAAGGAAGATTATTTAATTCAACTATGAGTATGTTGTCTATGGCATATCCTCTGACATGAAGATAGTTTTTTATCAAGGAATAAATTTTCATATGTGACAAAATGTTTGTTTCATTAGCAGCTTTAATTGTTAAAATGATGGTTAATATGAGAAATGTATCCATTTAAAATGATAGTAATCTATGTAGTCAATTTAAATATCATTAAAAAACACAAATTTACCAACATATACATGCCAAAGTCCTTAAAAAATCAAATTCTACTACCTCCCATAGGGACTTGGCGTATGGTGCCCTTGTTTTTAAAACCTTTTTAAGTTTAGTGTATGTGTGTATTTTTTTAGGTAATCCAAAGAAAATTGAAAATTTCCAACTCAATACCCAAAGTTAATTATTCTAATATAGGAAAAATCCCCTTATAAACTTTTGGGCAGTGTGAATTGAACACTCAAAGCATACTATAGGGAAGTTGGGTGTCAAACCCATGATCATGGATACCTTTACATGTTGTCAAGACCGAGTGAGAAGTATAATGCATGTGTTATTATTCATATTTCTATTTTTTAGGTTTTAATTATTGAAACTTTGGTGTGGATACTAATATTGTTAAATTAAAAGTCAAAGTCATTTGTAAATAAATGTGTGGTATTTAATTTGAGTCTAATAAACAATCATTAAAACATTTATTAATGTCTAAACTTACATTTTATTATAATATTTTTGTTCAATAATTAAAATTATTTATATTATATAATTTTCATTTATTGACATCTTCATTACAATCTAAGGGGTATAAAGATTACAATTCTAGTTAGTTCATACTAGCCACCCAAACCTCAATGCAATCCCTCAAACATTATTTTTCTAAACATTATAGATTAGGTAGAATTACTTTATTAAATAAGGACATGGGTTGTAGTGTGTGAATTCGAGGCAAGGAAGCAAAAGATAAAAGTAAGCAAACAAAAATAAAAATTCAAAATTACACTAGATCGCCTACCATTAGTGCTTGCATGGTCTTAACATGATGTCATGAGCATTTGGATGGTCCTCGCATAATGTTCATATTAGGCTCATTTTTTTTGTGTTCATGGTTTTATTGGTTTCATGTTTCTGAATGTAGATTGTAGAGATAAATTTATGACAGAGTATAAATGAGATAAAAACCTTTCATTTACATATTTGATTGTTGTAAATAATTAGGCATTGTTTATTATTTTTTTGTAAAGTGTAGGTGGGGCCCCTCTATAAAAAAGAGCTCAAAGATCAAAAAAATGATATCCAAAGAGAACAGAAAAGGGAGGATAGATTTCAACTAAACCAAGAAATAACCAATCCAAAGCATCACTGAAGAAATCTAAAAAAATAATAATGATGTCAGGAATAAACTTATCACCCAAATGAATGAATTCAACACAAATTAGCCAATCATAAATGGTAATCCTTATAATCCTTTCATCCACCAATAATAATAACCAAAGCCCTCATCCTACCAACCCATTTTAGAAAATCATTTCAAACTATATAATAATTATCCATTATGCCTTTGTATCACCCTTCGGGTCTCCTAAAAAAACTAACCAATTTTTTTTAATGTTTATAAAAACAAATAAATGTGATCACATGCAAATTTTCAAAGTTTTACTAGCACACATGTTAGCAGGTTTCACAATAATGTGAAATGAATTTATAAATTCATCCATAATTAATCATACCAGATTAATATAGATAGTTTGGTTTATGATTTAAATCACCAAGTACATCCTAAGTCATGATCTTGGGTGTAGGGTTAATATCTCAAGGGTAAAATTCATTCAAGTTGATTTAGAGCTAAAATAGACTACACCATCAAATTCAGAACATTCAAAAAACTAAGGAATGCCTATGAACTTGTCGTTATTGGACATCCGATGTAAAACCCTTGTTAAATTGAGATTTCTAATTATATTAACATAGAAACTAATTTTATTAAATTTATAATTAATTAATATACTTAATATTAATATTTTAATCTACGTTTCCATAGGTCACAAATTCACATATCGCAGTTATCAATGGAGTCTATGGGGTCTACACAGACTCCACATAGTCTCTTTTAAAAGAAGTGGCCACTTTTACCTTTTTCAAATATCAATCACTTAAATATGAATATTATAAACTATATGAATGTATCTACTCTCAACTTATTATAATATTCATATTGTATTTTAGTTGATCAAAATAATTTCCCATGGTTACTCATTACAAGTTATCACTTTGGAGATTAACGGGTACCACAAATCTTAAAACATATTAACTATGACATAAAGTGTCCATGAGTCTAACCTCAAGAGGATTTTAATTTGATTTAATTCATGGTTCATAATATTATAGATTTGTACAATGATATTTTTGGAGCTCAAAAGTTATATGTCGTGGTCTGTACTCCCCACATGTCAGTCCAATCATGGATTTTTACCACATAAACTTAAATATGGAAATTTTATGGATATGATTCTAGGATGGGCACCATTGGCCTTATCTTGGGCCATATATTACCCTAACAACTAAGTTTTTTAATAGATTAGATATGTCCATGTGTCCTCATCCACATGGCACGAGATCATGAAGTAGCAAAGTTTACTTAAGTTTCTTGAGAAAGTCCATGGGGCACGACCACTAAATGAATGACATGTGACCAACCACATACTTGAGTCATGAGGTAACATAAATCCAAAGTTATGTTTGCATGACTTTTATTTTCTATATGTTTACCACGTCGTAGGATCATGGAGAGGGTTCACAAGGTGACAAAGTTCTAATACAAAATATAAGGCCTCATAGTGTTTATCACAATGACAATATAAGTTGACAATACAAGTTGGAATCTATGGCTAAATTTGAAAGATTATTGTCACATTAAGATTTTAAATGTCTTAAGTTCATGTTTAAAAATATGGTGTAAAACCCAACATAATTAAGTGTTAATGGGGTGACCACAATGAAGAATTAAGAGCGATCACAACTGGACTAACATAGTAATTTAATATTGCATTAGGGATCTATAATGAATGTGATATTAATTATTATCATGTGAATGCAAAAAATAAACACAATGAATAAAGGGTCATGTATAGGTCAAGAGGGACACATGACAAGTTCACATAAGTGGCCATGATGAAAAGAGAGAATCTCAAACTGACATATTCCAAAAAGCAAAACGTGTTTTATATTATGATTAACAACATGTAATAGTGGCCCCAATATAATTAGGATTCAAAGGTAATCACATCTGATTTTATTCATTTATCTTATATATCACCAATTCACTCAGTATCATAACACAATATCATATAAGGTTCAAAAACACATGCCCATACATTTAAATGGTCTATAGTGAAAAGTCACAATTTCATCTCACATGAATACAAAATATAATATTTGAAGGATAAGGAATAATATATAAAGTGAGATGACATAATCATTGTAATTTCATTTATTCAATAGTTAAACATGTACATTCATTTGAAAATAAAAACATTATTAAGAAAATTTCACTACAACTTACAAGACTAGCAAACTATTCCTTTCTTCTCATAAGAAAATCCATATTTCACATGTGATCTCAATGAAATATCATAACATGGTTAATTTTAACATTTTACTATTTCATTATGAAATATTATTTTCAATCCGTGTGGCTTATATACCTTAATATGACAAGTTATTCTTCTCTACTATTGATCATTTCAAATTATGCAAAAGAACCCAATGACACAAACACAACATAGTAAACAATGAACTTCATAATACAATCTGCCACTACATAGTATCATACTATCTAAACAAGAATATTTTATTAAATATATATTGAAATTGAAATATAAGTTAGAATGCATGCACCATAACACTAAGATTTTGCTTGCTCATTGGATGGTCTCTACATGAATATATAGCTATCAGATGAGAAGATGATTTGATGCCATGATCCACCTATCCACCCTCATGACAGGTGCATAGTTTCCTTAAAGGGGGAATGAGGAATATTCTAACTACTCTATTGTTTTACTTATTTCATAAATTACCTATTTTATAACCCAACACTCTGTTTTGAAACTAATACCATAACATCTCTCATTTCCCCATTATTTTTGTCACATCCTGATTTATCACTAAGCTAATTTACCTCATTATCCATGGATTATTATGGTTTTTAAATTGATTAATTATTTTTTTAACTAAGATGTAAGTCATGATGTTATGGGATAGTTGTATGTTACTTTAATTACATGATTTCATTTCTAGGAGTTAGTTGTATTGTATATTCTCTACATTATGATCATGTTGATTTGTTGTAATAGTAGAATTTATGATATATATCATGATGTTACAAGCTAACTAACTTCTTGTCATGATTTATATGCAAGAGAGATTCATCCCTCCCCACAATAGTACTTATTGGATATTACACTTGAGATTATCCAAGATGCTAGAGTTCTTGAGAGTCATGCTCCGTGGAGCCTTATATCTTGTATTGTATTTATTATTGAAACATTATGATAGTTGTAAATGTAATTAATTACTCTTTGCACATTTACAACCGTGGTTGTATTAATGTACCAACCATGGATAGATTTTATGTAATTACTTTTTATATATAGTTTCATGTGATGCTAGTGATCAATGACTAATAGAAGTTACAAGATTATTTTATGCTTAACATACCTACTATGTATACTAAGGTCACTAATTAGATTTCCATGGTGTAATATAACAAAATAATATGTGTAATATAGTTTGAAAAAAGATTATTACATTATTTTGGTAAATTGTAGTGGGAATGTTACAATTTTGATTCAATTGTGACCAATGAACTAAAGAGGGACAAATCACAAAAGGATTAAAAAAGTAACATTAGTTGGCTCAAGGTATAATAACATAAATGTCAATAAATAACAAACCAATAAAAATATTTCCAAATTAATATAGATAAATTCACAATAACATGAAGCCACAAGGAAATATTCAAAGGATGGAATAGTATCACAATGAAACAAGGTCCCAAAACCCATGGTTGCTTAGCATGAAAGTGTTTTCATGCGGCACATAATCACATGCATTATAATAAATAAACTTTCATAGATGGTGGAGACATTTAACTTGATAAAAGATAGTAACCCCAAAAAACAGCAACCCCAGGATTCCTCCCCTCTCCCAACACCTTGGTGGAGGCCTCTATTTTATGTAGCAATATAGTAATGGTTCTGGTGGAACCAAACATACTTCAGGACACAAAGCTCTATTATTATCCTTCTTATAACCCACCCAAAAAAATTGCAAAGGATGGAATCACAATGTAAAGAAAACAATAATATAAAAATAATGAAATAGTCTACCCACTATCAAAAATGTAAATGTCCACAAAGGAAAATTTTCATAATTAAAATAATTTCTATAGATCATTAAAGTTAATCTCATTATTATATATATATATATATGGCACACATAAGATAATTTGCCATAAGAACAAGATCATAGATCATTGCATACAACCACACCCTTTTAACCAAGAAAAGGGGACTCACAAGACAAAATTGAAGGTTAAATTTGAAGTGGTTATTGTATTCAAGTGAAATAAGTTAGATCTATAACTTGTCCTACTCAATAATATCCAAGATCGGAGAAGGTAATGAACTAAAAATCTGCTTAGCAATACTTTGTTATATTAGGGTCATGACCAATTATGGATCCGCTAAATCTAAGTAAGAAATCTCTTACTACATAAATAATAACAGAGAGATTTCTAAGGCCTCTAGTCAAATGTCATCATGTAATAACCCTAGCTAGGTCTTATGATGTGATAAATGGAAATTATCTAATCTACTAAACAAACATACAAGCTAATCTAGTAAATAAAAATAAAATTTATTCTACTGCTCACCAAAGCTTGTGGTAGAAATGGGGAAGATAATAAACAAGCAAAGATTATTATATTCAAGACAATACATAATTAATCTAAGAAATAAGAGATATAATTAAATCTATTAGTTATGCAATATCTACATATCAAAATGAAGGGCTATGAGTATATTTACCTTATTGAAGTGAACCCATCATGCCTCAATCTCTCCCTTGGTCAATGGTGCTTTGCAAGAGGTTTTTGTCACTTGTAAGGATCATAAAGATAGATTAGCTCTAGGATACAAGACTTCTCCTATGCATCCAAGACCTCCACAAGATGAATGATACTACTTTAAGGAAAAACCCTAAGCAATGAAACCTCCAAATAATAGTTTAATAATATTTGTGAGCTATAATGATGTGCAATTAAATGATCTTCTATTTATAAATGAAATTGAAAGGGTATTTATAGCCAAGGATTGACCCTAAACCCTCTTAAGAATTTAGCCAAAAAGGTCAACCAGGTCAATCTTTTTTTGTGGGAAATAGAGCCATTAGGCCTTGAACTAGGTTGGCTTGGGCCGACGAAGTTACATAACATGCACTAGATTCCCAACAAGGTTGACATATTAACAAAAATGAGTAAAAGGGGTGTTTTCTTAGGTAGGGGATATTTTAGATAGTGAATTACTTAGGGGAGTATATAAGTAGGTTTTTATTGCTTATAAAATTGGACAAGGGTATCTTGTAGTGATTTTAAGTAATGGTATATGGGCCAACAATCTGACAAAGCACCAAAGGTCTTCTAACCCATTTATCAGTGTACACTTTAAGGTGTGCACTTAGAGAGATTGAGACTTAACAGGTTCTTGCAAGAGAAAAAGCATCAATAAATGACAAATTTAAAAATATTATGTGTATACATATGACCCACTCAAAACTCATCATGTATCATGCAGTTACAAAACGGGATGGTGCTTCAAAAAAGAATAAAGTGACACACAATGATGAGTTAATAAATTATAATTAAAAAAAAAACATAATTGAAAGTAAATAATTGAAAAATACATACCTTCATTTAATTTATAGATTAGAAGTCTGTGAGGAGAAAGTAGAGGCATCTAATGTATGTGACATTAAGCAAACCTAAAAAAGAAAATAAATTTTGATTTTTTTTCAAAAATATGATTTAAGCATAGAAAATTTCTCTACATTCTCAAGATTCTAGAACTTTTTATGGTTTTGAAAAAGAGCTTGTAGAAACATTTTAAAGATTAGAACACTGATTTTTTTTCTAAATAATTGATAACAGAATAATTTGTAAATTTTAGATATAAATATGTTTTTTAACTATTCATTTGTAAAATTACTATTTTTAGAAAACCAAAGCTCTATGTGACCAAAATTAGTGATGAGAGAGACTATGGCATAGATGTGAGGATTATGAGGTGGAGGATATATAATGGTGGTTGATAGCATGATCTAGGTATGGAATGTACTAAATTTTGAGTTTTTATCAATATTAATTGGAAAATGAGGTAGATTTGAAAAACTAGGTGCTATGACAAAATTATGTAGCAGAATTTTCCCCAAATTTTTTTAAGGTAAACTAAGAATTAAGACAGTCAATGGGTAGGGGGTGAAAAGGGTCATTAATGCCTAAGGTATTAATGATAAATGGGTGAAAATTCACTGTGATAACTAAATAGGATCAACTAGGTTAACATAGTTATAAATGAATAGGTTAATTAAGGTGGTTGATTGCATAGTAATGGGATAATGTAGTTTGTCAATAAGTGGCTGACTATGTATAGTTAACCTGATCTAGTTTAACATTGTTTAGGGGCTCAACTACGTACAACCTGATTGATGTAATATTGTTTGTAAGTGCCTGAAGTAGTTTAAAGGAGTGGCCAACTTTGTATGAGGTGGCCAATATAGTAGAATTAAGTATCTGACATAATATCTAGTAACTAACATAATTATGTTGGGTGTTTGTTTTCATATGAAGTGTTTACTTTAGCTTGATTTATAACAGTGGATGACATAGTCAAATACCTATTTAGCTTAGTATAAAGTTAAATGTAGCCAATGTAGTTAGATACATGTTTGATTTAGTATAACAATTAGTTTTTGGATGACATAGTTAGTTATATGGTTGGTATTGTGTCAAATGGAAATAAAAAGTCAAAATATCTTGATGAAGTAGTTAATTTACATGCATCATTAAATTTTTATGATGTAACTTCATTATTATATAATGTGTAGGACTAATATGTGCTTTTTTTTTTGATATTTTATAGAGACTCTGGTGTTTAGTTGATGTAGTGTGATTATCATACTTATTAAAGAGACTGATAGCCGATGATCATGTGTAGTTGACATCATTGGGATTTAGAGGGATCATGCATATGTGTCATATCCCATTCAGTGTTTAAACAATGAAGTTCATAATACAATCTGCCACTACATAGTATCATACTATCTAAACAAGAATATTTTATTAAATATATATTGAAATTGAAATATAAATTAGAATGCATGCACCATAACACTAAGATTTTGCTTGCTCATTGGATGGTCTCTACATGAATATATAGCTATCAGATGAGAAGATGATTTGATGCCATGCTCCACCTATCCACCCTCATGACAGGTGCATAGTGTCCTTAAAGGGGGGATGAGGAATATTCTAACTACTCTATTGTTTTACTTATTTCATAAATTACCTATTTTATAACCCAACACTCTGTTTTGAAACTAATACCATAACATTTCTCATTTCCCCATTATTTTTGTCACATCCTGATTTATCACTAAGCTAATTTACCTCATTATCCATGGATTATTATGGTTTTTAAATTGATTAATTATTTTTTAACTAAGATGTAAGTCATGATGTTATGGGATAGTTGTATATTACTTTAATTACATGATTTCATTTCTAGGAGTTAGTTGTATTGTATATTCTCTACATTATGATCATGTTGATTTGTTGTAATAGTAGAATTTATGATATATATCATGATGTTAGAGGCTAACTAACTTCTTTTCATGATTTATATGCAAGAGAGATTCATCCCTCCCCACAATAGTACTTATTGGATATTACACTTGAGATTATCCAAGATGCTAGAGTTCTTGAGATTCATGCTCCGTGGAGCCTTATATCTTGTATTGTATTTATTATTGAAACATTATGATAGTTGTAAATGTAATTAATTACTCTTTGTATATTTACAACCATGGTTGTATTAATGTACCAACCATGGATAGATTTTATGTAATTACTTTCTATATATAGTTTCATGTGATGCTAGTGATCAATGACTAATAGAAGTTACAAGATTATTTTATGCTTAACATACCTAATATGTATACTAAGGTCACTAATTAGATTTTCATGGTGTAATATAACAAAATAATATGTGGAATATAGTTTTAAAAAAGATTATTACATTATTTTGGTAAATTGTAGTGGGAATGTTACAATTTTGATTCAATTGTGACCAATGAACTAAAGGGGGACAAATCACAAAAGGATTAAAAAAGTAACATTAGTTGGCTCAAGGTATAATAACATAAATGTCAATAAATAACAAACCAATAAAAATATTTCCAAATTAATATAGATAAATTCACAATAACATGAAGCCACAAGGAAATATTCAAAGGATGGAATAGTATCACAATGAAACAAGGTCCCAAAACCCATGGTTGCTTAGCATGAAAGTGTTTTCATGCGGCACATAATCACATGCATTATAATAAATAAACTTTCATAGATGGTGGAGACATTTAACTTGATAAAAGATAGTAACCCCAAAAAACAGCAACCCCAGGATTCCTCCCCTCTCCCAACACCTTGGTGGAGGCCTCTATTTTATGTAGCAATATAGTAATGGTTCTGGTGGAACCAAACATACTTCAGGACACAAAGCCCTATTATTATCCTTCTTATAACCCACCCAAAAAAATTTCAAAGGATGGAATCACAATGTAAAGAAAACAATAATATAAAAATAATGAAATAGTCTACCCACTATCAAAAATGTAAATGTCCACAAAGGAAAATTTTCATAATTAAAATAATTTCTATAGATCATTAAAGTTAATCTCATTATTATATATATATATATATATATATATATATATATATATATATGGCACACATAAGATAATTTTCCATAAGAACAAGATCATAGATCATTGCATACAACCACACCCTTTTAACCAAGAAAAGGGAACTCACAAGACAAAATTGAAGGTTAAATTTGAAGTGGTTATTGTATTCAAGTGAAATAAGTTAGATCTATAAATTTTCCTACTCAATAATATCCAAGATCGGAGAAGGTAATGAACTAACAATCTGCTTAGCAATACTTTGTTATATTAGGGTCATGACCAATTATGGATCCGCTAAATCTAAGTAAGAAATCTCTTACTACATAAATAATAACAGAGATATTTCTAATGCCTCTAGTCAAATGTCATCATGTAATAACCCTAGCTAGGTCTTATGATGTGATAAATGGAAATTATCTAATCTACTAAACAAACATACAAGCTAATCTAGTAACTAAAAATAAAATTTATTCTATTGCTCACCAAAGCTTGTGGTAGAAATGGGGAAGATAATAAACAAGCAAAGATTATTATATTCAAGACAATACATAATTAATCTAAGAAATAAGAGATATAATTAAATATATTAGTTATGCAATATCTACATATCAAAATGAAGGGCTATGAGTATATTTACCTTATTGAAGTGAACCCATCATGCCTCAATCTCTCCCTTGGTCAATGGTGCTTTGCAAGAGGTTTTTGTCACTTGTAAGGATCATAAAGATAGATTAGCTCTAGGCTACAAGACTTCTCCTATGCATCCAAGACCTCCACAAGATGAATGATACTACTCTAAGGAAAAACCCTAAGCAATGAAACCTCCAAATAATAGTTTAATAATACCTGTGAGCTATAATGATGTGCAATTAAATGATCTTCTATTTATAAATGAAATTTAAAGGGTATTTATAGCCAAGGATTGACCCTAAACCCTCTTAAGAATTTAGCCAAAAAGGTCAACTAGGTCAATCTTTTTTTGTGGGAAATAGAGCCATTAGGCCTTGAACTAGGTTGGCTTGGGCCGACGAAGTTATGTAACATGCACTAGACTCCCAACAAGGTCGACATATTAACAAAAATGAGTAAAAGGGGTGTTTTCTTAGGTAGGGGATATTTTAGATAGTGAATTACTTAGGGGAGTATATAAGTAGGTTTTTATTGCTTAGAAAATTGGACAAGGGTATCTTGTAGTGATTTTAAGTAATGGTATATGGGCCAACAATCTGACAAAGCACCAAAGGTCTTCTAACCCATTTATCAGTGTACACTTTAAGGTGTGCACTTAGAGAGATCGAGATTTAACAGGTTCTTGCAAGAGAAAAAGAATCAATAAATGACAAATTTAAAAATATTATGTGTATACATATGCCCCACTCAAAACTCATCATGTATCATGCAGTTACAACATGGGATGGTGCTTCAAAAAAGAATAAAGCGACACACAATGATGAGTTAATAAATTATAATTAAAAAAAAAACATAATTGAAAGTAAATAATTGAAAAATACATACCTTCATTTACTTTATAGATTAGAAGTCTGTGAGAAGAAAGTAGAGGCATCCAATGTATGTGACATTAGGCAAACCTAAAAAAGAAGATAAAATTTGATTTTTTTTCAAAAATATGATTTAAGCATAGAAAATTTCTCTACATTATCAAGATTCTATAACTTTTTATGGTTGTGAAAAAGAGCTTGTAGAAACATATTTAAGATTAGAACACTGATTTTTTTTCTAAATAATTGATAACAAAATAATTTGTAAATTTTAGATATAAATATGTTTTTTAACTATTCATTTGTAAAATTACTATTTTTAGAAAACCAAAGCTCTATGTGACCAAAATTAGTGATGAGAGAGACTATGGCATAGATGTGAGGATTTTGAGGTGGAGGACATATAATGGTGGTTGATAGCATGATCTAGGTATGGAATGTACTAAATTTTGAGTTTTTATCAATATTAATTGGAAAATGAGGTAGATTTGAAAAACTAGGTGCTATGACAAAATTATGTAGCAGAATTTTCCCCAAATTTTTTTAAGGTAAACTAAGAATTAAGATAGTCAATGGGTAGGAGGTGAAAAGGGTCATTAATGCCTAAGGTATTAATGATAAATGGGTGAAAATTCATTGTGATAACTAAATAGGATCAACTAGGTTAACATAGTTATAAATGAATAGGTTAATTAAGGTGGTTGATTCCATAGTAATGGGATAATGTAGTTTGTCAATAGGTGGCTGCCTATGTATAGTTAACCTGATCTAGTTTAACATTGTTTAGGGGCTCAACTACGTACAACCTGATTGATGTAATATTGTTTGTAAGTGCCTGAAGTAGTTTAAAGGAGTGGCAAACTTTGTATGAGGTGGCCAATATAGTAGAATTAAGTATCTGACATAGTATCTAGTAACTAACATAATTATGTTGGGTGCTTGTTTTCATATGAAGTGGTTGATTTAGCTTGATTTATAACAGTGGATGACATAGTTAAATACCTAGTTAGCATAGTATAAAGTTAAATGTAGCCAATGTAGTTAGATACATGGTTGATTCAATATAACAATTAGTTTTTGGATGACATAGTTAGTTATATGGTTGGTATTGTGTCAAATGGAAATAAAAAGTCAAAATATCTTGATGAAGTAGTTAATTTACATGCATCATTAAATTTTTATGATGTAACTTCATTATTATCTAATGTGTAGGACTAATATGTGCTTTTTTTAAATATTTTATAGAGACTCTGGTGTTTAGTTGATGTAGAGTGATTATCATACTTATTAAAGAGACTGATAGCCGATGATCATGTGTAGTTGACATCATTGGGATTTAGAGGGATCATGCATATGTGTCATATCCCATTCAGTGTTTAATTATTCTTCATTTTCTTAGGGACATGGGAGTGACTAACCAACACTTTTAGATGGGTGGTGGATGGAGATACTATTGAGGTGGGTTTCACCCTAGACGATGTCCATGCAATTCTAGGACTTCTAATTATAGGCACTCCTATGATTTGTGATACCCCTAACATAGATCCTAAGAGATGATCCCTGTCCCTATGGGTAACTAGTTTAAAAAGGATTTTTTATGGATTATGAGTATGCCTATTTGTGTTTATGTATGTGTTGTTTTAGATATCCATAAGGCTATTATCAGCCTTGTGATAACTAGTGTGATCTGTCACAGGTCAGATGGCAAGGTGCCACTATACGTGGTCATCTTATGCGGGTATATATTAGAGTAGGGTACTATGTATGACCTATGGTTAGTTATTTATATATTGTTAGTATATGATATGTATAACATTCTTTCATGTGGGTAGATGACTATAGGCCCTATGATTTTACTTAGTAGTTGAATTTATGAGATATTTATTATGTATCGACAACTGGATTACCCCATGTTATAGATGATAATTTACCTCATGTCTTGAGATGGCAATAGGACCATATATTACAAGTTTCACCTCATATCTTGTGTTGTATATTGTGACATGAGGAGATATTATTTGGTATCCATATGTAGGTATTACAGGTAGTTGGGTCTTCTTGGACAAATTTGACAAACCCTAATTTGAAGATAACCACTAAAGAGATATTATTTTTTATTAATAATTTATAGATAATAATGTGCACATATGATATGTTTTATTAATTAATAATATTTGTAAAAGTGCATCTTAGACAATACAAGAGTGTATGATATAATATACACTAACAATTATCTTAATTGTGTGTTATTTTTTTAATGCCATACTTACATATTTGTGATATCAATATTAATAAAATTGAGAATCATTTGAATGAAAATATGGTTGTTGACTATGGTGAAATAATCATTGAATGTTTGAAACCTAAATTTGATATTAGACACATTCACAACATCAACTTTGGCACATTTTGACACACTTGGCTATTACATACACATTTGACTATTGTGCACATTTTCTATCTATCCGTCTACCCATTTATTGTCTTGGATAAATTTATTCTTTAGATATATATATTTAGGATCAATGTAGTATGTACAATAACATTCAAAAATATTACAAAAACCTTCTTCATATCTTAGATAACTGATTTTCACTCCTAGGATAATATTGATAATAATTGGACAATTATGGTTATTGTAGGTGTCTACCTATACTAGTAGTGTCCAAGAACATTAAATGAATATTTATAAAATTTGGAAGTCTTTATTAGGTCAGTCTACACATGTTTCATGGGTTGGTTATAACAAGAAATAATAAAGAGTTAGTTATAAATACAAATCAATCCTAAGGTTATACTCATCGAAAGAACATCTTGGCGAGTCCTAACAAACTTGAGAAATCCACTATAACTCTATTAGACATTATAAAAAATACATACATATATAAAAACCCATCAAAGGCATACCCCTAAATCTAAGTCTGAACACACATGAAAGTCAAAGTTGAATGGTGACAAGTGTTGACAGCTAAACATTGCATTGTGTTCTAGATTCATCACGATGTTATAAACACACACATAGATGGGATAAATATGTGTGATTTGATCCCTCTTTTAAGTATTGGAACATATAAAATGATCAACCATTTAGTGGGTAGTGTTTGGGGCTGTCAAGCCTATATACTAACTCCATTTTTATGGTCCATTTGTGGTTGAAAGCACAATGAGGGTTTAGATAAAGGGAGAAGGAAAACTAAGACCAGTGCACATAAAAGAATGTGATCACACATATAAGAAGAATATATAGGTGAAAACACAAAGGTTTGATGAGTTATAGATCTTCATAACATAGGGATATTACTGCTAGAGCTAGGATAGTAATAGCTACTGTAGGGGTTGCAGTCTACCGATAACATTCAGGCATGGTTTGGGATACTATTTTCTGACTTGAGCAATGACAGATCATACATATAACATATTCAAAATCAATTGTGAATGTTGTGAATGAAAAAATACATAAATACTCTAAGTACATATTCATTCTTTTGCTTTATCATTTTGAATTGTCTAAGTGTAATATTAATCTATTTCATTTCTCAATTCATATTAGAGTATTATTTTTATATTTTTCTCAATTTTAATTAGACCTAGTTATAAATTATTTAGATAAAATTAATCCAAAACAATTAAAATATTTTGGTGAACTTGAAAATCAAGTTGAGCATGAACATCCTTAGGCTTATCAGGCTTTAGTGTTTCATACTTTCTTATAGTTTTATATTTATCTTCTATAAAAGTTTGACTGTCAGATCCAATTTCTAATTTTTAATTATTAAATTAAGGAATTTAATATTAATGTGAATGATCATATAAAAAATGATTATAATTATTTTCAAAATAGTTTTAATGACATAGATAAACGTGAACTTACGTAATATCTTGAAATGAATCCACATATGATTGATGTGTTGAAAAATAAAAACCTATTAAGGAACCCACATTTAAGGAACAACATGGTGAAATTTTAAATGAAATTAATCCTAGTTTGAGAGGCATAGATCATAAAATAGGTGTTTATAATATTATTCCTACTACTACTATTCATGTGTTTACACACATGGCTACACAAGTGATGCCTACACCAAGAGTGGGGGAATTAAAACCTACTCCTTAGGTTTCTATAATTATCCATATGAAAAATAATTTTGTGCCTCTTAGGCTTACAACTCATTACACCACCTATTTATAATTAATCAAATGTGTTTAATAATGAAGTTCTTATACAATATTTATTAAATCTTTAAGCGAGAGTTAATTGAATCGAGCAAGGTTCTCATAAACTAGGTCATTTGACAAAATCTCAAGCATTATTAAACAACATTTTGTCCCCAAATATTTATAATTATCCCTTTCCCATAAGATTAATTTATCCTACTATTACATCATTTGATGGTAAAGGTGATTCATAACAACATTTTAAAGCCTTCCAAGTAACATGTTTAGACTATGCATCTAATGACAAATTACTAAAAAAAAAAATTCCTATCAATACATGATTTCAATCCTTTGGCTAACCAATTATTAACTCACTTCCCTATAGTGATAAGGTCTCTTACGCTAAATTGAAAAACTCAAGCAAGAACATAATAAGCCCATTAGTGACTATGTGCTTTGTCATAAGATAATCCTTTCAAAAATGATAAATCCTATGGATGATAATGAATTGCGAGACATATTAAAGAAAATATTACTTGTGCCTATCCATGAGTCAATTATGTTCAAATGCTTCCAATATTTCAATTGCATGTACCTTATGGCTAGGGACCATGAGGTTAAGCTTCTCACCATGAACAAGTTAAATTATGTAGCCAACCCTCCCACATATTACAATGCAAACTTTAAAAGCAAACCGTCTTTCAAGTCCAAGGCTAAAAATAATAATAATGAGGCTAAAAAATGTCAATGAGATTTTTCAACCTAAAAATAAGCTTGTTATTTTGGATCTTGAAAGGAGGCAGTTTACGCAATTATCAAAACCTCATCATAATGTTTTACAAAATTTAGTTGAGTACAACCTCATATTTCTCTCTCTAAAAATGGAGGTCAATATGAAAAAGGCACAACTTAGGGGGTTCGATATCAATGTAGATGTTTAGGACATTCAAATAATAAATATTTTAGATTGAGACATAAGCTGAAAATGTTAATCAATGAAAACTCTATTGATTTCAATGATGAAAGTACACCTACAAATGATTTAGTTGCACAACCTAATGCAAAGTTTAAGATATTTTTGGATCCATTTCCAAAATATATGGCACCAAAACTAAGACTAATCTTGAGGTATATATGACTTACAATGTGCATCCTCATTTGAATTAATATATTTCTAAAATTGAGGAGCCTCATCCTATAAATGGTCTTATTGATACACTTTCAAGCACACTTGTACAATGACCTACAATCACATTCAATGAACATGAAATTATTGATTAGTATTTTACCAATGCATCTTTTTTCATACATGATTTCATGGACTCACATCCTATACACATTATTATGGTGGATAACATGGAAAGTGAAAACATATACACTATGAAATTACTTGCTAATTTTGGGTATACACATGAAGACTTGATTGGTATGAAAAATATAGTAAAAGGTTTTGATGGAAATTGGAAAAACCCTCTTGGGGGAATTATGTTACGACTTATGGTAGGGCCTACAACTATAGCTACTTCATTCTCAGTTTTTCTTAAAACTAGTGTATTTGGAATGCTATTAGGATGTCCATAGACAATAAGATACATGAATCCCATCTTCAATACATCGATGCTTGAAGTATATCTATAACAACCAAGTGATTATGATTCTAGGTATTCCATAAGTGTAACCCATTTAGCCTAAGATGTTTCCTTAACCACCTTCATAAAAATGTATTATACAACCTACACAGGTTCAACTTACAAATTCAAATCAAAGGTAAGTGATTGAATTTACTTGACAACTAATCCTACATCTGTGAAATTAATGACCTATTTGAGTTCAATCAGGAATATCTAAAATGGAAGAATCTCCTTGACCTAATTTCACACTCCAAATAAAAAAAAAGTAATGGGTTCAGTCAACTGCAAAGGTGGCATTGTAAATTATGTATCCCACATGAAAAAAATTATAATTTCATGTAGTATTGTAAATGTGTGAATTAAATAACTCAACTAAGGGTTTTGAACCTCTACTTCCCTAAAATTGATAATAAAACTACTTTAGTATAATACCTTCATTTAGCATAAGGGAAAATGATGAGATACCAAGATATAATGACTATGTCATAGCTATGAAGGATGTCATGCTTAGATATAAGCTTAATTTTTGATGTTAGATTTGATGTGTGATATGTGTATCTTCCCCTCTACTCTTATTCTCATCTTATAAAATGGTTAGATGAGAACGTGTATGTATAGGATGATCAAGGGTAAATTATTCATGCTAGCTAACTATAAAAATGTATAAAGGTGAAGTTAAAGGCATATGATCAAATCAAAATTGAAAATGGGTCCACATATATAAATTGTAAAGACTTGTAAAATGTGTGGGTTTGTTCTAGATGGATCTATTTAGTACATAACTCTATCTCAAATAAGAGTCAGGATCTATTTTTAAGTCAAGTCTAACTAACAAGTGAGTAATAATCAAACCCTATTAAGAGATATCTCTTTTTATAAGTGTTGAGGTAATTTATAGCTCAATAAGCCAAGTTTATTCCTATATGGGGCTAGGATTGTTCTAAAAACAAGCTAAATTGTAAAAGTTTGCCAAATGAGGTCTATTAGGGACAAGACACTAAGAATAAGGATCTTATGCCAATTTAAGTTTCTATAGTAACTTTTAACCTCATGTAACCTATAACTTCTTGTAATCTATTATTGAATATATAATACGTTAAATTTATGCACCCATTTTGAGGTAAGGGTTATTTTGCATATCACTCATCTCAAAATCAGGAGTCATATGCACCATGTGTAACATAGGAAATAAGAAAAATATATAATCATTGTGACAACATATATGTAACAAAATATATAAGATAACATAAATATGTCATCATGTAATATCAATGGTAATAGGTAACCTAATACTTATAGGCCGTAGCTAAAGCATGACAAGTAAGGGTTTAAAAGGGAGGGGAAAATGATATGCCTCAATGGTACCCCATAAATAAATGTGATATTCCCTAGTTTAATTATGATTCTTCTCAAATGGAAATATATAAAAATGAATAACACACATAATAATAGTATTCCCAAATATATGCATGGTATAAATCAATAAAACATAGGAACCACATAGTATACTATAAATAGTAAAGTTTTTTATATAGATCTTGGAACCAAGCATTTGATATTATATAATATTTTCAATCCAATGTAAACCATATATAAAATAATTGAAACGATCAATACAAACAAATAAATCACACATAAGTGACATAACTTGACAACTAAATGATCTTTAATGGAAAACAAAAGAAAAGACATGACAAATGATGCACATAAGCACATTTGTGTACATGAAATCATTCATAAAATCATAGGGAAGATAAGATAACACACAAAATAATTAAGCATGTGAATCAATATAATGTATCCATGTAACCAAACACAAAATATGTGCAAGGCCCTATGACCATTATAAGAGTCAACCCAGAAAGCAAACAGTTATGTCATTATTGATTTCCCAAGAAATTTGTTTCATGATGATGTGGTGACAATTGAGAAGGAAATATCATATGTTTTATCCCCTTGGAGGATTGGTAAGTGTGAGGATATTGGTAGGACCCAACTCATCAAAATACATATGTTACAAAAGCTTGATCCAAAAGGCCCTTGGCTAGGAGTGCATCTGCCAAACCAATTTAGCTCCAAGTGATAGACTTTGAAGATCAAGTTTCCTAATTACATCCCCTCATTCATACTTTGGTAAGAAAACCTTGTCCCACTTGAGAAAGGCATTTTTTGTGTGTCTTTCATTCCTTGATTGAGGAAATTATTCATAATATAGTTCAATTTTGTCATGACCTTTGAATGATGCCAAAATACATACATCATGCATGTGGGTAAGACACTAAGAACATATTTGATTAGTGTAAGCTTCTCAATAAGGGATAACCACTTCTTTTCTATATGGATAGCCGAACATGAAAATACTTGGTAATATTCTCCCAAAGAGTAGACTTATTGGATCAAGTAAAGAGGGGGACACCCAAATATTTCCCAAGTAATTTACCATTTTTAAACTTCAAAATTCATGCAATGATAGATTGAGTGTGATGGGATATTTATTAATAAAAATTCAATTTTTTCTCATTCACCTCATGTCCTAAATACTTTTCATACAAATCAATATTATTCTTGAAGTCACTTTCCTCTCTTTCTGAGGCTAATCCAAATAGAAAGGTATCCTCCATAAATTGTTGGTGGGTAGCATTTTCAAGACCCTCAACCACATAGATTCCTTTGATTTCACCTTCTTCATATGTTCCATTTATGTCCTAAAAAAGTGATTCAAACATTAGAATGAAGAGAATAGGTGAAATAGGATCACCTTGACATAATGTCTCTCTTCTTTTCCTAGTTAGCATAGACAACAACAAAAAAGTCTTTTGGCAAAACTTGATTTTGACATCTCTTCCCTGATTATTTTTCACCTAAAGTTATAATGCTCCAATTATTTTCCATTTCTCTATAAATTTTTTCATTATTTATCCTTTTTATAGGGTCTTGATTGTCAATCTAAAGGGATCATCCTCTGCAACCAACTATTTAGTCAGTAAACCCTAACATATTCCCCTCAGTTTCTAGGTTGGCTTCTAGTAACCTCTCTTGGGTGTTTTCCTAAGGGGATTTTTTTCACCCCTGACACAATGACAAGTGGCTCATTTGATCCAAATTTTTTGTGGGAATGGACCCCCATATTAGAGCCAAGGGGAGGTGTTATAAACCTAGATTTCACCTTATCTGAGCAAAATATTGTTTAGGTCCTCTACTCAAATCTAGTCCAACATGGGAATGACCCTAGGTTGTGGATCACCTAATCTTGGGTCAGACCTCTAATATTTTTAATGAGGCTAGCTCCTTTGATGTATCACTTAGCTTATATCCACTAAAACCTACTAATTTTTGGGATGAAAAGGGATATGAAGATAACTATAAGGGAAATCTAAGCTAATGTTGGTGATGTACCTAAATTGATTACTCTTTCACTCTATTTGAACTTCTAAAAACACTAATGAGATAAGTAAAAAAATGAATCTACAACTCCAAATGTTTATTATGCATCAATATTTCATGTACAAGTTCACCAAGTGATCAAAACCTGAGGGAAATGATGGAAAGGCTTGATTCAAGGCACTAACCAATCAATGTATCCACTTGCTAGATTCAATAAAATGATAGTAAACACTAAACATGACCTGTATAAAAAGACAAACTATTAGCTAGGTGAGATCAAGACTTGAAAAGGAAGATATTTCTACCACATATTCAAATCAAACTGACAATAACACACTATACCAAAACAGTGAAATTTGCAACAATCATCTATTTATCTCAGGAGTTTACAAAGCTCAATATTGGTAGAGTCTAGTCATGCCCAAGAAAGGGATCCTAATCAAGAGCTCAAATCTTGAATTTATAATATAATGGGATGAGAGAGGGGGGAAGGGATGCATGTGAGAGTGGATAAGTGGTCATAATGATCAAGGATGAGATTACTACTTGAAGTAATCATAATAACCAATGCATTAAATCCTTTAGCTCCTCATTGCATTAACATTATTAAGACTTTTCTTGGCGTGGATGGATAGATTATGAAGGTAAAAAACACTACAAGAAGCATGATCATGTTCACTGTATTAATTCCCTTCACTATAAGAATAAAATCCTCATATTCATGTAACTAATAGAGCCATGATCATGT
Source organism: Torreya grandis (assembly GCA_037957365.1). Taxonomy (NCBI): domain Eukaryota; kingdom Viridiplantae; phylum Streptophyta; class Pinopsida; order Cupressales; family Taxaceae; genus Torreya; species Torreya grandis. Next base: position 3,147,561 of record JARHVA010000853.1, on the reverse strand, counting down.
TTACTTTTAGTGGCTATAGGTAATTATTTGTCAAAGATATGACCATATCAAAAGATGAGACAATCCATTGGTTAATCACAAATATACCCCTATTTTAAACCTGATCATAGGTTTACTATAGATGAAAACCAATCCCATTCATTGGTTTTCATTAATCCATAATTGCAATAGAGATACACAGGTTGTTTGATCCCATTTCAATAGCTAGTTGCACATCTTTGATCTTTGTATTAGGCCCTAAAAGACATATTCTAATTATAATAAAATTTAATGTCAATTTTTTATCCTAAAATATCTACTCTAGTTCATATTTAAACTATATTTTAACCCCTAGTCAAAGTCTCATAACTTTAACCTTTAATATTGGTCATTGATCTTGATCTGGGTCTTCGAGATATGACACCTTCAACCTTCATATTTGGCCATTGATATGTGATCTAAAATTGGATTAGCACCATTGGATCATGGATTGAATGCATACTTTTGATTTACCTAGAAGCTACCATATTCATGATATTTGACAACTGCACATTTATTCACAGGATCTGCTGACTAGTTGACCTTTCGCTTGTCATTGATATGCTTTTGTATGACTAAATGTGCTCTATTTATCTACTTGGACCCACTTAACTTGTCAGTCACCACATGCCATTAGATATTTGATGGGCACCTGAGATCTTTCTACTTGTTAGCTACATATTCAACCTGAGGATACACTGACCTTTTGACTTGATGTTCATTGTTGATCTTTGATGCATAATTTAATGTGCACTATTGATCTATTTGGGCCCACTGACACTGTCCTCACCCATATGTGATTATATATGATTTAATATTCCATGATTTGGACACTTAAAAGATTCATGTTCAACCTTAGATCATTTGAATTCAAATGGCTATTTATCGTAGCTTTAACTTGACATCCCCACACATGTCCCTCTCTATAAGTTCAACTTTAAAGACCTATATCTTGAGATAGTAATCTCATCAAGATATGAATTTTGTAGAGCATGATATAGGCATGAATAAATTCATGTCCATGTGATCTTTTGGCTTGGGAGGATTTCTAAGCATACTTATAAAATACACAAACTGAGCTAACTAGTTCATTTCTTCATGATGTTTGGTGATGGACTGGTTCTTTTATGCTTGCTCAAGTCATCTCTTACTCATCCATTTTAATCAAAACTTTTGTTAGTTGATATATCTAGGCAAAATATTTTCATTTGGACCAAAATGGCCAACATTTTTGGCAACTCGCAGGGAAACATGCTTACTATGATTGATAATCCAAACTAGTTACCTTATCTAGTCCATTGGGGATGGAGACTCTACTCTTATTCAACATATTGATCTAAATCTAAAAATAGATACCAACCCTTGGATAAATCCTCTTGAAAAAAACAAGGATCAAAACCAAAAAAGATCCCAAGGCACTTATTGAAGGGAAACATAAAATAAAAGGGAAACTAACCTAAATAAAGCAAGGACCACTAACCTAAGGAAACAAGTAAAACAAGATAAAATGGATGTAACGACTACTTGTGCTAATCCCTTATTTAAATAAAGAAAACCTAGAATAACTAACCTAAAATAAGATGCTTCCCTCCAGGATCAAATGGAAAGCTATTTTATGCACCTTGGAAATTTGAAACATGCTTGTTTTTTCTTGATAGCTCTCTTCTGTAGCTAAGAGAATTTTCATGTTCATGTCTTCTTGGGGAATAAATTGGTTCCTCTACTACAAATTTTAGGGGCATGAGTTATATATGTGAGTCTAAGACCCATTTATACTCTTCCCAAATTCATTTATTTTGAAGGAACAACTTCAATTCTTCTTCATTCATGAACTGTTGATCATGAACATATAGATCAACTTGATCTATCTCTTTTGACATATCTATAAGGTTGAAATCTAAGGGAGATGGATTTGATCTTGTGACTTATTGGGGCCATTTGAGCTCATTCTTAGCTTCCAAGAGTAGAGAGATGTTTGAAGTTTAAGATAAAAGTTGATAACCATATTTGAAAAGTTCAAACATGTCATCTTCTGAGAGAACAACTATTTCTTGCTTGATAAAGGCACTTTCCTCAGCCTACAATGGACCACATTAAAGTAAAGAATAACCTTAATGAAAGATATCAAAAAAATCTAAATATTTGTTCTCATAAATCTATAATTTAATTGGAGCCTCTTCAAACTGAATTCCAAAAGCAAGCATATCAATTTATTGACCACATATAGGAGGTTTCATGACTTATTTTGATATCTCAGATTGGTCAATCAAAATTACTTCATTTTTAACATCAATCTGATGACTAAGCATGCTCTCAATTTTAGCTTGTTCTTCATCTTCATATCTAGTTGGTACTTGTATTTCACTACTTCTATAAGTTTTGGTCCTTCATGATGAATGGCAGCTTCTGTATTATCAAATAACTCTTAGAAAACATCATCAACTTGTCCAACTAGGACATCTTTCTCTTGTACATCAACAACCTCTTCTTCATGTACTTGTATCTCAACCTCTACCTTAGCTTTCTCTTTCACTTGTTCTATCTTTGCATCATTATGGAAGACTAAAATATGTTTGTCCTTTCTAAGAGGTATCCCAATCATGATTTCTTCTTCTTGTTCACTCAAGTCACCTTCATTTTCTATTTTTTTATCTATATCTTCTTAATTTGACTCACAAAGGGGAGGTTCTTTTTCAAAGCATGGCACAATAGGCCCTTGAAAATATTTAATAAGATGATAAAGGTCCAAATAAATTACCATAGATACTTGATTTTGTTCATGGAGTTTCTCTTCTTAGATCACATTCACCTCCTCTCTCGATTGAATTATTTCTTGAATGGCTTTCCATGAAGGAAAGGCTCTAGGATTTTAAGGGGAATGGAGTGGAAGCTGAATGATCTCCTACTTGATCTTAACTTTAGCATCTTAGCTTATGCCTGAGTGTTCTTCCTTCTTTCTTAATTGTTAAATCTGATTCCAAGTCATAACCTTAGGTTTAGAAACCTTTGCTTTTACACTTGTTTTTGTTATGGGTGAGAAAGAAGGATTGAGTTGTTGTGTTGCCTTTATAGCTGTTATTTAACATTGGAGATGCTGATTTGCAAACTCAATTTGCTTGGATAAATTAGCCTCAAAATCATGGACCAATTGGTTAGATATGTTTCCCTATAAAATTGAATATGAATTTTCTTGTATGATCTATTGAGAAACATGGACATTAGTCTCCTCAAAACATACTTGTTCAGCCTTTCAAAGCCTCTCTTGGATAGAATTCTAGGTAGGAAAGTTAGGCAAGGTCTTAATGGACTTTTGAGGGCTATGGTAAACACTAGTTTGACATTCATGAAGGGAAAATGGAATATCTATGGGAACATGATGATGATTATGATGACCCTAGGGTTCCTCATAAACTACTAGCCCCTCTTCAATGCTTACTATGAAACATCTTATATCTAGAATATTAGCACTGGAATTTGAGTAGCCTTGCCTTATGAAGGATACACCTACCTCTTTAGCTTGCTAAAAATTATCTCTCATGTTCCTAAATTTCATGCTTGGAGATCTCATCTCTATATCTCTTCCTAGTGTCTATACTTATCATCTCTTTCTTATAGCCAAACATAATTTTCTTGAATATTGAGATGGATTGATTTGGGACTTGAATGGAATGACAAAGAGGATAACAAGATTCATGAGGGTTGTTATAGGATTGGTATGAGTCACCATATTATTGGTAAGGCTCTGTACATGGTTGGCGATGCTCACCAATAGGCTGATAGAGATCATGGTAGGGCTGATATGGGTCATGAGGAAGATAAGAGCCATGCCATTGATAATAAGGATCATGAGAAACTTGATAAGGCTCATCATATCTTTGATAGAACTCTTGATAAGGTTGATTAAGCTCATATGGATCATGAGGATTATGTTGTAACTACTGCTAAAGAGTCGAATGATAGGGTTATTCACCATAGTTGTTCATGTCAACCTTAGATACAAAATTGATTAAAATCTTTAATGATACATACATGGGATACTTACAACTAGAAGCTTTGATTTGAAGTCACCATTGGTGTTAAATTGCTTGCTTCTAAAAGTTGATTAGAGGAAAGACACACCAATAATATTTCCACTCTTTTGGATCTTGGTCCCATCAAGCATCCCAGAACTATTATAGACCTAGATTGCATCTTATTTGAGCAAAGGATTATTCAGGTCATCTACTCAAATCTAGTCCAACATGGAAATGACCCTAGGCTATGGGTCACCTAATCTTGGGTCAGACCTTGAGGTTTTTTAATGAGGATAACTCCTCTGATGTATCACTTAGATCATTTACACTAAAACCTAGTAATTGTTGAGGTGAAAAGGGAGAGAAACATAACTAAAAGGGAAATCTAAGCTAATGTTGGTGATGTACCTAAATTGATTACTCATCCACTCTATTTGAACTTCTAAAAACACTAATGAGACAAGAAAAATAATGAATCTATAACTCCAAATGTCTATTGTGCATCAATATTTCATGTAGAGGTTTACCGAGTGATGAAAACCTATGGGAAGTGATGGAAAACCCTGATTCAAGACACTAACTAGTTAATGTATCCACTTGATAGATTTAATCAAATGAGATTAAACACTAAACATGACCTACATAAAAAGATAAACTAGTATCTAGGTGAGATCATTACTTGACAAGGGAGATATTTCTACCACATATGTAAATCAAACTAAAATTAGCACACTATACCAGAACAATGAAATTTGAAACAATCATCTATTTATCTCAGGAGGTTACAAAGCTCAATCTTAGTAGAGTCTAGTCATGCCCAAGAGAGGGATCCAAATCAAGAGCTAAAATCTTGAATTTATATAAAAATGGGATGAGAGAGAGGGAAAGGGATGCATTAGAGAGTGAAGAAGGTGTCATAATGATCAAGGCTAAGATTACCATCAGAAGTAGTCACAATAACCACTACATCAATCCTTCTCAAGATCCTCATTGCATTAATGTTACTAATACTTTTCCTAGTGTGGAAGGA